>SMGT01013361.1:431849-496444 GCA_004794575.1 Lanistes nyassanus
ATCGGCTGTGTTGGTAAGGTATTTTTGTTTTATACAGTTAAAAGTAGACTATCATGAGAGACTCTTTCCATATTATTATTATTTAGGCAATCACCTGTTACATGCTGGTGATAAGAGACAAGACATGAGTTGCCTCTCTTACCATGAAACAATTATGGAAGAGAGGTAACTCCTGTCTTACACTGGAAATTCAACAGTTTACGTGTTAAATATCCATTTTGTTTTGAAATTTACTTTTATGACATTTAATACAACACCCATGATCACATGTGTGATGACCTTAGTTTAAAAAAAGTCTCGGTTAAGAAGAAAATGAATGGCCTTCGCTAGCAAAGTCAGAAATTCAGGTGTGCACGTCCTTGATTATAGTAGTCCTTGGTAGGAGGTTATTTAGGGTTGGCAGTCAGGGTCCAATGAGTAGACTGACCTGTTGACTGACAAGTGTATCTACAAGTTCTGAGTGACCCAGTGTCCAGACAAGGATACTGACTGACAAGTGTATCTACAAGTTCTGAGTGACCTGGTGTCCAGACAAGGATACTGACTGACAAGTGTATCTACAAGTTCTGAGTGACCCGGTGTCCAGACAAGGATGTTGACTGACAAGTGTATCTACCTGTTCTGCAGATCAAAAATTCTCTGGCACTCCTCCTTGTACCTCTCCATGTGTTCAGCTGCTGAGTACCTGTTGCCACGAGCAAACTTTCCCCAACCTGCAACAGACAGGAATGTGAATATTGCACTTTTCCATCCTGAGTTGGTAATACTGTTATGAAATTTCTGCACTGTCAACTGCCTAATGCACCATGAAACAAATCACTAAGGATAAACCATAATGACTAGATCAGTTACCTGTCTCATCCTGGCCCTGCTTGGCTTGCTCTGTAGACATTGTGCGCACCACATCTATCACCTCCCAGCGAGATAGTTTCTTTATCTGAAAACCAAACACACCTGCATGCTGAACTACTGATAACTGATATAGTCGGTCACATGTGCAGAACTGATGAGACAGTAAGTGGAGAGAACTTATACAGCAGTTCTCATATTTGGGGAAATGGTCAATAGGCCATCAGCACTTGGATCAGAAAACAATGGGTCATCAGAGAAGTTTGATGTGCAGCATCAAAAATACTTTGTAGCTGCAGAAAAACACAACATGCCCCTTGGTGCAGTTTGTCAGAAAAAAATGAGCTGTTTTCTGCAAGTAGGTGAGAGTGCTTGATGCAGTCTTAAATAAATATTGCGATAGTTCACTTTCTTTTCCTTGTTTGGTTTGTTGAGTCTGCACTAAAATAGTTCCTTCTGTAATAAATGACCTTTTCCCCCCACATAATTTAATGACAACAAATGGAATAAAAATGCAGGCAGCTTTATTGTTGCTACTAGACTTGTACACAAAGATGTATCCACAAATTGTGCGATGTAATCTAATGCTGCAAGACAGCATTTATCAGAAAATGATGCCCTATGTACAAGAAGTGTTTACAACACAGAAGATGAAAAAGCCCGAATGTTGGACTATGGGCCAGACTAAATTGGACAGCTCGGATGTTTCTTAAATTCACAGGAGATTAGTGGTGTGAAAAGCAAAGGTAATGCTTCAAGAAAAATAATTTATGATTGAACTACACGAATAAGTGGCAAGAGATAAAAGGTTATCATTAGAAGTAGTCTAACATTAGTGAGATTTACCTCTGCCATAAAAATGATCAAATCTGCTCACAAGATGTAACTCACCTCTGACTCAGGAACTCCAAACTTCCTCAAGAGCTGCTTGGCATCTCGCAGATTAAGCCTGCGAAGATCAGCGTCTGTTCCTGTGACCGTCTTTTTCTGTGGTGTTTCCTTGGCCTCCTCCTTGGTGGTGGGTTTGTTGGGCATCTTGACGTATGAGAAGCCCTCACCACAGCCTGTGGGATCAGCCACACCATGCAGCTGTAGCAAACACTTGCCTTTCATGGCGGCAATGAAGGCTCTGGTGGTGTTCCAAGGAGCTGCTCGGACCTAGGAAATCGTGATGAGCATCTCATAGAGGTAGGTTAACATGCAAGAGCTTAACACTGATATAAAGATAATGTAAGGCATCAACTTGTGACATCTGAGGTGTGCTCACCTCATCATCTATCTTGGTTTGGGTATCCTCTTCATTGTCTTCTTCAGGAGCAAACAAGGACTTCTCTCCATATCCTGCATCCTGGATGAAAAAGAGAGATTGAAAACTGCCATGAAGAACTGATCTGTTGCTGTTTTGTTGGCATCAAACGTTATATCATGTGCTAAACATTTTCCTCGGTGTGACTAACACATGGCCTGAGATTCAGCAGAAGACTTTACCTTAAGCCTCTGCTCAGCTGTGATCATGCTGTACCAGGCACAACACTGTTCTGGTGACACCATTGCACGGATCTCTTCTTCATTGGGCAGTCGAAAGTCATTTTTAAGTACCCACCAGTTAGAATCCATACCTGGTCATAAAGAAATCTTGATCTTGCATTTTTGTTTCCTAAAGCACAAAAAGTTGTTCTTTAAAAAAATAAAAACACAATGAAAAAAATTAATGAGATGGAATAAATGTTTGTTATGTCTTCTATGACTAATATCTGTGATGATGGTACTCATCTGCATGTCTCCTAATGCTGGATAATATCTACCTGTACGTCTGAAATCTGCACATAATTTGAGACGCTTGCGGATGCTGCTCTCAGAATGGGATGGAAAAGCTTTCTTAATGTCTTCCATTTTAATTCTGCGAGGACGATCTTTGCTCTTCCAGAAAAGACGATAAATGAACACCTACCAAAGCAAAAAAAAAAAAACTGTTATAAGAGACAACATCAGTAAATTAGTGCTTCATTCTTATAGCAAAAAAGTCAAAACATTTCCTCCAACATACAATGCCAGAAAGATGGAATATATGACAGCCTGCCCTAAGGTTCAGGAACATGCATATGAATAAATTTAACAATTCTGAACTCTAAATTTTAAAGCTATTTCACTTTCTAAGAAGACTACATGCATAAACATGTACAAGCAAGCTCTACTTTTCTCAACAGAAATCATCCATCAGATAAGGTAATCTGAAGTTGCCCCTTTATGCTCAAGCATCTTTTTTGCAAATAAAGATGCAGGGCTTACTGATGTTGTCATGGATACACTGTACTCACATTTCATGCACCCGAGTTATTTTTCTCTGCTCCCCATCCCTAATCCTGCATTTTTTTAAATAGCAGCAGTGACAGCTGTTTTGTAAGAAATTTGTTAACATAATCTGTATACATCTTGTGACACTACAATAAAGGTTTCAGCAAGGTTACATATATATATATATAGACTAACTTTGCATTGGTAACTTTGGCTTCAAAAAACAATGACTAGAAGACAAACACGGGTTTCATGCTGTCTGCATACTGTCATGGTCACAGCCTACATAAGGCTCACCTGCAGGAAATCTCGGACAAAGTTGTTTGCTCTCTTTGAATTTGGTCCAGGCACCTCATACAGTGGACACTGTTGTCCAACACAGTAAATGGTGTTCACCTCCCGAACGTAGTAACTGTCACAGGGATTTAACAGAGTACAAAGGGTTCACCTCTTGTGGCAACAGGGTTACTGGGATTACCATAGTCTAATAAGAAAAGCACACTCCCATTGTACTACAGTTAAAAATGAGAACATGTGAAGTTTGACCTCATATGAAATAATTTTCAGATGACAGTAAAGACAGCACAGTTTACATGAAAATGGATTTACATGAAACAACAACAACAACAAAAAATAGCTGACTATATGAGGTTTGGTAGATAAGGGCATACATTGCTGTGCTTAAATATCTGCAACCTCCTCTACTCATATCAATGGATGGCTGCACAATGCGTTGACCACCGATCCACCGAGCTGTCAATGGGTACCTGACCTCCCCCCCCCCCAACTCCTAGGAAATGAGAAAGCCAAAGAGTGGAGAAGGTGCTACCCTCACGTAAGTTGGTCCAGAAAAGACTTGGATCTAACAACTCGCTCCCCAACCAAAAAAAAAAAAAGGTTGAAGAACCAGCTCTACCTTCTTCAATGCGAGCTAATTCATTTATTTCTCAGCCAAGTGATGATACACGGCCACATATTGCTGGCATACGTAGCTGTAAAGTGGGAAAAGCCATGTGACAGAAGACAGATAACCTAACCCAGAAAAATCTCACTTCTGCCGAGTACGGATGATGAGGAAGTCGGAGGCTGGCGTGGTGTGCTCGTAGATAGGCGAGCGAAACATGTTGTTCTCCAAAGCCTGCAGGCAGTGGCCAGGCCGTAGTGCCCCCAGATAGGGAGAGGTATGTGCATAAGCCAGTTCCCCATACTTGAAGGTTGGCGGGTTTGAGTCTTTGCCTGGTTTCTGGAGCATCGCGAGCAACCAATAAAGAGATGATCTTTAAACTGATCAATTTTATTATTAATGCTGCAGCAACAAGTGGTGGTGCATTTGCACCGTCAGGAGCACAAATGAGTGCCTTCACAGATTTTGTGAACATGCTGAACGCTATCAGGTCAGGAGCAGAATGAAAATGATTAAATAACATAATAGAGACATGCTGTGACATGACAGAGATCCATGATCCACGTAAACATTGAGTGACCAGAATTAACAGCTGCTGTCTACACAGGTCCTCATGCTGAGGAAAGGATTCACATATATGCTGTATGCAAATGCAAGAATACACCACTAACCTTCAACAACTTTATTTCAGACTTTTGAAATGAACATTAACCATCAGATAAGCAATAACATCAACGTACTCGTTTATAGTAGTTCTTAATTTTGGATGCCATTCCAACTTGATTGAGAAGGGGAGGAAACTCCTCAGAGTATTCCACAAGAATGAGTTCCCCATCCATGCCAGTGAGATCCTGGGGTGTGCGCATAAAGAATATCTCTCCTCCACCAAAAGCTTGCCTTTCCTGGTCTCGCATCTGGGTAAAACAAACATACACTGAAATCACGATCCACTGTGGATGAAATATTTACAATGTTAAATCTGAGCTGTATACCACAGGTAAAATTTAAGAACTGCAAAGCCAGTTTGTAATTTAATTTTCTGCTTGAAAAAGAAAAACACCTGTGAACAATACCTTTGCTTTCCTTTTGATGATTTTCTGCAGGGGATGAACTGGGTGTGGACCTCTCTCTGCCATTGTACCATGTGAATACTTTTTGAGGGGTGGGCGGTGAAAACTGCGCAGTTTCATGGGACCCATGTATGTGGGAAAGAAAGGTTGTCGCAATTCAGCAGCAGGAGTAGAATGCTGCAAATAAAAAGAATTTTCTTTAAAAAGTTGTTTTCTTCTATGTAAAATAAGTTTCCGTAGTGTTAAAAATGTGCACCATGAGCCGTGTCTCCACCAGGGGAGGTCACGGCTCATAAAACACATTTCTGAAATGAATAAAACATAAATGAGGTCGAGCTTCAGCTGGCTTACACATTTTAAAAATACCATATCCTTTCCTGTTGATCTGACCTTTGTGATGCAGTTAACGAGCACTGTAGAACTGCGAGTACCCAACACTGCCAGTTTGTGATCCTTTCATTCACTACAGTAGCACTGTCAATATGAAACACTACCGTAACAGTCAATATGTAACCCTGCTTTAACTTGAATTAACTTTGTGGTGGGAAATCTAGCAATCTAGTAGACAAATGCAGCAGTGCTGATTATGTGAAACAGAGCAACAGCGTAACTGTAACAATCGTGACGATGTAAAAACCTATGGGACAACCTGGATAAGACTACTGCCGATGTTGGGTCGGAGAGCACTGTCCATGACCTTAGGGTTGTAGTGCTCATCATTGGAAAGGTTGAATGGATCTTTTGTTTGTACAGCAGATGGTACCTTTAAACAGAAACAGATATCTCAATAATTCCAGAAACTACAAACAGAGTTTTCCTCCCATCTGGATGACACGTCATTTGTCTCTCAGACTGAGCTGACATTACAGGAAGAAAACATACAAAAAAAGAAAACGGAGACAAAGAAAAGATAATTGTATTGCAAATAAAAAAAAGAAGATAATTTACCTTCCCAAATTAATCTTCAAAATAGCAAATATAGTAAATGTACATGTTATATACAAAACTGTGATCATGAACATCACTCTAATCAAATCTTCCCTTTGTATTGAACACACAATAACATCTTCCAAACCTAATGCTAAAAACAGGTTGTAACAGGGGAAAAACGTCTTTGATGCAGTCTAAATAAAACCCACTCTCCTGCTAAAAAAACAAAACAAAAAAAACAAGAAGAAAGGAATAAGTCTGACCTCCTCTTTCTCCTCTTCGTCCTCTTTGATGATGCCAGCTTTACCAAGCAGGATCCGGGATTTACGGATCTCCTGCTGATTAATACAAACAATGCTAAACCCATTCATGTTAAATAACATGTGGAACAAGCATTAAAATACCTAAGTTGTAACAATGTCTATGATTACAAGACAAGCTATTATATACTAAAAATTGAAAGAAGCTTTAACAGGAAGAATGGAAATTAGATTGTTTTGTCATGATTTTCTGATACCATCTTGTGGCAACCAATATCCCCAGTCTTTTAAAGTATTTAACCCAGGGACTTTTAGAAGAACAAGGTAGGGACCAAGTTCACAGTAAACTGGGAAAGACAATGTTTTAAAACACCTCCATGTACCTTTTCTTTCTTGCTTGTTGGCTCAGTCTGTTCGGTCGGGTCAACATCTTTTGGGATTTCCAGAATTATATTTTCATCATTTGGATCTAAAGACATGATTGGAGGGCTTGGAATTCTCTCCATGTTCTGTTCACAGAGAAACCCGTTAATTAAAAATAATCATGTCTTCAAAGAGTTTTTGTCTTTTTAGCTAACTGTAAAAGATTCAAATCATGAAATAGTCCATGATTTAGACATGCCACAATACTCACACAATTCTATTACCTAGAGAATAGGTAATTCTATTACCCATAGAAGAGCATATGTTACTGGCTTATCTAGGTACAAAAAAGTGTACCACATAAGTGCCCACTTCCACCATAATTTTTGTTGTTCCTAATGCTGTCAATGTCTCACCATAGTTTTCTCACCTGTGCATCCCATATGATATCATCCTCCCATCTCTTGTACACCAGAGCTTCATTTTCAATAGGAAAGATGGAGTACCAGTCCCCATCCTTCCCATCAATACCATCTGTTGCATCCACAAAAATCTCAAAGTTACATCAATTCAAAATGAAGATGTAGTGAGAAAAACAGACAAAAGGGGTAGATAATTAATGCACCTATGTTAAAAGTAAACTTCAACTAATCAACTAGAAATGACCTTTACTGAAGTCCTCTTAAGCAAAAATGAAAAAGGAAATAATGTGCACCCTGCAGATTATAAGCTAATAATCTGAAGGGGAGCATTATCTGAGTACTACTGTATTTAACGATCCATGTAACTGTTCAGCAAAGCATCGCATCCACCAAGACATTTAGTCTAGAACTTTGGAAGCCACAAGTGTCTGGCAGGCATGGGAATTGCTCAGCTCAAAAATCTCTGAAAAATCTTGGGCCTCTGTTTGGCCATGCAGCAGGTACAGTAATAACAATGTTATACAAGTAATAGCAGTATTCAATTTATTTACAACATATACAAAAGCAATCAACATCATTAACTCCTACCTATCATGTCTCAGATTCTACTAGTCTAGCTCTTTAGTTCACATCATCCCACAACCATGCACTATTGCCTACAGTAATGGCAGCTGGTGGAAGTTGCAGGAAAAGTATAAACAAAAATGAGGACTGGCAAAGATTCTGCACAGGTTAACCTCAAGACCCACGGGGAAAAACTTACGGTACTCAAAACATTTTCCTCAGAAATTTTTTTTCCTCAGAAAAGAACTAAAAAATGTTGAATACTGAGAATCTACAGAGAATTCCCATGCCTGGTCTGGGTAAATGAAACAGAAAATAAAATATAACTTCACCTTGTCTTGAAAGCATTTTGTTAAAGTTAGGACCACATTTCTGTAACACTCCTTGCTGAAGTCTTGCTGTTGACCAAAAAAAAAAAAACTGAAGTAGGAAGTCACCCAGTCAAACCTCCATGCATCCATACTTTGTACGAAACTAAACTGTGCACTGTAAGTTACAATTATTGCTGCCTCCATAAAGGATAAATTTGCCCATGGGGATATGTGCTCCACCCATCTCCCCCCCCCCCCACCTCCACCAAACCTTCTCTCTCCTTCTGCTCTGCTCTCTCACACATGCGGACAGCAGCAGCGAGTTCAAGTTCTTTCTCATACACAAACATGTGTAAATGCATGCATCCACATGCATGTGTGCACACACACATACCAAGCTTGCCCAAGCAACTATCCACCCACTCACCCACACCCACACATGTATAAACACACATAAGAACCACCCACATAAATATTACAGACAAATTTATGCATGTTGTTTTGGGGTATTTTTTAAATGCAAAATGTAAGATTTCTTATGTAGCAGCATTTCTCATAATGCACATCTACTCCACATCATACCATCACATTTTTGAACAGACAGCAGCCTTAGCATGATCCTCAAGACAACTAGATAATAACAGGTTACTGGATAATAAGAGAAATAACCAATTCTCTTTGAGACATGGTATTTCTGCAACACACTAAGCACACCTTCCGAATAATCCCAGTATGTTTTCCCCAGAAATCAACACTGCTACTCTGCGTCTCAGAAACATGCCATCATTATCTTTATAATTTTTATGGAAACTTTAAAAAAACAAACAAACAGGTCCACTCTTTCTCATGGTAAAACTGTCTTCCACAAAAGTCTAGTGCCACACTTTCCCACAAAATTATACTCTGTTTCTTGTATGCCAAAATATGAAGCTGTGCATTATTCCTAATATATATATATATATGTATAAAGTGTTAACTAAAGAAATTCTCAAGAAACTGATTGTACTAACATTGCTGGAGGAATTGTGCAGCCGTTCTGCTGTTGGTACTGGGAACCCATCCTGCAAACTCTGCCCGAGTCTTATGTGACTGTAGCACACGCTGCTTTGCCTCCTCCCCATCCCAGATGATGTCATCCTCCCAGTGCACCTGGGTCACCATCAGGTACACTTCATCATCTAATTCCATGGGCTTCTTTTGGCCAGGTGCTGCATCTGATGGTTGGTTGTCTTTTTCCTCGCCTTTCTCTTCCTTCAGTTTACAAACAAACAAGCACACACACATGCACGTGCACCCCATGCACACACACACACACACACAAACAGATAAGAAAAATGTTCCTTGCTGTTAAGGTCGAAATTCAAATTTTGTCCTAGCTGAACTATTACTATCATAATGAATGTAGCATTAAGTCTCAATGCTTGCATTCCTGATACTTGTTCCTGCATGAAATGGAAATCTTATAGCAAAGTGCTAATAGTTGTTCAGTAAAATGAATGCCTGCAACATGTCTTTTACTCTCTCATGCACAACTGTGTATCTACTGCAATAGTTCCTGCAATGAATACCCCGACCACTGCCCCCAGTCTGAAGCACCACCAATCAACCTTACATGGAGACTACCCTCTACTCACCGATTTTAACATGAAGCCATAGTCAAAGTTTTCTCCTGTCTCATCCAGCCCCATGCGATCATACCAGAGCTGCGCAGGGCCGAAACGCCAGGGGGCTACCTTCATCTTGTGGTCACCATCACCTGTTCCATCCTGGTTAAGACTAGACGATTTGTTCTCCACAAGTTTCTCTATCAGATCCTGAACAATGAAAATCAACCATCTTTCTAAGATCAGGGCACATGCTCACACAACAGACTGTCACAGTTTGTGACAACAAACTGTATTTACAAACTACAGACCACATGCTTTTCAGGGGATCATCTGGAAGTACATCTTTAAATTCAATCTGTATCCAGTAACTTTTAACTCTTTGACCCCATTGGGTCCGGCTAAATTGCGGCGAGCCTGCCGACCCTTGCGTCAGCACAGCTAGCTAAATTGCGGCAACTTTAAAATCTCCCCGACGCGTTCAACGGTATAAGTGAAGTAAAAACTTGGTATCATTGTAAAGCTCTACCATTGGTTGTTTCCCCTGCACTGTCTAAATTACTTTCGGAAACAGTTTCGGCTTGCCAAACGTGGTTTAAGTGTAGGTCTACTTCTGGCTACAAGTGTTACATTTTGTGTGTGCGAAAAGTGACTACATTTGGGACCAAATAGTAAGTAGTATTTAATACTTTAAACTTAAAGTATTGTTTCCGTTGTGATGCAGAAGAATAGATCTTTCTAAATATGTTAAATATATTACTGGGAGTGTGGTAGTTTTTAATTGGCAGCTTTTTCAAGACGTGTAAATCTATACGGCCTCAACGGTTTCTTTTTTTTGCGGGTCCCTATGGGCTCAAAGAGTTAATATGCATCCATGAAAGAAAGGCCAGGAGCTGCCATCGTTAGGATTTGCACTGCTTCTCAAAATCTAATTATGAGGCCTTTATAACATATGGCTTTTATAAGCTGTTATGCATTCCTCTGGACTTACCTCATCATCACGTGCACATTCTTCACGTCTTGCAAGTCGACCCAGCTCCAGTTTCAAAAGTCTGTTGATTTCCTCATCCCCTAGGTACTCCTCTTCTTCCTCATGTTCATCATCCCCATCCTCACCATCGTCTTTTCTTTTTTGTTCTCCTTTCTTCTCTTCATCGACAGTTTTCCTCTTTCTACGCTTGCGCCACAAATGTGGCGTATGCACAGGCTTAAAAAGTCGGGAGAAGCGAAGCACCTGGAAAAGACACCATCCACAAGTGTCATGATAAGCAATATAAGACTTGAAATGAAGATGAAATTTAATGGTGTAATAGAAATGTAGACACAAAATAACCTTACCTGAATGTGCAGTTTAAATTTATAAGCCAAATTTTTGTTTGTGTGTCATATACTTTCTGCTACAAGCTGTGTAAATCAGAGATCTGTCATTCTCTTCGGTGAATGTAAAATAAAATCAAGATATAGATAACAAATTGGACAGTTGTTTTGCAATTGCAGCAGGGTCACATGTAGGAGAGGTTTAACCCAATCATACCGCATGTCTGGTTGGCAAGACATAGCATCCGCGGCGATCTATGACGCATGTCCGAAATTTCAGACAAGCTGGGGAATGGCTAATGGTCTAAGGTCAAGAACTCTCACATTCGAAAGCTGAATCATTTCTTCATAGGTTACTTCTCTTGGATTGTGTGTTTAAAACTGATGTTTAGACCAGTTTCCGACCACTATTCCAAGTGAGTGAAAAATGATGCAAAGTGCGCATCCACATGTGCCCTGTTACTTGAGAAATGCTAGATTTACTGTTCTATGTACACACTGATAAGGAAAATGTCACCGTTTTGCAAATTTACTATGATGAAGTGGATGAAGACAACAGTATTTGTGCCTGAAAGGACCAAGATAGTGATTCAGAAGAGAAAAACGAGCGAGTACATGGTGTAAACAGCATCAAACAGACTGTGTATAAGGAATCGTGAGGACTTTTTGATTACTGCAACTTCAGTTATGTTGCCATCAAAGGATTTATAAATTACAGAACAAGATCTAAGAAACAAAGTAAGACATGAGTCGTCTTTGTTTATTCATGTTTGCAACTAAGTTGAAATAATGTTTCGATTGTTTTTGGTTATTTTTTACGAATTTTTGAAAAAGGCTGAAAAGTGTGAGCCCATAGAGGAAGCATAAGCTATGAGATGTGCTGCTTGTATCGGTTAAGTGTGTACATGTGTGCCGATGGCTTGTAAGAACTCTGACAATATAAACATCAGCATCACTGACAGCTTCAGTTCTATCTACAAGAGTGTGGAGTGTGGTCCATCGACCGTGCACGACCGCCATCCTTGTCACCTAAGTGATTTTTATCTGTTATCTGTTTGTGCTGTCCTGAAAGAGGGGCTATGCCCTGAAACGTCGACCTGCTGTCTGTCCTAATCTCACTTGGCTAAGTCCTCTTTGTTGTACCTTTATTACCTCAAACCCCAGTCACCTGTTTCTTTACTCAAATTTGTAGCAAGATACAACTTGTAATGGGCTACTTTGCTACTTACCCAACCCTGCGGACACCACAAACTGTACTCATTAATAAGAAAATCACCGGCTAACCAGGTGAAGAGCACAGCACAGTCTCACCTTTCCTGGTCTGAACTCAGGGAAGATACTGGTCACATCAACGTTGGAGAGTTCAGGAGGAAGCATGCTTGCCAATGGTGTGTTCAGCTTCGGTTTCTCTGCCTCCCCAGGTGACAGACCTGTCCCACCTGTACCTGCTAAGTCCAACTCACTGAAGTGTTGTGCTGCTATCATGGATGGGGTTGGAAGCCAAGTAGGAGGTGGCATCAGTCTGCGGTCTTCATCCTCTTCACTTTCCTCCTGATCACCTGCCAATAAAAAAGATGTCAGAATTCTGATCAGCTATGTAATGTTTGCAGTTGGACTGTTTTTTTCTTGAATCTAATGAAAAGGGGTAGTCACAGCAATACAGCCTGCAATTTATTCACTCTTTGGTCTATCAGTCTTTATGCTTTTTCACTGTGTATAATTTGTTGCTTATTTACTGCAAATCAAAGTGATGTCATTCTCTGCACAATGAATTCTGAAACGAAAAAGTGATGTTGTTCGTGTGGTAAACATTAACTTTTCATACTGTGTATGACTTTCTGAATTCATAAACAGTAGCATATTTCAACATTATATTTTCACAGGCTGCTTTTGCTTCCGTGAATGTGTGATGCAATTATTTTAGGGTCATGCTTATCTTTTGCTGGTGTCCAGAAAAGGGATATGTGAAAAAACTCAACGTGCTGACCTTGTTTCTGTTCTGCAACAGACGTGGCCAGACTCTTTCCATCTCCCTCATCAGAGAGCTCCTCCTCTACCACCTCCCGGATGTCAGAGTAGTCCACAGCCGAGGGAGATTTACGTGCAAAGTCTGCCAGCCAACAAAATACCACAGCACTTTCAATCATTTTATCTTTGCTATGATACCTCCAAAACTAGAGCCTGGTGGCTTAATCATCCCTTGGGTGTAGCATATGATAACATACAATACAAACTACACGCCATCTTAATTTACAAAGCAACTGTGGTGCAGAAAGAACTGAATAATGCTAACCCCACTTCCCTTCCCCCCACCCCCCACAGCAAACTTGCAACTTGCATTTACACCAAATCATGAATGAAGAAACAGACCCCAGGACTTTTAACACAGTGAAGTCATGTACTTGAAAAAGGAGTTATGCCTCTTTGTCTTGCCGATCATTTTCAAACTCAGATTCTACTATGGCTAGTCCTACTGCACAGAAACATTTCAATCTAACAAATTTCTCAAGCAGCTGAGAAGTAGCGAGCTTGTCTCTTACTCTGTGTGGCTAATACCCACTAAACTTCCTCTCTTGCCTCTTACAAAAATACTTCTCGCTCTCAGGAATGGGGTTTACCTGAGGCTAACGAGTCCTCTACAGGTGATCTGCTGTTATCCGTGTCCTCTGTGATCTCCTTCACCATAATACCCAGTCCTTCCAACTGAGAAAGGGAACTGAGGTGACGTTTGGACTCCTGTCAAAACAGTGCAGCAAGAACAAAGTCACATCTGGACAGCAAAACCAAGCAACAAACATAAACAAGCACATAAAAGTATACACTTAAAACTTTAAAAATTAAAAACTGTAAAAAAAAGTGCTAGAATCCACGTGTTCTCTAGATTATTAAAAATAGAGGTATTTTCTTCTGTTCTGTATTTAAGCAGCAGAAAAAGTACTGAATACAACAGAACACATTTTTAGACAAAAACTATAAATACTTTTGTAGACAAAGTCTACAGGTATTTATGAAGACAGGCAATGGTTTAATAGATGCATCATTTACGATTATTAAGAAAAACATTAAACAAAACCATTTTATACATTTACTTTAAATTTTATATAAAGCCATTTAAAACTTTATAAATAAATAAAAATTGTAGTTATCACTACACAATAAACATGGACTGTATTCTCTTTTCTGATGGAAAAGATGCCATCTGCTTTCAAACAAGTTGCTAATATTTTATATTACTGGCAACTTGCCTCACCTCATCAAGAAAATCTCCTTCAAGTTCTCCTTTTTCATCAATGTTACCAAACAGAAAGCCGGCAAGTGCTGCCGAGGCAGCGTGAGATTCTTTCCCATCATGTTCGCCATCACCATGATCATCATGTTCACTGTCAAGTATGTCTCTGTCCATTGCGCCCACCAGCAACAGCAACCTTTACATGCTATCAATAAACATCTGTGGAAAGATATAATTTAACAATAAAAACTGAGAGGAAAACTGTCACAAACAAGAAGTCATGTGTCACAAAAGTGACACATGCTATGCATTTGTACATCTTTTAAAGATTATCTTCAAAATAAAGAGAAGTGTATAACTCCCAAACTAGCCCCAGTAATCTTAGATTTAAAAAAAAGTCTGTGTAATGAGCAGTGTGTATTCACCAAGTTTCCAGCTCACATTAATCACACACTGAAATACGAGTATATTGTTCAAGTGGTTTCAGCTTTTTACCCATATCACTTCTGAAATGGATTGCACTAGAAACATAAATACAGTGTTGTGGCCAGGGCTTGTAAATGGTTCACAGACTGATTGTTGGTGGAAAATGTCTCACTGTGTTCCTCCCTCCCTGGTCTTTTTCCCTACAGAAATGATTTGGTGGTCAGTTTCTGATGGTTTTATGTCTAGTTTAGTCAGCGTGTTTGTAATTCATCATTTTCGTCTAACAATCACTTGAAAACAATGTTGAAGTTGTTTGAAAAGGAAGTAAAACACAGCAACTTGGTAAACACCAACTAGACAATGACTGATTTACAGAAGTGATTATATTAAAATCAGGAATGGTTACTCTTTCTCATTGCCACCTTTCTAAAGGGGTGAGAAATTCTCTTCTTCCTTAGTTCTTGCAGAAGATGACATTAGGAAATGAAAACTATGTCTCTTGAAAAAATGCACTGAAAAGAGACAATGCTTTTTTGGACAGCTTTCTCCTAACAAGGGATACGCTTTCTGTTAGTTCAGATGAGGGTCAGGATGCTGAAGTCATGCTAGTTCATGAGAACAGTGAAGATGCACAGCTGTCAGCTGGGTCAGAACCAACTCAAGAGAAAACTGTGAAATCAATAGTAAACCTGGAAAAGGAAGCAAAATCATGGATTCACAGAGTAAGCCTTACTTGTGAAAATGTATGGTTTGTCTAACTGACAAAGTTGTATTAAACTTGTTTTACCAGAGGTTGCAGAAACTTGATTTGCTCAGATAGGTTTAGTTATACCTATACACAACGCAGATGGGGAACAAGGGATTTTAGTGCTCAAAATAATATTCTTATACTTTACAGTTAAGTGAAATCAACTAGAAATTGAACTGCAAAGCATATTGCTCAAACAGAAAATTGAAGAGAAAAATTAGTGTCTACAGAATTGTACTGAGATGGAAAGGGAAGAAATACAAAGTTGTCCAAGTAGACATAAATCAGTGCAAAGTATCAGCTCATATTACTCTGAGGGTGAATCAAGCTAACGTTTGAAAATGCATATAAAATGACACCAGTATGAGCAGCTGTTCTAACTTTACCCTGAATCACCTTGGTGTATTGGTATAACTGTGTAAATGTATTAAGAACCAGGTGAAACAAAAAATGCTTTTAATACTGAAGGATCACAATAACGTGAATGTAAATGGACTAATCATTACAATAAAAGTATCATTCATTTATTTTATGTAGTATGATAGTATGGCCATCCACCCAATGACTGCATGAAATCAGAAATGAATGATTTTTTAAAAGACACTATGTACAATATGATGATTGAAAGACTACATGCAGCTTCCATGTAATATGTATAAAATAGTGTGTGTATAAGACACTATTAATATATTTGCATGTATAAGAATTTTGATACAATCACAAGCGATTTTTTGTTATTGTTTATCAATTGTGCCGACGGTAATAGCTAATTGCGCAAAGTATTGTCTAAATAGTGTAATGCTAGAACTGTGGACAGCAGAGTAACTAAGCGAAGTCAAGAATTAGTGGTGTACTGATGACAATGTAAATGTTGAATGTAACGAATGTTAGGATGTTCCGCTGTATACTCTGCCGATCGACAATCCCGACTTGCTTCACTCACCACGGTAGAATTATTCCTGAACGCTAGTTTCCCCAGTAAGTAATGTCTGATGTAAGATTAATTCCACCAGTAAATCCATGTAATCCCCAGGCAAACTTCGTAACATCAACACTGACGCCGTAGCTCATTTCAAACATCCGGAAAGTCTGATTCGGGAGTAGTCTGCCGCTTAGTTGAGAAGTGCGAAAGAACTTTGCGTGGACTACTGCTAGCAGATCACTAGATGATAACAATCTAAAGTCTAGTAAAATCTGGTTTCTTCTAAAACTACGAACCGAAAATATTTACCTTACAGTTGATGTGAATATTATTAAACGTCCGCCTTGCCTAATTAACTAATAACTGGGAAAGAGGGGGTGGGGTGAGGGAGGATAACTCAAGAACTGAGCCGAAATACAATACAAAATCTATTAACGAAGCGAGCACACTTCTTATACATACCTTACCACATACCAGTAAAACTTACACATTGCATATAAACCAATTAAACTGTGCTTTAACTCAATACAACTAAAATTGGATATGGCTCACCTTATCCGCACGACTCCGTGCGTCTTCGGCATGCATTCTTCTATCCGCACGACTGGTTGTGCGGTTTTGGGGTACGAATTCTTTTATCTCCACGATTGGTACGTTAACGCTGCGCGCATGTGCGTGTGTTTAGAGGTGGTTCTGCGTGTGTATATGTACGAGACACACAGAGAGAGGAGTGGAAACCAAAGCTAATACTGAATAAACAAATGAATATTTTGTGCAAATCTTTACAAGTAGAACACAGCGTCGGATGGTGTCGTCTGATGTGCGTGCAGGTCGTACATTGTATTTATATATGTCACTTGCTATAGCTGGACATAGAACTGTCTTTATAGATATATGATCACTGCATGGATGACAGTTCTACATATACGACAGACACCAACGTTTTCCTCTATATTCAAGTCACTCTTTTTTTTTAAAGCCAAAAGGCTGCACTAATTCGAAATCAAGGCAACGCAAAATCAGTCCATATATACTTAAGTATCACGTCATAATCCCGATGCCTGTCTTAGCTAGCCCAGTCCGGCCAGATGAGCTTTTAGCAACTGCATGTCTCATGGTTCCAACTCCCAGCTTCTGTATGGTTCTCTGGCTATATATCTCGCCTACATCACTCGCACTCTATCTCCCGACTATGTCGGTGCGTGCGAGATCAGAGGGGCTCAACTGGACGACCTTGCGGACCGCGAATGGGTGCAGTATATCTGCCAGAATTTTCACTTTCTCCAGGCCCTGGTATAGATTAATGAAATTCCAGGCAACTTACATTTGCTAAAGCATGGTTTGACATTCATGTCTGAGCCTTCCCTTTCGATCTCTTTGTCTCTGAGAATTAAAACTAAATTCATCGGGGAATACGTGTAAGCAAAATGCACTAACACTATAAAATTTTCTTGAAATCATAAAACATCATAAAACAGAAATGTTGTAAATCAATAGCCAATTAGTTTTTTTTATCGTGCTATAAAGAAGACAGGAGACAGAGTTTGCTGACTTTTAAACGATTGTCCTGACAAACTCATCGAATTGATTTTCTGTTCTGTTTAAATTGCCGGGCCTCCTTACTTACAGCTAGCCTGGTGACCTTGAACTGGATGTTCTGAGTTCTGGCCTCTCTCGTGCTTTGTGAGTGAACGAGCAAGCGAGCGACAGAGCGAGTGAAAATATACAGAGAGGACAGGAAAACCTAGATGGAGGGCCAAGAAGAGGCCCTGTGACGAGGGGGCTATAAGGAGAAGAAGGAAGAGGAGGTAGGGAGGGTGAAAAAAAGAGGAAAGGAAAGAGAGAAGAAAAAGAAAGCGATGGACAGAGATGGGGGATGGACAGAGACGGGGATAAAAAGAGAGGGAGATGGACAGAGGGGGGCGGGGGATGGACAGAGAAGGGGATATAGAGAAAGGTGGGAGGATTCAAGGAAAGCAGATCAGCTGCAATATATAAATTCAGGTGACGCATCCTGTGCACTTTCTTGAGTGTTCTCACCATTTTTGAACTCGTCCTGCGATGAGGATGTTGACTTGCTGCCGCTATCTCATCACATACTACTAAATATTAGATAATAACAAGAAATTAGTGGTATAATTTTCTGACATAACATGGAGTTTACTAGACTGGAGCGAAAATTCGAGAAGTAAGCTGAATTATTTCACAGAAGGAAAACTATTAGAGTCTGAGCTGACCCAATTATGAAAATCAGTTTGCAATGTTTTCGTCGGGATTCTTTATCCTCTCGTCAAATGGTTTTTACCATTCATTTGCCTGCGATCCAGTTGTGCGGAAAACAACGCAAAATATTTGTGTATGAGAGAGAAAACCAAAGAGACAGAGAGAGAGAGAGAGAGGAAACTAAAGAGAGAGAGAGGGGGGAACCAAAGTTAACACCGAATAGACAAATGGATATTTTATGTGCAAACAGAACCAAACAGCAGCGATCGGGCGCTGTCGTCTGATGTGCGGGGCCATGCTAGCTGGTTGTATACCGATTGCTATCCATCCTATAGTTTTTTTTCTACCTCCGAGTCATTCTTGGGGAATTTTTTTTTAAGGCAGTGGCCATTTGCATCCGCACGACTCGTGTGTCTGAAAGTACAATCTTTGACTAAGAAATCACGTGAAGTGTGGGTGCCTACGTGTGAGACAAAAAAAAATTAGACTGATTATCCCATACTAAAAATTTACATGAATGAAACATTATTTTTACAGATTAAAATTTTGAAGGCAGTGGCTGCTTTTACAAGAAAAAAAACCCAACCATGGGTTTCAAGCTATACCTACCTACGATTTCCTAATCTGACATATGCTTCAACCATCAGGCTACTTACTACCTTGATAAATGTTGTTCATTCTGACTATAAAAAGCAGCTTCTAATTGTCTTAAAACTAACTAGGAACTCGCATTACAGGCCATTGTTAAATTTGAAACAAAATTGACAAATAGTATGTGTATTTTTTGCAGCATATCATCATCGTGCAGATAAGAGAACGTGCACCGCCAGTGCACGACACGTGCAAGTCGTGCGGATTAAAGAATGAGCGCGCCACCAGCGCACGACTTCCTTAATTCATCAATATCTGTTAAAGTACATCTGTTGTTCCATTGTATACCTTTCTATCTGCAAATATGATGTATATTTATCTATAAATGATGGAGTGACTAAAATGCAACCTGTGTTTGTAAAAAGGATGGTGTGCTACAGTCACCCGTCCCACCCCCCTACACACACACACACACAAACACGAAAGTTCCGTGTATGAAAATATTTTGGATTGAATAAAAAAAAACTGCCATGTGATACAACCAGCCTGGCCACACACGTCAGAAGACACCATCTATCCGATGGTGTTTGGTTCTACTTGTAAAGACTTCCACAAAACATTCGTTTGTTTATACAGTTTCATCTTTGGTTTCCTCCCTCCTCTCTCTCTCAGTAGTATTGCTCTTCTAAATGTACAATGTTCTGTACGTATCACACGTATCTCGCACACACTTTTTTTTAAAGACTACATCTAATAAAAGTCTGATTATTTTACGAGTCATGACTTCTATTGCGTGCTTTATGCTGTATTAGTATGGGATAATCAGTAGTCCTACTCCCAGCAAGAGGGTGTCACAGGAATACTCTGTGTTTAAACTACCATCAGCAAAATCTGGTCAAAAGACAAAACAGTAGTAAAGACATCAGGAGAACCGTCATAAATGTACAGGGTCTAAATGCGTGAAACATATGTCGTGCAAATTTATTGATATAGGCTTGTGGACGTTTTTTTGTATTTGACAACACACGTGTACGTGACAACTGCACGTGCTGAGTAGGTCAGTTATCTAGCTGCAGCCAGCCAGTGTATGGCTTAAGGCTGACTTCTACAGATTACGCGGTATCGGCCAATGCGTGTTTGCACAACGAGAGAGTCCGCCTTTGGTGTGCAGTTGTAGGATGCTGATCAGTGGCCGCAGATTGCCGACTTCAGTTTCAAAAAGGAAAAAAAAAAGTCCCTACCAGTTGTGATTTTCTGCATTGTCGTCACGTAAGAAAGTCTAATGTAAGCATTTTTGGGGAGTGCAAGCATTAGGAAACGCAGAGTTAACATCGCCAACGCAGGATTAACATCACCTAATTAACTCTGTCCCCACCCAATCTACAAAACAAAAGTTCTTTTAAGATCAGACATCAGGCAACCCTTTTTGTCAAGATAAATTTCATGAGACTGAGCAGACCCAAAAGTTGACTCTACGATTTCAGAGACATCACAGTGGATCAAAGCTGCTTTCGTCGTATGGAAGAGATGTCAACATGCTGAAATGCAAGAAAGGGTGTTTATCATAACTGAGTCTAGTCATGGCCATTTTAGCAAGAAAGCAATTCAATAAATAAATAACAATTTTGACTGCAAGTTGTGTTGTCTTTACAGCAGCTAGCTGGCCCTGTTGTTGTTGTCTGGCTCAACCTGGCCTTGAACCTTTTCGACTCTCCGTCCCTCGGCTCGCTCCTCGAGACGCCTGACCATCCCCTCGCACGTGAGAAAAGCGGCCGACAGCAACATGTTACATCCCAGCAGGTGGTATACGGGTGCGTAGGAACCAGTTGCGTCTCGAATGTAGCCTGAAACGTGTGACGCTGCCAGATCATCAGTTGCCCCACAATATGTGGTCGTCGCGACTTAAAACCTCTACCACGCTGCCGACAACTTAAGAGAGGTTGAAACTGTAGCGCTACATCATCATCGTCGTCGTCGTCGTCATCATCGTACCCACCACCACCACCACCGCCGCCGCCGTCGTCGTCGTTGTCGAACGTCATTTTGATAAGCTTTTGAGAACTGCAGCGAAATTACCCAATGTAATGTTGCAATGGACTGTATCTTTCGCATGATTGTTTAAGATTCCTTTCAAATGACTTTCCCAATGTAATGTTACTAGCCGATTTTGGAGAAGGATTTTGGCCCACCCTACTTGCGAGCATGTCCGTCATGAACGCTGTGGAACACTCACCTAGCAGCGGATACCAGGCAGCCGAGGTGGCACCAGTGACGAGCTGGAACAAACTGAGTCCTTGGCTCAGCTTCTCCAGTCCCACGTAGTCGATCATGAGGACAACGCCCAGTCCGTACGACAGACCCCCGATCGACCCAAAAATAGCCGCCAAGATGACGAAGTGAGGAAACGACGTCATGAAGCGCACGAACTGACACGTGACGCCCAGCAGCACGAAGGAGACGCTGATCATCCGGGACACTCGAACCTTCCCCGTGTTGGCCACGATGCCCCCGCCCAGACGGCAGAAAAAGTCCAGCCCGCCCACGATGGTGATCAGCAACGCTGCCTGCGTTTCGCTCACGCCGTTGCTGGTGGCGAGCGCGGGAAGATAGTCCAGAAAGATCGCAGGGGAAGGGTTGAAACAGGCGAAGAGCAGCAACAGGCGGAACGTGGGACGCCGGAACAGCGAGAAGTCCAGCAACAGGAACGGAGTTTTGAGGAAATGCATCACTCGCTGGCACCACCCTGGGTTGTCGTACCTCGCAGACAGCTGAGCGCGTTCATCAAGCTGGCGACGCTCGTCTTTGGGGTTGTTCTCGATGCCGAACGTGCAACGACGCGTTGTGTCAATCGCTGTCGTTGATCCGAGGTCCAGAGTGGACATAGAGAGGTAGGGTGGCCACCGCTTGCAAGCCTCCAGCTCGTCCAGAAGTCTGGGACTAGTCGAACGAGCAAAACCAGGGAAGGACGGCAGGTCCGCGGCGCTCAACAGTTTGTTTTCTGCAGGCAAAGAACTACAGAGGAGCTGTGACACCACGTCTTCTTCCGGTGGAGGATGAGCAAAGGTAGAGATGCTTCCGTTAGAGAGCGAACGCAAGAGGTTTTTCCTCGTCGTCGCTGTCTCCGTCCACACGACGTCCACCTCAGGATGCCCACCGGTGCTGTCTTCGGTCGTGCCTGTCTTCTCATTTGTTTCTGGCACGTGCACAGCACTGGGCTCTGCGGCGTACCGTCTACTTAGCAGAGCGCGCGCGTGCTGCTTTTTGAAGAAAGAGATGGGTCTAAGGAGAAGGATGGCTGGGAAGGAGTGCAGGCAAAAGCCGCCTGTCAGCAGCAGCGCTCCATGAAGACCAAACTCGTGCAGCATGAAGTTGAGCAGAGGCGGCACCACCATGCTGCCCACACTAACTCCGCACTTGATCAGTGCCAGGGCCAGCGCGCGCTTCCGCCGGAAGTAGAAGCCAGTCAGCACCTCGCCCGGAAACATCAAGAGTGAAAGCCCCAAGCCTGTAACCAGTTGACAAAGTTAACATGTAAAACAACTCCTCCTACTGTCGTTGAAGAAGAGACATGCGTGCATGTGTGTGTGTGAGAGAGAGAGAGAGAGTGCGTGAGAGAGGAAATGAGAGAAAGAGCACACACGCGTGTGTATGGTGTGCGTGTTAAAGAGCTAGAGGACACAAGGGAGAGAGCAGAGATGTCCGTCAAAAGTAAACTCTACATTGTAAAGTAGATATAGATATGGGATGGTGTTTACAATCTATTTTGGAATCCAACAGGTTATGGGGCCATCACAGGATGAATGCGCCCCAAGAACTGTGTTGTTTTAAAATAGAGGACAGTCACAACTGCTTCTGGCTTTGTATTGTAAGAAAGTGAGCACATTATGTGCGACAATGGTGTAGAAATTGATAACTATATATTTTTTCTCATTAGAAATAACTTTTGTATCGGCTTAACAGACGTTCAGTCTTATCACTTTCAGTTTTAGACTGTGTTGGTGCTCTTGGCTGGCTCATTCGACAAACGGGTTTCATCTTCAGGTGAATTTCCTTCTCACTTCCCATTATGCTCTCACTTTCCTACAGCCACAAAAGAAGTAATTGGCAGGTGCACATACCACTCAGGATGGCCAGGAAGCAGGTGAGAGAAGTCAGATCTGGCGCCTGTGACGACAGCATGAAGCTGAGAACAAGGAAGAAGGCTCCAATCAACATGGTCTTCCTCGTGCCCAGATAAGGAACGACCACATTCATTACATAGAAGCCTGAACAAACAAGAATGATGGACGCACAAACGGACAAAAAGACGAACGGACGGACGAACGAACGCTTTATCAAGCCACTAATGGAGAAAGAACATAAAAAAAAATCACGAACATAATCCTACGACAAAAAACAAAACAACCCAACCAAATGAACAAAAACAACAACAAAAAACCCTAAGTCGTTTCAAAGTATAGAAAATTAGAAGGCAAGCGAAGAAGGAACTACGAAGGGTAATCAAAGGGGGGCTAGAAGAAAGATGGGAGAATACAACATGAACTCTCACTCCTTGTGCCCGTGACTTGGGGTTCAGAATTACTGATGACATATCCTAGACAATCAGGTGCCCTATACCTGTAGGGCTGCCTACCTCGAGCTGCATCGGATTAGTCTGATCCCCAAACATCTGTCTGCGAAAAGCGCTAACATCCTTGTCTGTGCCTTCGTCTTGTCCAGAATGGATTCCTGCAAGGTCTTGGTTGCTGGTCGCTCTCAATATCTCATTCAAAAACTACAGAAGGTGCAAAACTCCGCTGCCCGACCTGTTCTCAAAGCTGATAAACATGACCATAGTCCATGTCACCACTCTTCTAAAGACGCTTCGCTGGCTCCCTATTCAGGCACGCATCGACTATAACATTTCAACCCTCTGTTACAACTTTCTCTCTGGCTGTTCTTCAACGTACTTCTCCGATCTGCTCTCAAGCCTAATCTCCATCCAGACAACTCCGTTCAGCCTCATGGTTGTCTGTTGCCTGTACCCCGCATACGCACAAACAGCGAAACGCACCGTCTCCTTCCACGCTGCGACACTATGAACTCACTGCCCTATATACATCTGAGACATGCTAGGTCAGTCCAATCTTTCAAACGCGCCCTCAACTCGCACTTGTCTATGCAATATCTAGACTAGCTGCTCCACTCGTCTCTTCATGGCTGCTAATCTCTCGGTTTAATATTGTATTGCGTTGGCGTTTGTCTGTGTGCGCGTGTCTACATGTGGCTTTATGTACTCATTCTGTCAGGCGCGCTGAGCTTGCCCCTGAGAGGCGGAGCACCAAATTACAAATTATTATTATTATTATTGGTAGTGGCCTTGGGGTGTTTTCTGTCTGACAAAACATTTTGACAGCTTACCGCCAATGCTGTGGACACCACTCCTGATGCCGAACAGGAGAGCCGTGCGGCTGGTCGGCGCCTGAAAGTAGCGCAGAAGTTCCACGAAGTACACACCACTGGACTTGAGGTACCCGGCCAGGATAAGAGAGTTGATAAAAGAGCCTAAACAGCAGCAAATCACAACTTTCAAATGGATGGTGGACAAACCATGAGCATATAGGCCTACTGTTATACTTACGGAAAATAAGGAAGTCTATAAGTGTTCAGGAAACCCAGCCGAGAACTATTGTCAACCTAAGCATTGTGTGTGGAGCTTTTAGAGGTGAAGGGGCTTAGCAAAGCAGTCAATGTTACAGTACCAACAACCTATATATGCACCCCTATGTTAAACACGACCAGAATCATCGGCCAGGCAAAAGAGATTCCACGTGCTGGTAGAATTTTAAAAGGAGGAAAGGCACATAGGTATCCAAAAAATGTTTTACCAGCCTCTTCTGACAGCAAACATATACTGTGCAGCTTTAACTGCGTCACGGCGCGTCGCCTGCCGGGAACTGATGCATCCTGACAGCTTCGTTTTGACTCTTCTTGGACAGATTGACCGAGGTGATAGCTACATATCGACGAAGTTTCGTGCCCTGTGTGACGTCACGACTTCAGCGGTAGCGACTTATTTACGATAGAAACAATTAAGTTGGTAACTACACTCCAACCCTAACCGTACCAAACTCCACCCCCCCCCCATACCTCTCCTACACCCACCCCACCCCTCCCCTACCCCCACGCCGAACAAACTAAAAAAAAAAACGAACCACCGTGTTTTCGGTTTTTACCACACGACTATCCTCAACGACGGCAGAACATGCTTATTGTAACTACAATAAGCTGCTCACGCATGGTCCGCTGCTTTACAGCAGTTCGCAATTGTAGTGACGTCACAGTACTGTACCCGAAACTTCGTCGATTTAGCCATCACCGTTCGACAGGCTGTATGGACAGGGCCGTCATGACCTTCTACTGTGACCTGTGAATCTGTGATTTTTTTGTGTGGCTTAGTTGCGATTGAAGAAATTGTGGTGATTTAGCGAGAAGGAATTTGGTAGAAGGTTGATCTTGCTTCCCCTACTTAGAGTGATGTACCATCAGGTATATAATCTGAGGGTTGAGAATATTTGCAGTTTACCTGGGAAAAAATCCAAAGGGTCATAAACTTTGTCTCTCCCTTTCTTTACCGCCTCGGTGGTGAAACGGTTAAGCCCCCGCTTCTGATGCAGGTCAGTGGTTTGCAACCCGACCGAGTCACACACAAGACTAACAAATTGGTAATCTAGCTAGTATCTGCCCTGCCAGACGCCTGGCGCTATAGGGAACAGTACTAGGACTGGTTGCCCTGGTGTCAGTGTAATGTTACTGGGTGGGACTAAAGCCTGTGTTGTGGCAGCAGTCCCAGCGTGGCAGCACGCTTGGCTAGCCAGCACCGTTCTGATCTGATATGCAACAAGTTTGCGACGACGTTTAGCAGCAAAATCCAAAAACATCTTCCTTCTTACGAGTGCACTGCATAAAAGGTTGTAAACTATCATCTATTGCTTTAGTGCAGAACGACTCGGGAGTGAAATTTTTCTTCCCACAACCTAGTCCCAAGGTTGCACAAACTGAAATGCGTCGAGTCAGAATATATATATATATCAGAATGTAAATATCCTGGGCTTGCATGGGGATTCTTAACAACTGTACGCAAACCCTGTCCCTTAGCAACGTTTTAACGTACGAAGGACAAGGGAGATATACAGGAATGTCCAAGCACGCCAGTCCAGTTTAGTGCACACTGTCACAATTTGTTGCACTTGCACTTGCGGCTATGCAGAGCGCTGGGCAACACAATGGCGGGTCAGGCTTCGACTTAACTGTAATTAAGGCCCTACCTAATCCCAAACCCTAGCAACACTTCAACTACTGCTTCTAACCATTCGCCTCACTTGATCGATCTTCCTGGACAAAAGCCAAACCTTAAATTCTATGACACCTTCATCACTCGGCACGCATTGGCACGTGTTGGCGCACGCGCGTGAAAATACAATGTGGTGGACCGGAGCGCACTCTCACACTTACCAGCAACCACCATCCAGGCCCAACCCCTGTCGTAAGGCACCCCGTCATCACCTTCATCATTACCATCATCTTTGGACTCAGTCGTCGTCGTCCCTGGCGGCTTGTTCCTTAACAGCGACGCGTTCGATTTCTGCGCTGAGGTCGGGGCATCGACGGTCGTCTCCCCGTTCGACGCCATATTCAGCGCGATCGAGGTTTCAGAGTGGCAGCTATAACGCCCTCGGCCTGTGCACGCTCACACTGAAGCGAACATGTTTATTGCTGCAGCGACGTCATCCGACGCATGCCACTCACTTTTACACGGAGGAAAAGGGTTTGCAAGGTTGATCAACCAGAATTCTGCTGGAACGTGCAGGCTGATATCCACAAGATTCTAGTTGCAATGCGTCTTACAATACGCCGAGATAATGTTAAACGGTGGCTGATCTATTTCAACCTCTATTCAGTAAAAGGGCAGGATAGAGTACACATGCACACACCTGGCTGTCCTAACTGCAGAGGTCGTCGTCGTGTTGTGGAAAGGATTACTTGCACCCACCACAGTAGAGGTTGCAGTACGTACCGGAATACCGGTAAAAAAAAAATACCGGTATGGGTCTTCGTACCAGTATATACCGCCAAGGACATATGATCAGGTTAATACAAGATAATCTTTATTAATTAAAATACAGCTAGTGATCTGAAACAGTGATTACAACTTAACGAGAGCATATTATCACTTGCAGCAAACACAGTTACAATTAATTCAATTGAATGTTCACGCATTCTCAAGAATAAATTAGGTGGAAGGCGACAGACTGCCGTGTTAACAGCTGGGCTCAACACGATCGACCTAGACCAGAATATTGAACTATTCACTAAAAACAAATTGCGGTGGATTCCGAAACCTTCCTGACAGCATAACAAAGTTGACTGCAGGTGAAGCTGAGTCTAAAACGAGCTTTTTATTAGGCTGAACAGCTGTATGGGGTATTTTCTTCTTTAAGAAGCATAAACTGATCACCCAAGCATAAGGTAAGATTTGAAAAACTAACCCTTACTGCAAACATTATTGTTAAAAAGGGAAGTTCCGTTCTTTTCCCGTAATTCTTATACCAAGGACGACGGGTATGATAGAGAAGGTTAAGGATTTCTTTAATCTATATACTAATTATATCTCCCACATATATGTATGCTGTATACTTTGTTGTGTCGTTCTGAATTCTACATGCACTTCCGGGGTTAAAACCTTGCCTTGTCTTGATTACGAAGTATAGTGGAAAACAATCGAGAAACAGCGACCTTTTGGGTTAAAAAAAAAACCAAGAGTAACTTAAATATAGAAGAAAAAGTTGTTGTTTGTAGTATACGCAGAATTGTCATCAAATTAGCAGGTGATAAACCAATACGGAGATGCACATCAGACGACACCATCCGATGCTGTTAGCTTCTGCTTGCACAAAATATTCATTTGTTTATTCGATGTTAACTTTGGTTTCCGCTCCCCCTCTCTTTCTTTCTCTCTCTCATTTGCACTTACACAAGCACAAGCACGCCCTCAAAACACACAAACACACACATGCGCACAGGGTTAAATATGCAGCTGACGAAGATTTTACTTCCAAGAAACCCTGCTCGCCTATAAGGCCGGTATAAAAGCATAAAATACCGGTACGGTAGCAAACTACTGTTCTCGTACCGGTACGGCTGTCCGTACCCCACCTCTACCCCACAGTCAGCGGTGCACGAACTTTGCACTCATGTTTTTATCAGTCTCCGCTCTCTGTGCTGTTTGGCTTCAGATATATATATATATAATGCATGTACCAACAGCTGAGTGCAGCTGTAACGACGCGGTGTACCGTAGCAGCAACGTTCCGCTTCGTAGACAGTGGTGTACGAGCTCTGTTTCATACATTGAGGAATATATCCATCCCGATACTCCCCCTCCCCCACCCAGCCACAGGACACGCATGCAGGCACTTTCCACCCTCTCCTTCACACAACTGTTTCGCTTTCTGCAGTTGTAAATCAGGACGCACGCTATATACATATATACATTTATAAACTATCACAGTGATGGTTTAATAATAATAATAATAGATGTGGATTTTAACGAGCGAGAGCACATTTCATGCACACTTCGTGCGGACGAGGCACACAGACACTCTAGTGAAATCAACGAACACACACACACACACAGGGAGAGATGAACGCAACACTGACCAACAGGTTGGGATACAGATCGTCCTTCAGTCACAGATGGGTGGAAGAGTATCATAAGAGAGGATATTTATATTTATATTTATAATATTGAGGGCGTTACCGACAACTATATATAGGTCACATTGCTGTGAAGTTTACTTAGACTTCATGGGCTCCAGCCACGAGGGACAGCTCGCTGTGTGTTCAGTCACTGCATGGTGATGCGAGAATGACAAGATATATCAGGCCGGGTTGGCCGGAGTTTGGCGACAAATGTAATCAAATAACATGGCAAAGAAAAATGATTGACTATTTTCATGCAAAAAGAAAGAAAGAAGAATTAAAGGACTTACAAAGAAAGAAATGTAGAAGAAATCCTATAATAATCAGATTATAAGATCTTTATAAGATCTTATCTAAGTGGACTGCGATCGACACCCAAGGAAGAAGACGGAAGGGACTCAGGTGGAGGGGGGAAGGGAGGGAGAAAATGGCGAAGTCACCCGTTCTGACGTCAGCCATCTTTTACGTAAACATCACAGAGAACGTCATTGGGAACAACGTCAGTAGAAACTTCATTGGGAATTTGAAGAGTGAAAATGCTGGCTGGAACTCTACTCCTGCCTGCTTTTCTCTCTGCCTGTCAAATCGTCACTGTCAGCCGTATGTTGGAACACACTGAAGATGGAGATTGACATCCATGCAGCTGGGTCAGAGGTGGATCCCCCATGTCTAAGGCAAGACGGCCGAAATTCTTCCAAAGGGCACGTAAAACTTTCCAGGGTAACCACAGTCAGAAATACAAACCAAGATGGAGCTTTCGGCCGTTCATCCCCAAGCTCTTCCCAGAAAGAACAGTTCGAATGGGGAGCCAAGCTATGCTTCTCCAGGAATCGCTTCTTGCCCAGTCTTCCTGCCATTAACCTACTGTCTCTGTCCTCTCAGGCACAGATAAAAAAGCAGCAAGGGATAGAAAAACACAAAAGTGATGCATTCTCTGCAAGCTCCTCAGTGGACTTTGATCCTGGCTTCAGCTCATCGACCTCAGCTTCTGTGGATGGGCCTCGCTTTGTCGCTGGGCGCGGAGAAGATGGCAGCAAAAAATCGTCATCTTTCCCCTGTTCAGGGTCCCGGGGAGGTTTAAGCATCAAGGCGGAAATAGAACTTGCCGAAAAAGCAGCAAGCGTTGCAGCTGCAGCATCAGGATCAGTTGCAGATTTTAAGTTCATTGACTCTGTCGTTCCAGAGACACCAGCTTATTTCTCTCTTGTGGAAGAGAGTCCAGTGTCCGATAAAGGCCTCAGCTTTCCTCGAGAGCCTGAAAGTTTGAAGGGTACAGGTGACCTTTGTCCAGACTCAGACGACTTAGACCAGTGTGCAGTGAAAACGGGGTACGTCTGCCTGACAGAGGAGGCGTTGCTGAACCATAACGACGCAGGCGAGGATCTCACGTCTTGCGGGGACAGCGACTTCTCGGAGTACACCGTCATCGATAAGTGGACATGTAGACAGGCTGGCGTGGAGAACCCAGACGTCCGAGGCATCTCGGAGCGCGAGCAGCCGAAGAGGGATGCACCCCAGCGTACAGAGGATTCCTTGGTCGATAGCGTGCAAGATGTCGGCACAACCCAGTCCCCGCCGTTTTCTAGCGTGGACCCCATTGTAACCACCTTTCCAACCAAAGTAGAGACGATGACCAGCACTTGCTTGAGAGATGAAATGCCGACTCTATCTCCTGGCACCTTCGATGAAACATTCTGGTTAGAAAATCACCTCCCTCCCAAAGCTCATCACCTCAAATCTAAATGCTCTAACCTCTCTTCGTTTCTGCCACCATTCCTACAGAACGAAGGAAGTTCATGCGACGTGGATGAGCCAGTTCACAGAGGACGCAAACAGCAAGAAAATAACAGCACTTGCCACCAACCCCAGGAAGAAAGTACGGTCGATGCTTTGGAATCTTGTTATGACAATGGCTCTGTGGTGGATTCTAGTTCAGTGATACTAAAGTCTCAACAGCTCATCAAGAAGAAAGAAACAAGTAGCAGGGACATTGGATCTCAAGCAACACCTGAGTCACTGAGAAAGATGACTGTATCTAAAATACCCAAACTGATTCAACGAGAAAGATACAGTCCTATTGACAAGAAGTCTATTCAAACACTGTCACCACAAAAGTCAAGTTATGATGAAAGAAAATCACTTGCGCTCTCATCACCAGGTCAAAAGGCTTCCACACCAATTGAAATGACACATGCAGTCCATTTACCTTCAAGGCACCTGATTCAAGGCGTCACAAGATCAGACCCATCCATCCCTGGCCCTTCAGTCACCTCAGATGCATTTATTGTACGGGATAGAAGGCCTGTGAGGTCAGGCAGAATACCTTTGAATCCACTGAGACGACCAACAACCACCAAGACAGCCAGGGCTGATAAATCAATGAGCATAAGCACCAACAGCACAGAATCTTGTCTACAGGATGGTCCTCCAAACAATGTAATCCGCTTGCTTCCACCTTGGAATTCTGTAGCTTTCACAGCAAATCCTCACCTTTCCTCGAAGCCAAAGGTATCATTTGCTCCAGATGCTGTAAGTAACCAGCAGCCTGCACTAATCAAATCAAAACTTCCATCTTTCAAGGTCAAAGCAATTCAGAAACCAGTCGCAACTGAAACAAATGAAGAAGTGTCATTGCAGCAAAGCAGAATTCACCCCCCAGTGAGACGCGTCATGCATGCTCAAAGTACTTGCGAACATGAGTCAGTTCATCAGGGCACAGATTCCTGCAAAACTTATGCTTACCAAAGACGTGGGAGCCGTTTGCCAAGAAGAACTGTTGCAGAACCTAACCTCTCAGGAACCACTGACGCTGCAGGTTTTGGGGATGTCAGAGAAAGAAAATTTTCAACTCAATCTACTTTAGAAGCCAAAACAAAGTCCATCATGAAAAAAGATCTTCAATGCCACCATGAAAATCCTTATGATACAGGAAATGCTTCATATCCTAAGCAAGGAAACAACGCCTCCATAAACAGTACATGTGACATGGGTGTAAATGAAAACAGTAACTCTATCCAGAACCCAGAGACTCCAGCAGAAAATGAGATCATGTGTCAGGACCTACAAAACTTTCAGATGTTCAGTGGAGGTCTCAAATTTCCTAAGGCATTTAAGTTTGAACCTAACAAAGTTCCTCTTGACTCCTGCGAGGGAAGACAATTTCGCAAAGCCATCTCCCGGCTTACAACTGAGAAGTCATCTTCATCCTGTGAATGTTCCAACCATGCTCCAACTCTCTTGCTTGTCCCATATGTTTCCAGATCTAATCATGCAGACCCACCATTCAAGATTAATTCCGGTTACAAAAACACACAGGCACCATCAAAAAAAATGTGGGAGGATGAGTGTGAATTTTCTTGCACACCTATGGCCAATCTGGCTTTTCAAAGATGTCAGTCAGATTATTTCCAAAGATCTGCTGGGACTGTAGCAGGCTTTAACATGCCACAACATCAGGTGTTTCTCCATCAACAGAAAGAAAAAGAAGACTAGATATTACAGAGGATGTATGGAGATGTTTGCTTAAAAAATATAAGAATGGAAATTTTACTTTATTTGTAGTGTATAAACTGCAAAATATTTCACAGATGAAAATGTTCTTAGTTTAAGTAATTTGATATTGCTTTAACTCCTTTACATTTTTTCATCAGAGGCCTGGAGTGTGCAGCAAAGAATTAGCACGTCAAAGTCATGGTGAATAAATAAGCATTATGTTCTGACTTTCTGAGAGCATGTAGACATAAATCTGACTGGTTGTCTGCCTGCCTGCTTGCCTCTATCACACACTGAGACACAGCCACGCACAATCATTCCTACAGAAAGACCACCTATACTTTTACATGCTAAAGATAGCAATTTATTTGATCACAAAAATAGAATCTAAGTGGATTATTAATTGGAATAAAAAGACTCTATCTACAGGATGCAACCAGAATAAATAAATCATCACAAATAGGGTAAGTATAATTGTAAATGTAATATGCTGATACATATGTTAAGTACATACAATCTACCACATACATTCTGGTCACAGTGCATCAGTGGGGAGCACTCATACCCCACATCACGATGACAACAGTAAGCATCAGCACCTGTTCAGACACTCTGAAATCCAGGTGACGTTTTAAACAATGCTGAAATTTTTCTTCATCCAAACTTTAAGATGTAACTCATGCCTGAAGCTATTAATAAGAACATATATTACCTCACTTCAAAGTTTAGGAATCTGATAAAAATTTGTTACAGATTTACTTTTAAAAAAGTATGAACTTTCACCATCAAAAGCTCTGTAACGATCCAAACTGCTTGAAAAATGCTGTATCTGGAAGTCTGAAGTCAGTTCATAACAGGGATGACAAATCAGAATTTTATAGCATGATTGTTCACTATAAAAAGAAGTGCAATAAAGCTGTTACATGATTTGACCAGAAATGCAGAAAAAAAATCTGCAAAGAATAGGCTAGTGCGGAGAAAGAAAAAGGCCTGTAAGTGTTCCATGATTGTCAATGTTTCCATGTGAAAAGTCAGCTCTTTGGGGTTGATGTTCACAGTCTGTGACAAGACATTGAGATAACTTAAAGATGGTGCACAGAACTGATGGTAGACAAAGTCTGTGATATAACAGCACCCAAAAAGAGAATCCAGAGGCTCAATTCATACTTTCTAACCATTCATCTGGTTTTGAATTTTGCTTACAGGTCTTTTCCTTTTTTCTCAAATATTTTTTACAGATAAAAAAGTCTTGATCAATCAAAGCCAAATGCAGACAATGTTATACAACAATAATCTCCCTTTACATGGGAGAATTATCACAGACATTGACAATATCACAACAGATTTAAAAGGATAAAACTGGAGGTACAAATCCTCAGTTACAAATTATCACAGGAGACGATAAAAAATCATTTGCCTAGGTAAATGTCAGCTTAAAATTAAGATGAAAACAAACTTGTTATCCTCTGTTCACAAAATCCAGAAACCTGAAGATTCTTTTTAAAGGGGAAAGTTCATTCTTCCAACATAAGTAGAAAGCAAAACTGGAGCAACAATTATGGTCATCTTTCAATTTTCAACTCTGCATGAAATGTTTTTGTGTTTTTTTAATAACACTACAACACTAGGGTTATTGGCATATTACAATCTCTTAATATGCTATGTGAAATATCAGCCCAATATCATGATAACTAACAGAAAATGGAACATCTATAGATGAGGAGGGGAAACAATTTAAACAGAAAATCATAACTGCATTAGATGGCTTGGGTATTTCTATAGAGCCTTCACACAAAATAAAGGTTGATAAAGAAAAATGGGAAAATACTACTGACATGCAGAGATTTTCCCAAACTTTTAAGCCTGAGAATCCGCACGAAAATCAAAATTTGAGACACTTGTATCAGAATTCAGTAATTTTATGACCCAAAAGATGGTTTCTCAATGAAGCTAAAAAAAGTTTAATATAAACTACAACAAAACCATTTGTTTGAGTTCCTTTTATTTACTATCATTTTGCAATTTTTCCCATCATTTTGAAATGGCAAGTTCTTAAAATGCAGTCAACATGCAGGTTGCATAAAACTTTTTTTTCTTTTTTTTCCTGCCATGCTGTAGATGTCACAGCTGCTGCCCATAGTTCATAATGTTGTTAGTTAGATGTTTCGACGAGGGCTGAAAGAGCGTCTCATTGGGCTTGGTGAACGACTGCGGCCAAAGCGTGAAGGGCTAACAGATCGAGATCTAGCTGGACTGAATGAACGGATACCTGGGCTTACAGACCTTGTTGGACTTCGGCCCCTTGTGGGTGATGACTGAAAAGGAAGATTTATAACTTCCACATTAGCATTTTGTCAACAAGCAAAAATTATTGAATGAAATAAAATTTGAGGTTTCTTTATTCTTTACTGGGCTTGCATATACTTGCTGGTCTATTAGAATATAATGACAAACTCTCTAAGACATTTGCATTTTATGCCAATTTTTTTTTAATGGACCCATTGCCATATGACAAGCAAATTAAGATTCTACTTTAGTTACAAAAACAAATCAAAACTACCTCACCCTTTCCTTACTGTCATTATTTTTTAATAATTTATTTTCTATTCTTATGCCTCATGTAAACACAACAATAACAGACTACACTATAAGGGCATAATACTTACAAGAGAGGCCCCACGACGAGTGTGTGCTTCACCCTTGACAAGAACTCGTATGCCTTGCATAAGACATGGCCATATGTGATGATTCACAAGAGGAGCAGAGTACTCTGAGTCATAGCTGCGACGGTATCTGGCAATGTAACAAACAGGATGTGTTGCAAGTGGATCAAAGCAATTAGTATTTAGTATGTACAATGGATGTCGATTATATTTACAAAGCAGTTGCTGTTATTTGACACAGAAGTTTAAAGCAGGGATAAAATGGTCTATTTTCAAATTATCCTCAAAGAATTTAACTACCCATCTAAATACCATAAATTGTAACCTCCCCATTACTGTGAACTGAAAAAACTAATGGTCATAATGCTTGTGTGTATAAATTACAGTACACTGAATGCCATTTTAAATCCAACCTTTAACTCATATGCATCTTACCGCACGTGTTACTGCGAAAGAATTTACTGCTGTGGCCATCTTCGTGTGAGTGTTATAGCATCAACTTTTTACAAAGATTTAGACCAAGTGGTTTGTCGGCAAGATACGTAACTGGTGTTTCTTATAGTAGAATCATTTTCTATCGAGTTCCTTCCCTTAGACCACACGACTTCTAAACGGCTCGCAAGACCATGCGATAGTGTTTATGAGTTAGGATTCTTTGCAGTCGGTTACATAATTCAATGCAATTCTCACTGGATGGATTTAAGGTACAAATCATTTTGTAGTTTTTAAATTTCTCTTTCAGCCTGCGTTAGAATTATGTTTCTATCTGTGATAAATATTTTTCTACAATTTTTTTAATAAGTAGAGACCAAATAATTATTTTGATGTTCGAAAATCTATCTTTTGAAATATTTAAAGTAGATTACTATACTTGTGGTAGTTTTCAAGCAGCATTTATTTCAAACGTGCCAAAATCTGTGGCCCCCCCTCCACCACTGCAGTGATGTAACAGTCTGAAAACCTAAGATGCGTATGAGTTAATTGGTTGTGGAGATCAACTAAAGCCACTGGAGCAACAGAATAAAGAATGGTCCTTACTTGCTGTCATCAAATAGCTCAGCATCAGAAGCCACAGCAATGTCTAGGGGATGTGCCAAGGAACTCATCTGCCAGGCTAGCTTGACCGCCTCTCGGATGAATGGCTGGATGATGGCATAGGTAGTGTCAGGTGGCAAAAAGATCTTGGGATTACGATTAAGTGCCCGGATCACATCCTGTAAGATTGTAAGAAGATACCAAGAGGTGGTGAGAGCTTCAAACAATCATATGGGTGGTTTTCTGTTGACATAAGTGTATCACTGAAGCATAGAAAATAAGACTATAGATTTTTGTATTGAATGCAATAAAGAAGTAAAACATTACTTGATTTTTCTTTGTTACATGAAATAAAAGTGATGTGTTAATCACAGGAGAACTACCAAACAAAAGACACTCCTCTTGCTGACATAGTGAGCTGATTTTGATGAAGTCAGTGACAACAATGTTGATAATAATAACTTATAATCAGAGGAACAACTGTAAGAACTCAGAATTTGCTTTCCTTCCCTGCAATGGTGCACTGAAGTCAACTATCTGATGCCCTTCCCAAAGGGGGTTTTCCTGACCCCCTCCAACACTGATAGAGGAGGAATAAATGAAACGTTCACATACTGGCAGAATGCCAGGAACTCCAAATGTCCATGGAACACATCCCCCTGCTTTTGCTACACCTTTAGGTTTTGTATGCATGATCATGGAATTTAAGCACCTATTGGACTACAATTACATAGCTTACAATCTAAGTGTGCAAGATATTTTCACACTCCATAAAAGACAACCCCGAAGAGTACACATGCCTCTTACTATAAATTCATACGCACAAATCAACAGCATGTTGATCACCAAGCTGATAATGTGTATATGAAATTCTTTAGAATGACTTACACTGATTTGCAAACAATGTTAATGCCAGATGCATGATAAAAAATTTTATGACAGTAATCATATGGAATGGCCACAGGTTTCACAGAGATCATTCTTAATTTTCTGACAGTCAAAGTCTGTGATTTTAAAGAGGAATACTTTTCATAAGCTTACAGAGACAAGGCCTGGGACATCAACAAGATCAGTGTTACGGTTGATATAGTCCTGCACTGCTTCTTCCAGAGTTTCAGGACCATAATGAGTCTTGGCCAGAGTTGCTCTTGTTTTCATTTTGAACTGGCGAAACGCCATTTTGGCTGCACTGAAAGCTTCCTAGATAAAAAATAACAATTTTAGCATGAATTTAACAAGGACATCAATTATGGGTTGCACACTTATCTACATATGCTCACACTACACTTTAAAAATGCCTTTTATTCACTATTTTCATTCAAGGTACAGTCCTTTTTTTAATAAAATGGTATTTGATCAATCTTTGAAGCAAAGTTAAAACAATATACAGAAATGCTCACACTCATAGCAGCAAAAATAATTCTCTGATTGTTTTCATGGTCATCAGAAAACCGGCGAAGAGTGTCCATAGCATCAAGACGGTCTTGAGCAAACATATCATTGAAACGTCCAATGCAGTTCTGCTGGCGAATGCGCTGGACAGGATCATCGACTGATAATGGTGATGACAAACCAGGCTTGTAGCGATAGGTGCTGGTGAGGTCATCACTAACATAAAAACAAAATATAAACACTAAGCAGGGTTCCTTATGATAAACGGTGCTATGAAGTTTTTTAAAAGAAACAAATAGTTACGATCTGTCATTACTGTTAAAATAACAATATGAATATCACATCACCATTAATCAACAGTGAATGCACTAGATTTAAAATAAATGCATACAGTATAAGTACAGAGTATATACAGTTTTAATACTAAACTGTATAAGCCCTTGACTGATTTGTGTGGGGCAAAACTAGATTTAAAAAAAAAACCTGTACTGATACGCTCACTGGCTGTGGACAAAGTTTTGCTGGTGAGACATTTACTGTACAAGACATAGCTGTCATAAGTACACTAGTGACAATGCTGTCATTTACTGTACAAGACATAGCTGTCATAAGTACACTGGTGACAATGCTGTCATTTACTGTACAAGACATAGCTGTCATAAGTTAGTGCCAATGCTGTCATTTACTGTACAAGACATAGCTGTAATAAGTACACTAGTGACAATGCTAAATCACCTGCTGGATCAAATTTTTAGATTTAGGGCAGCAGGTAGTAACTAAGACATAACAACTAAAACATGTCAGACAAGAAAAATAAATAGGGGAGATATATTATTGCAAGGCCTGGTAAATTTTGTTTTTTTAAAAAAAAAACTGGGTTCAAAAACCAGAAATTTTAGTAGTGGGAAAGCATGTAATGCCATGCAAAGTTTAAACTGACTGGATTTACCCCCAAATAACCCTAATCAACTGAATATGCCATTCCATGCAAAGAACATGAAAATGTATATAAGAGGAGGAAAAATGCAGGCTATATTATAATAATAAAGTACATATATAAAAATTAATACAAAGTTTACACAAATCATAATCACTTCAACCACACCCAAGAGGTGGTAAAGAATGATTCAGGATTTAAATTCATTTAGCAAACCAATGCTATTTTCTATTCCTAATTACTCCACCTGTTTCCTTCAGGAACATTAGGTCTTACCTGAGGAACAAAGCCTTTATCACATATTATTTTAAAATATTCATCATAATTGTTCTTCCAATTTGAAAAAAAGAGGATAATCAAGATAGTCGTAACTAGGAACTCCCCTAAACATTACTGACTGGAAACTATAAACAAGCATATGTACTTATGTACTTACATCACTTTAAACTATTTAATATTTTTATAAACTGAATGGATCATCAGCTACCAAGTTATGTTCATTATTCTATTTCCTATTTACTACTTACTTATAATGTATGCATTTTATAATTCTAAGCCAAATTTTAAAAAATTAGAATAAAAACAAAAGCCTCATTTTTAATTTCTGTTACGTCCAATTCTACTTCCTTCATTATAAACAGTCTACACAGCTGATAGAAGCAATGATATTTTATAGTTTTAAGAACAGAAGTTAACTCCAACAGCTAAAACAGCACAGAACAGATACGTGCCTTTAAATTAGTAAAAATAAAAACAGAACGCTCCTTACCAAACCACAGTGTGTGAGTGGGACACACAGCAAGTGCAGGATGGAAGCCAAGCATAGAAAAAGAAATAAAATAAGCAACTGAATTAGTGTCTGCACCAGACACAGCTTATAGCCTGTTATCTGTTAGTGACAGAACTGAGACATCTTGCATCAATTGTTAAGCACGTGTATATATATTTTGAGTTAGGAATGGTGGATGAAGTACAAACAACAATGTGTTAGGAAGTTGTAGGACTAAAGAACCATAGCTGCAAAGAATGGATCTCTACAGAAACTCTGAAGGAGAGATGAAGAAAGAGCTGAAGACAACTATCAACAAGAACACAGAAGCCAGAAAATCCAAAGCCCTCAAGGCACAGGCAGAACTCAGTAGAGAGACTAGGAAAAGGTTTAAGGCAGATAATATGAACTTTATGGAGACAGGAAGCTGAGAATGCAGCCCAAGTTGAGGATGTGGAGCCTCTATGCCAACACCAAAAAGCTGTCTGGAAAGTTCAATAATCCAAAATGCTTTTGAAAGACAATATACGGTGAAGAGGGACAGAAGAACACGTTAATTTCATTGACTATGAGAAGGCATTTGACAGCTTGGACAGGAACTCATTCTGGAAGCTGGTAAAACACTACGGTGTTCCGGAGAAGATCATGAACATCATTATGAACTCCTATGAGGGAATTACCAGCACAGCGGTCCACGGCCATCAGCTTGCTGATGCCTTCCAAGTACTGACTGGATTGAAGCAAGGCTGCTTTTTTTCACTTTTTTTGTTTTCCCTTGCAATAGACTGGATCACGAGAACATCTACAGCCCAGAAGAGAAATGGTATCCAATGGTCACTTTGAACACAGCTAGATGACCTAGACTTTGCCCTCCTTTCCCACACCTAGCAACAGAAACAGGAAAAGACCAGTGTTTTTAAACAGATCCCAGTGTTAACGTCAGGACTGGCAAGGCAAGAGCATCTCTTCTCCAGCTGGAAAACATTTGGTCATCCAAAAACATCTCTGTCAACACCAAGATCATGCTATTCAACACCAACACTAAATCAGTCTTGTTGTATGCAGTGAGGCATGGAGGACTACCATCGCCACCACCAAGATAATCCATACTTTCATCACCAGCTGTCTGAAAGAGATGCTGCAGATCCTCTGGCCTAAAACTACTGTCAGCTAAGAACTGTGGTTGTGAACAAGACAGCAGCCTTTAGATCAGATCCTTTAAAGATGCTGGAGATGGATCAGTCCTGTCTTCCACAAACAAGGTTCCAGAACCACAAGAGAAACTCTCAAACAGGGAAATGGGAAAGGTCTGCCAATAAATACCCGGTGTTGTGACCTTCAGGCAGATACCACGAGGATAAGTCACATCTGGTGACAGCCAGAGACTGGTTTTAGGATCAAGATGCCTGGAGGACTCTCATATGCAGTCTATGTCCCAAGAGAGGTACAAAGCAATGATGATGATGATGATGATGATGATGATGATGATGATGATTATGATGAGAAGGAGCAGGAGGAGCAAATTACGGACAAAGCATACAGTATTTACAAGCAATTATATCATAAACCAGAAAAGTCTGACTTTTTCTTATAATCTTCTAGGACTATATTTTAAGACAAAATGAATAGAATGTAAGAATTAAAATGTTTACCCACAAAATAAAGTGAAATAAACATAATACAAAGAAAAAGAAACACACTTAAGGCTAAAAAAATGGATGATTCTTCTGTGGGCTTGCATTCACATACCTAGTGTCAAGGACAGGACGGGGTTTGATGCTGGAAGATTGATACAGTTCATCCCTGAGATTCTGAATTTTGCGCTCATAATCATCCACTAGGCCACATCTTATGCGCAAACGGGATATTTCTTCTTGAGCATCTGCAAGCCTATGGGTCAGGAGAACCAAGCAAATTTGAAAGGAGAAAGAGACCACACAAAAGACCCTCCCAAATAAAAAAAGATATTAAAATAAAATAATATCCAGGTAAGAAATAAACACAAATTCATTTTAGCTTTGAAACACCAGCCCTCAAAGTTTTGGTGGAGGGAGGGGGTATAGGAAGAATGTGTTCGTAATGAAATGATAATGCAGATTGTGTGCAACAGTTTAGACAGATGCACACACACTTATGAATATTGCAATAACTGTTAAACGCATGACAGTCATTTAACATGTTAAAATTTTTTCACCACAAGCTTCAAACAATAAAAACTGTGAGACAACGGTGAGCACTTATATGCACAAACACAATCAACGCATAACAAGGTCATGATTACCAATATACATATATGTAAAGTTTACTTCAAGACTACTGTCATGTATACAATCTTAGGGAATGTGGCAAATGTAAGTTCAAGGCCACAAAACAGACCACACACACACCAATTAGTTCAGATGTTCACATGTTATAATTATAATGCCTGTGTCAGCAACCAGCAACCAGCAACCAAAAAAAAAAAAGTGCCAGTGCCAATAAAGGAAACAGTTTGCAGGCAGTTAAAAGTGGCAGGTATATGCATATTGAAAAGCTGGGCTTACAGCAGAAGACTTGGCCAGGCAGCAACTCTCTCTAGTCTTACCCATTGCTGTACTCTAGTTCAGGCTTTCTGCTAGACAGACTAGAGGCTTGTGAGAGGCTCCGAGACGTGCTGCTCAAGACTTCTCTTCTCGTAGTTAAAAGAGCTATGTCATCACGTAATCGTCTTACTTCACTCTGATAATCATTTAGTAAGCCTGCTTTGGCACGAAGGACCTTGTTTTCTTCTTCTGCTTCTGCCAGTCTGAGTGAAAATTAATATTTTGTCTGCTATTTTTTTCACAAAATGCAGTAATGACCCTGTAACAATGACTACACCTAAAATACTTTTATGAATCAAAGACTTTCTTTCATCAGACTAAGAAACTATCAGTCTTTCAAGACAGATGAAACTATGAGAAATTACCAGTTTCTCAGTAGTTGCAAGTACAAGCATGGTGCATTGAGGTAAACAGGGAGACACTAAACCCTGGATGGAAGAGATTCGAATTATGATACTATGTGCATGCAACTGTCAAATGCCGAACACCCACAGGCCAAATCACTGCTAAACTCATTGTATCAAGAAATCTGGAAAGACTTTATTTTCAGTAATTTAAAACAGAAACACAACAGAAAAAAACTTGCATGCAGGGCTGCCTATCCCATGTCGCAACTTCCAAGGACACACCGGACAAAAACCAGAACAAAGACTGATTTCCAGGGACATATGTAGATGTCATTCTTTTCTCCCTCTTCTGCTAAGGTTTTGTGTATGTGTGTGTTAAAATAATTCAGCAATCTTGGGTATGAAGAACATTTGCACTAAATCCTAGCTATCTGTTCAATCAAGCATCTGAAATCTCTCTAGCTGCTACAGTGACATTCCAAAACCCATTGAATAGCTAGCGATAGTTTCAAAAATCAATATAAACAGCCAGCAAGAGTTAGGTGCAAGTAGGAAAACTGTTATCTCAGTTTAATTTACCAGTGGTTTGGGTGTGGCAAAAGGTGACTGCCTTTCCACAACCAATCATTCAGTTTTGCCATTACTAAATTGCTCATACATAGCATGGTCCATAGGATTTGCAGAAACTCTATGCAACACCTTGCAAGGGTTTCAAAACTATTTAACAGAATACAACTGTTTCTAAACTTGATTGAATAGCTAGCATGAGCCCCATACTTGGGTTTGTTTGACAGTCTACCAGTATATGTGTATACATGTTTAGGTTGACTTGGCTGTATTTAGTTCCAGTAAACTTGGCTGCTGAGGCGTCAGACTTCCAATTTTCTGTAATGCATTAAGCTGATGCCTGCTTTTTACCTGGGCACATTAAACAGAGATAGGGGTACTAGTGACCAATAGTACGTAAATCTGAAACCCAAACTGGAAATTTTCAGCAAATTATTATTGCCTCTAACATGACACACGACAAACACATTTCCAACATCTGCAGATCCGCTTATTTTGAACTCAGACAAATCAGCAGCTTCCATCACCTAATGTTCGACCAGGTTGCAAACACCTTTGTATGTGCCTACGTTCTATCTAAACTTGACTACTGCAATTCTTTGCTGGCCGGCTGTTCTCTATCAGGACAAAAACATATAGACAGTGCAGGTTCACCTTCTCGGCATCCACCCAATGGAACTCACTTCTCCACAACATTTGCCACTCCCTATCACTACAGACTTTCAAACGAAAGTTAAAAACTTATCTTTCCGCAAGTACCTTGGCTGACGTTGCGACTGCCTGTCTGCAGTAACTTACAACTTTCTCTGTTCATTCTCTCTTATGATACTTTTCTACCCACCTGTGAATGATGGACGATCTGTATCCTAACCTATTGGTCAGTGTTGCGTTCATGTCTCCCTCTGTGTGTGTGTTCATTGTTTAAATTAGAGTGTCTGTATACCTTGTCCGCAAGAAGTGTGCATGAAATGGGTGTCTTGCGTGTTAAAAATCTACATTTATTATTTATTATTATTTAAATCTGAAATTTACTCTGAAATCTTCACGAAATCTAAAGTCACTTTTGAATTGAACAACAAAATCTGAATTAAGAGGGCACTAAAACGACCACAGACAGAAACAATAGTGGAATCCCAAAAATTGTGAGCATGATTTATGGATAGGATAAATGGGCTTCAATAGCTCTCGAGTCATGACCCCTCCTTGATCATTATCTCCCTGCACCACAAACCAAGAAAAGGCTAGAAGGCAGGAGACAAATAGACCTTTCTCCGCCATGATCCAGACTAGATTTATTAAATACATGTGCTTGCTGTGGCTTTTTTTTAAAAAGAGAATTTCACTAGGCCATGCCAACTATATTATAACTGCAGGTTATATGATGACACAGCTGAAATGTTGTACTAGCTGGCTGTGCACTGATCTTGAGTACCAAATTTTTCCCTCGAGTTTAGACGATTCACAAGAATTGACTTTTGGATGACACCCCCCCCCCCCCACCAAAAAAAAAAAAAACCCACCAAACCCTAGTATCCTTTGAAAAACAGAACTCTGGCATGCCTGGGCCTTCTACCATTCCTTCGGCAGAGGGCATGATGCTTTGATCTGCTCGGCTAAAATATGATGAGGACTTGGATTCGAATTTTTGTATGCTAATTGTTATCAAATTTGAAAAAAAAATTTGTCTTCAAATTTTTAAATCAGATTTCCAACCTGGATCAGAAATCTGTCACCCCTGCAGAGAAGTGGATTTCCAGGACAGGCTGTACATTTTGTTTCCCATGACAAATATAGGTACTCCGGGACGATAGGCAGCCCTGTGCATGTGAGAATTCAACAAAATGGTTTCTTCAAGTTTAACAGTTAAAAACCAAAAAAAGAATAATGGGAAGATCGGCAGACAGCCTGAAAGATGACATGACAGACAAAACTAGCCAAAAAAAAACAAAAAAAAAACAAACAATAACCTACTTGCGCCTTAGTTCATTGAATTCAAGTTCAGAAAACATCTTGTCACTAGTAGAAGAGCGACGACTACGGTCTAGCTCAATCTTTGTCTCCTGCAACCTGTAGTGATTAGAACAGGCATGAACAATCTGATGAATTAAACTTGATGTATATCAGTTAGCACTAAACAAGTAGGGGAGGAATAAACAATGAAATCAATACATCATTTTTCATCACTCAGTTAACTACTCAACTTTACTGGCCTTCAAAAATACACGAAAAACAAGTGTAACCCTTTGCACTCAGAAACATTCATGTGTATGTTCCTATGATATCAGGCAGCATACATGCAGATTGTTGAGAAAACAATAATGCATGTCAGCTGAACTGCTTGTACAGCCAAGAATGTGCATCATAACAGTGCTGACTGTGAAGACCTCACACACCCTGTTCAACAGTCACTGCAATTTAACCTGCAAGTCTCACATCAAAAACTTTAATATTTAAGCATATATAATTATATGAACCAGCTTATAAACCTACTCGTCTTTAAGATTCTGACATTCTGCCTGAGTGCTATGAAGCTCAACTTCCAGCTCATCCAAGGATTTTTCATACATGCTCTGCAGGTCGTTCAGCTCACGCTCTTTGGCCGCAGCTTCAGCAAGCACAGAAAGTGATGTGTCAGCTGTTACTGCTCCACCAGAAGTAAAAAAATTCTGACCAAGCCAAGGTAAAAGGCGAGATTTGATGATGTTGGTTCCACCATAAAGGCCACCTGTATTTTTTGTTCAAGGGAACAAAAGAGTAACATTTCATGATGTACTATTAACATATTACATGCTATCGCATGTGCTACTATGGTCTTATGTAATATTAACAGGTTGATGGACATGATATCCACAAACTTTCCTGAAAAGACATTTAACCCCTACTGAAAAAATATTTGACAGATATTACATTTTTTTAAGCAGTACATGCAAGCAGGTTTGAATGGTTCTAACAACATTTACCTTCTTGGGCACAGAGGCTAAGCAGCTTGAAGAGTTGTCCCTGAACTTTGGCATTTAATTCAATGATCTCACAGCAGCGGGCAGTGTTCTGATCACAGGAGTTTATCTTAAAAAGAAATTTGCATACTAACTGTACCAGTTTCGTTTTAGTTTTCATTTCTACCACAACTATGTGTATTTCAATGAATGAATATTAAGGAAAACAAAAGAGCAGTTCAAAAGTTATTATAAAAAACATTAAAACCTCATATGACATGCTCAAAGTCTAAGCTATCAGTAATTTTGGATAATAAACACTAAAGACTAAATTATTAACTGCTATTAAATATTAAAATACTCAATGCTAAAAATTAATTTCAAATAATAAACACTAAAAATACTAAAATACTTTATCCAGAAATTCTGCATATTATCTACATCAGTTTGGCTGACAGGTTAGAAAATTAATTAATAATTCTTTCATTTCTAAGACCCTTGTAGCCATTTTTTCAGTGTTGTTAACCTTCAAATAAATAAAAAAAGGGAAGGAAAGGGATGACCCGTTAACAGACAATTCTGGGGAGAGTTGGGGGGGGGGGGGGAATCAGATGGTAGGTGGGAAGAAGAAAACGAAAGATCAGGGATAGGGAAGCACTGATGTGATGAGTTGCCTGGGCTGCAATTACATTTTTTTTTCACTCACAGACACCTACACATTTGGTTGTTATGTTAATAAGAGATCAAACAACCAGATTCGTAAGACAGTACACATCTACTTACATAACACAGTGCACTGCAACTACTTACAATGGCATACACCATGAGTATAATATAGTGCTCACAAAAACCTGCAGTTATATTACAAAGATTATCATAACTAAAACAATATCCCATTTTATCCATCTCGAAGATAAAGTTAAACATCTTAGTCAAATATTTAAACTGTATCATGTGCTGGCCAAGCAAAAGTCAAACAGTGCAGTGGTATACCCAGAATCAAGATAGGCAGTACATGTATAGGCAAGACAAGCCCCAGCTTGTCAGACATAGAGCAGAGACCATTAATTATGTCAGCCTTCTAGTTTTATAATAATTCAAAAATGGTGTTTTTTAACCGCAGTCACTCTGTATTTTATGTATACTAACTGTTTGACACATTATTAATTTAACTAACTTTAAAGATTGATTTCTTCTTTTACATAGTTACCCAACCCCTTGTCTGCATGGTGAAAAGCACAAAACATTCTCCAATATGAAAAAGAAGCAGGTATGAGGCTCTAAACTTTTCTACAAGCTATAGCAATGCAGGAATATCACCCACAAGTAATACAAATGATTTTATAATAAGTTATTTCACCCATATTTAATACAACTAACTTTATAAGTTATTCCCATTCTGGCTTTAATAAACATTTGTCAAAACAATGAAGAACATTGCTGGTGGTGGTATCAGGGTACAGTATATTACTTAATATTTAAGTCATTTTCAATAAGATAAGAGTAGAAGTTGGACCTTTTTGTTCACATTGAAACTTCCCATTTACCACAGTAGCCATTTAAATATATTCACACTAACCAGCATTATAATTAAATTTGTAAACTGACATAAAATGTTTGTTGTAGGGATGTGAAATTTTATTATTTTAATATTATAATTATAGTTATATGTACTTTTTCTAAATTGTAAGATTTCTCAAGCTTTCCATGGGCAACAATTAGCAAGTTCTTGTGTGTGTGTGTGTGTGTTTAAGCACACACATACTAATTAAATTAGTCTTATAAGCTAAGTAAACAATAAGGCCCATCAGGTTCCAAATCGTCAAATCATGGAAAAGGTCTGCAGCTCACTACTGCAATTCTCTACTGAAAGTAAATGCTTAAATTCATTATTTCCAAAAACAGCATACCACACATATCTTTGACAATAGGCTGAATGCCCCTACCAAGCCAACAACTATTGGTACTAAAGGTTCTTATCAGTATCCTGTTTCTACCAGCAGGTTGCTCAGACAAATATGCCGATAGACTTTCGTTTAGGAATGTCCAACTTGGACTTAATCCAAACTCTGCCATGCGACCAAGTCCAGACCAGTCACCCTTTTGGCGGTTCTTTACTTAAATCCCTTGAATCAGGATTCTCTCGGATGCCAAGTATATACCACTGTTTCACCATCTCCGTTTATTTAAATCATGATGACTGTAAGACCGAGATTAAAGTAAAGACTGGCATGTATATCTACCTATTCTCTATCCATTCAAGTAACTTACAATAACAACAATAAGTGTATTACAATCGGTGGTTTTGTAAGTTACGTGACGTGCTGTCACAGTGACAGAAGCCTAGAAGGCGAAGGAAGGCTATACAAAGTGCAACTAATAAGCACAATCACCAAGCATCTAGGGCACTAAAAGTTTCAGATTCTTATACTCACATAGTAATCGGTTAACCATTTTTCTAGTTTTTCCTGAAGCACTGAAAATGTCCCGATGTTAACCAGTCTCCTTAACGACTCCGCCATTTTCGACGCTCTTTCCCCTCGATCGCCGTCGTCCAGTGAGCTATCTCAGTGCGCATGCGTTTGACTTCCTCACGTGACGAAGTAGGGAGAAATCAGTTGATGACGATGTTTATTAGTTTTAATTCCAGTCAGAGACTATCCTCTAAGTCGAGGGAGCTGAAGAAAATGGTCAGAAAACAAATCTACTTTGTAAGGATAAAAAGACAAACGCAGGGTTGGATTTTTCGTAGGGCCATAATGGTAGAAGCACTTTAAAAAAAATTCTGGTAAATCTGGTAAATTGTATTACAAATAGTATTACAAAATTACGATTCAGCAGATCTGTTTCGCGTCTCAGTGGTAGCAGGATGGTAGCCACTGCTGAGTTAGGAGAGAGGGGACAGACAGGGTACCGTAGTTGAAAATTTAAATAGAGTACCAGAAGTTGAGGCTCTATAAGGGTTACCATGTACCAAAAATAATTGTTTTCTTTCCCTCGCGCGAGGCTTCATCCTGAATCAGAAAATTTACGTTAATCTGATGAAAGATTGCCATATTTTTCACTGTAATTATGTACAAATGCTTACATGGTCTCGATTAAAACTTTGTATTTTACACGATTTTGATGAAACCCCACTATTGACTATGGTCTGTCCTACGCGATAGACGATTATTGTGATGAAACATTAGCTAGTACCATCAAAGATTTATGTACTGTAAAATCTTTGGTACTATTTCAATATTAGTTCTACCATAAACCCTTTGCTTAGCTTTAAATTTTCAGCTTAATTTCCGAGATTATCCAGGTAAATAGCAATGACGCATATTAAAAACCCTTAAAAGGACAGAAAACTACAGTTTTGATCAGGATCAAGCGTCACACTCGCGAGTGTTTCTGGCCGCCCGGCATCCTTTTTAATACCTCAATTTCCGGTAAGCTGTCCTTGGGTGTGACGTAGCAGATTTGTGGACTCTGCAATTAATGATGTCATGTAGCAACAGCGCGTAAACACCCAGTAGCGTCAGATTTTGAGGCCAGTACCAAGGTAGACTAAAGTTGTGTAAAACGAAAAATTGACAAATGCCTAACAAACATCGAGCAATATTGTTTTATATTTAATTTTTTGCAGCACCAGCAAGTTGTCAGCTTGTACAGTTTCTTAAAATTCATGGTATCAGATTATTCCAGGATTTGAAACAATATGGGAAAGAAAGTAAAGGGGAAAGATGATAAAGTGGCAGGAGATGATGTGGTAAGTATTCTAATACGTGTCACCTGCAGAATAATTAAGCTTACAAATGACGGCTTGCAATGTACAAGTAAGATATTTCTGAAATTGCATTAAAAAAGTTTGCATTATAATAATTTTTTTTCTAGCAAAGGTGCCTGGAGAGATTTTAGTTCAGAGGCAGCATGTTCCGTCCAGTAATCAAATGACCGCAGTTATATCATAATATTTATATTTATTTTTAAAACTTAGCTACAAATTCTTGAAGTGGTTAAATAAGAAGGTTTAAAAATTAATTTTTCTCTACGTTTAGTGATCTCAGGTAATATATCTTTTGCCATTCAGTTTGATGCCCTGTTAGTGGAGAGCAGACAGGCAGCCACTGTTGTTCTCATGCTCAGCAGCCCTGAGGAAGACGTTCAGTCCAAAGCCTGTGAGGCTATCTATAAATTTGTTGACAAATGTAAGTAATGCTAGCTCAAGATCTGTTTTAGCCATAATGAAATATATGGTGTTGGATACCGATTTTTGTAAACTGTTAAGTTAGTCTGATCCATTGTGTCAAATATTGAGTTCAGCCATTTCTTCTATATTGGGTCGTTACTGGAAAAGATTAATACAAAGTTACAGAGCTACAGTTGTAGTGTAGCCATTGTTTGTAGTCACATGCAGCTTTAGATCTGCATAGAGAGGTTGGGCAACCTGTAGCATAGCAATATCGCATGATTATCACCATCACAGGAGGATCAGGGAGTTGACCATAGGTTGAGATCCTGTGGCTGGCATACATAGCTTCTGTGAATGTGGCGCCTGTTTGTAGGAGTGGCTGCTGGAGGTTTTCTCCAGGTGCTCCACTTTCGTCAATCTTCCTGTTCCCTCAGCAACTTCCACAATCCCCTTTCTCTTCCTTCCCCCATCATGAGATAGCTATTGTTGTAATTGCTGACAACACTAAACAATAAACGCCAATCTATAGAAAGACCAGATTTGTGTCTTGATTCAGTGCTGCTGATAATGCACAACGAGGGGAAGGAGCATAATATGTACACACAAATTCAAGAATGAAACAGATATTTGCAGAATTAACTGTACTTTTTGCAAAATGACTCTCAGATTTTAGGTAGAGAGTCATTTTGACTCTTGGTTTTAAGAAATTCAAGGAGCGCTGTGCATAGTTACAGACAGATAACTGCAGGTGCTGTTTTGAATGGAAGGCCACATTTCCACCCTTATTTCGGCAATATATCTTGCAAGAGATGTATACACCTTAGCATTATTGTTGGCAGCTGGATATTACCTCATCTTGAAAATATTGTTGCCTGCCAAATTCTAAAGAAAGTTTGAATTACCTCCCTAAACCTAGCAGGAGTATGAAGAGTTCTTTCATTAGCATGTCAGCACAGGCTTGTTATTCAGAACATTAATATTGTATAAAATTCTTTTTAAAAAAAGCCCTGTGATGGCAAAACTGGGTCAATCTTATGGCAGGTGATACTTCATTACTATAGACTGTTGATACTTTTTCAATAAGATGTTAATATGTGTCTATTTCTTCTATTTTATATTGACTGCCTAACAGTTAAAGGCAATCTAGCAATAGAACTTAATCATAATTATTTTAGTACAATGAACTTTTGAAGTGGGGTTTGTGTAAGTAAAGTACTATACACCAATAGAATAAGCCCTCCAATGCCCTCCACCCCCGACAACAACAAAAATTGTAACTTCATTGCTTTTGGCTGTAGGAAGCAAATTATTGAAGCTTCCATATGTTTCTGGGTTCAATATTAGGGCAATAATTGTTCTAAAAGGAACAACATGTCATGTAGCAGTTATATATGGAATTTAATATGATAAAAAATAATATAGAGTTTAAAATGAGAGAAAAAAAACAAGACTGTGTGGTCAATGTTAGGGAAAACAATATTTTTATATAAATGTTTGAATAATTCTGGAAATGAAAATTATACTATGATGAACTGTAGGTGAAGAGAACAAGAAAGTTTTACTTGATCTGAAAGCTGTGGATCCATTACTTAAGTTGATGCAAGGAGAAGACTCAACTGTTCGCCGCCATGCCACCATGGCTCTAGGAGCCATGTGCCAGCATTGTGAGTGGAAGTAATTCCAGCTATTGTTGTCATTGTACAATGTTTCTATGAATGCTGCTTTGATTGTTGTGCTGAAATTCGACTGGTTTGTGCATCTTCTTTAGGATTTTATGCAATTAAACACTTAGTGTGTTTCTATTGCTTATAGAGGTGTGTGTGGATGAGTACTTATGTATTTATTTACAGGGAGGGATCCAGGATGCTGCCCTGTGAGAATCCTGTATTTTTTTTCCTTCTGGGTGGATAGCTTTATGTTCAGGGTGGGTGGGCACCTGCCTAAATATTGAAATGGGCACAAAACCAGCAGCACACTACAGGAAAAATAATTATTGAGTAGTCTTTTCATGGGGTTCAGCTCTTTACTAATGGTCCTGTATGAAGTCAGAAGGTAACTTCTTGATGTATGTACGGCATGCCCTGATTGCCAGGGGACTGGTAGTTCTTTCATGCGGAAGTACAAAACACAGAGCATTACAACTTACTTCCATATGCAACTTTACATTGCCTTCTTATGTGTGGAGCATACAGCATTGACTGTGGTCAACAAATTGTTACTGCAAACATGAACTGCATGCTCTGTATGCTTGTTTGGAGCTGGCAACAACAATCATTATCACAAACATAAAGCATATGTTCACTGTTCTAATATATTTAAGAAGATCAAAATCACGTTATAAAAAACATAACTTTAGCTCATGTTTGTCGGACATGGACTAAATGATGGGAAAGTGTGTGCATATACCCGCACTATCAGAAAAATGGAAAGAGAAATGGCTGGAGTGGTGGGGAGGCTTTTGGTTTGACTGGACCCTGTTTAAATTTGAGGGGCCCCTTTTCATATTTGGAGGAGGCCTATGGTCCCTTTTTTTTAAAATCTTGGGTTCCTCTCTGTGTGTATAAATATATATGAATAATTGTAGACTTGCTTTAAATATGTGTATGTGTGCATGTATGCTGTATGCCCCATTTAAAAGAATAACATGAATCTAAACAGCGGAAGTACGCAGATCTTTGAGGAAGCGGGAGGACTCCATCCTAACTTTGATTAATCTGCTTCATCCAGACAGTAAGTGAACACAGTCATAAACCGATTGGTCATACTGGATATAATCTCTCTCTTTTTTTTTTACACACACACACACAAAACACAGCCACACAGGCTGTGTGTTATACACAGACATTATATATGTGTATGAGACAGATTTTCATATCCACACAACTCAGAATAAGTGTAAAAGATTGACATGGAAAGGATGGAATCTGCCTTGTAATTTAAACTTGATTCTCTGCTTTTTATCAACTAAAATCTAAACATTTTCACCAGATTAGTGTATTAATACCGTATCTATGCTCATAGTATAAAAGCTTTGCATTTTATTAGTCTAGTCTGTTTTAACAAATGGCTCAGTACATGGGTATGTCTCTGCCTTTACATTTGCTTGTGGCTACATGCTTTACTTTTTCTCTCCTTCTAGTTGGTGATAATGTAATCTATGAATTTGCTGCTCTGGGGCTTTCCTTCATGGCCATTGAATACTCAAGCAAAGTCAGAATATTTGAAAATGGTGGTGTTGAACCACTTGTCAGACTTCTGTCGTCCAGTGACCCTGATGTACAGAAGAACAGCATTGAGGCATTAGCCCAAATGGCTTTGGTAAATATTGTAATTAAAAAAGGTTTTAAACAAATATATATTTGTTTATTTTTAATTTTAAGAGAGAATACTTGAATAAGACTTTATTCTAATAAATCGTAGAGCAACTTTTTCTGTGCTTTCATAGTTGATTAATTTTTACACCTGCCTGCAGTGCATGAAGGTATTTATATCCATGTGCATACACATGTAGGCACAATTACATACATAATTATAACTATGTGTATGCATGCATACACACTTGCATACATATTCATCAATATGTGCATGCACATATCCACAGACCCATGTATATACACACTTTTGTTCACAAAAAATGAAAATGCATCTACAGGGAAATTAGAAAAAGTCAAATCCTTGTTTTTACTGACCATTAAATATTTTCAGCCGACATCCTGTGTCCAATAAAACTCAGTGTTAATAGAATGAAGACTGTATCTAAGCTACTTGAAAAACTTGGCCTGTGTGCTTAGAGATCCACCAGGAGGAGTGTGATTTGGATTCTACATATTCATTTAAACAACTTTGCACTTTTTATGACTGCAAGCTGTCCTTCAAGACTTTTGGCAGTCTTGAAGAATCTATGTGATAAAACTGGCTCCACAAAACTGCATCTCGTGTGTTTTAGTGGTGCAGCCATAGCTCAAATGACAAATGGTCAAATGATGCAGGTGTTTCTTTTCTGTTGTAAACTGTGCTAAGTATTTTAAGAGTGATCAGAGTGGGGACTGAAAATTTTTAACTGTGTACTTATCAGGACTATCAGGCGAGGAGCTCCATAAAGGAATATAATGGCCTTCCACCAATCCTGGAGCTACTAAAGTCAGAGTATGCCATAATACAGAAATTGGCACTGCTGGCTCTTGAGCGTTTCATGCAAGAAGGTAATCAAGACTGCATGTAGCCTTATATTTGTACACAGATTTATGAATAAAATCATGCATAAATAATAAATGCATGGATTTGTGTGTATGCATATGTGTATTTGTGCATGTGTATATATAAATATGGCTGTAAAGATGCAGGTAGATGCACAGCCATTCTTCAAAAGAAGTTTTAAGAAATGAAACCCAGAAGAAACCACAATCATGAAAAAGAAATTATCTGTGAAAATGTAGTGGAAAGAGTTTGTCAGTTTTTGCTCATAATCACATAATGCAAGAATCTTGGCTTTACTCTGCACTTTGCCCAGTTTGCCAGGCATCTTGGCCACCATTTTGACTGTCCTCAGTGCTGCTTTACTGGTTTTACCCAGGCCAGATAAGTGTTCAACATCTATATATAATTCTCTCTTGATACCCCGTTTGTTCCTTTCCTGTTCACTTTTATCCTGATCTAGGGGTAATGCCACGAAACATCAACTCTATATGTTTTCATCCTTGTACTTGGCTCAGACACTCTGCGCTTTTTTTTCTGCTCCAGCGGGTAACAGAAGCAGCTTGCGAGAGCTGGATGGGGTTTTGAGACTACTGGACATGCTGGGGCGCCCAGACATGCAAGACCTGCATGTCATGGTGGTCATGGTGTTAGCCAATCTGCTGGAAGATGTCGAAACTCTGGAGGTCAGCGTCACATTACTGTGTTGTCAGTACATAGCTGAAAGACAAATACAGCAGCATGCAAGACAAACACAGCTTCACACTAGCATCCAGCAGCTTGCAACTTGTCTGATTGCAAGCTGTGAAGTGATGTTCCCCTTTTGAGAAAAGGGGAAATGATACTACTCTGTGGTGGATGTGAACCTGACAGATGTTAACATTTCTTAGAAAATCTAAATTATGAGCAGATTGATTTTGATGATGCAATCATTAGATTGTTGATGTGAAATAGGTGTTTGTTTGTCATCAAGCTAGAGTGAGGTAGCTTATTATAAATTTGTCATATTGCAGCAAATGAGGGAAAAAGGAGGTTTGAAGAAACTTATGCTACTCCTCACGGATCAGGCTATCCCAGAAGAGGAGGGTAAAAAGACCGGAAAGAAAGACAGCTCATCGAGAGCTGGCAAGAAGAGTGCTAAAGATCGTAAGAACCAAAGTTCCATGTACTCTATTTTTAAATTTTGATTCTCAGCAGCCTGCTGTGTTTCAGAATTTTTGACATGAACTGTGTCTCCTCTACTTTTCATGGGCAAGTAATGTCCAGAACTCTTAATGTCATGCTTGTTTTCCATTTGTCCTTGTATCTACCAGTTGTTTGGATGTCATAACAGTTTGCCATCATACTTTTATTTTCTGCAGCTAAAAGCAAAAAGGGTTTAGACGATGACAAGGATGCTTCAACACCTGGGAGTGAGTCATTCAGCCCCTGTCTGCCGGATGTCAAGATGGCCGCTGCAAAAGCTATTGGCCGATGTGCTAAAAGCAGTAAGAGAGGCATTGCCTTCCTTCAATTTTACTCAGTTTTCAATTGCTCTACAGGATAAGGTGACTTTAAAATCTCCTAAAAAAACATAAACTGCTATAAACGAAGCATGAGTTGAGTAACTCTGTTTAGGGATGACTGAATTCCATAAAGCATGTACATAGAACTTTGTCATGTTGGAGAAGGGATGCTTTGAATTGAGTTCCCAGTACTGCTCTGAAGAATTCCTTCAGCTCTTTTCAGATTGTACTAAATTTATATAAAATATTTTTTCATTTGAGAACGTCTACTTCACCCATTCAGCTGATTTTATAAAACACCCTGTTGCTGTTTACATCCATCTTCAGCCATTCAGAAAGAGCCAACAGTGTTGAAAGCAATACAAATGAAAGTACATGTACTCTGAGGAAACGTGACTGATCATGACTGTGAATGAGCTAAACTACTCCTCCATGTGAGCCAAACTACTCCCCCATGTGAGCTGACCTACTCCCCATGACCAGGTGGCTGCGTTTACTCTTCCAGGTCACAACCGCAGAGTGCTACATGAGCAAGAAGTAGAGAAAATGCTGATCGCCCTGCTGGGCCATGAGTTCAATGATGTTCAGATGGCTGCAGCCCAGGCTATTGGCATCATGTGTGAAACCCTCAGCGTCAGAGACTCTATTAGAGAATGGGGTAAATGCACTAAAAGATCTAGGATTCCTTTTACCTTGTTAAAAATGTATATGCTGCTTGCTTGTCTGACTGAGACAGCTCAGGTTATCTATGAATCAAAGCATCTGGTGAGGTATTGTGTGGTTTGAAAGCACCAGATTGATTAGCAACCAACCATCCTGTATTATAGTTTATTGTGGATTGCTTTTTGTAATCATGTCATTTTAAATGTGGTGTGGCCAAGGTGTAATGGGAAAGTTGTCTGTCACAAGGAAAGCATACATGTGAAGTGGCCTATTTTGTCTGTATAAGTTCATCTCTTGTGTACCCTGCTACGTGTCAGCACCTATCACTCCCAAGCCCTGCACAAGCACTCTCTTAGCCACTACAGTTCAAACTACCAGGCATCAACCATCCATACTCACATGGAATAGAGAGAAAAAATGAACAGAAGAGTTTGTACTTCCTTTCCCTGAATTGATAAACAATGATCATAAAGAGTACAGTAATGGGATAATACGTGGCATCAGATGGCTGGGTACCTGCAGCAAGTGATACTTCATTGTAACAAAAGTAAAAAAGATTGCATTAATCATACATGAATCCCACATAAACTATAAAATTATAACCACAAAAGTTTTATCCTTAAGTCAGTTCTCACCTGTAAAGTTATCATATGCTATGCTATGAAAACAGTGGGGCATCTCGATGGGGCAGACAGCATGCATCTGTGTGTGTGTGTGGGTGTGTGTGCATGTGTCTATGTGTGTGTAATAGATAAAGCTCAGCTAGGCTAGTTTTCCTTGATGAGCTCTTGCTTGGATCATGTGTTTCACAGTTAATATGCCATTGCACACAGAACTAATGCTGAGCAGCATCACATGACGCTTGACTTTTTCCTTTTATCCCTCCTTGTTTGGTTTTTCTTTTCTTGTACTTTTTACCTCCTTCCATCATACCTTTGCTTTTGTTTTTCTCCTTCTTTGTTTTGTGGGAAGAGAGAGGCACAGAGGTTGGTAGTTTTGACTCCGTCGCACATCCCTTTTTCTCCTCGATTGTCAGTACATGCCGCAGTCACGTCTGCCTTCCCTCCTTGCTTTGTTTGTTTAATGGCTTGCTTATCTGCTTTCTTTCTGGCGACTATCTCTCTGTCTGTCTGCTAAACTTTTATAGAGTTTTTGACTGTCCTTCGTTCTTCTTTTCTTTTTATTCTTTTCGCTCTTTCATAGGTGTTCACCCGTGCACAAACACATGTTTTGCAGGAGGTATTCAGCCTCTGGTCAAGCTGATGGCCACTGACCATGGAGACCTGAAGGAAGCAGTGATGCTGGCTGTTGCCAATCTGACCTCATCAAATCTCCCAAACTGTCAGTGAGTCTTTTGATTTTCGCTTATGGAATGATATACTGGCTGGGTCGGTCTTCATCCTGGCCTTGTGGGCTGTAAACTTGTGAAAATGATCAGTTGTAAATATATTTGAGATGCAGTTCATTTCTGTCCCTTCCATATTATCATCACAGGTATCAAGAAAGTTGCATTTGTCACTGTGGTCATCATCACCATTGTTGTTCATGAGGAAGCACTGGTGTATCTCGAACTGTTAGTATATATAGTGGTAGGAACTTTACAAGAGAAAACATTTCCAGTTGTCATAGGTGGATCACCGTCTTAATGCCTTTACCCTCGAGATGAACCATTTGTTTCCCTTGAAAAGGAACATAGCCAGTCTGGGGGGACTGGATCCACTCATTGCAGCACTTGGTGACCCAAGAGAAGAAACCATTGCCAGTGTAGCCTGTGTGCTGACAAACATGGCACAAGACGAGACCCTGAGGACTGAGGCACAAAGCAAAGGTGTGGTCTCAGCACTGATTGATCCGCTGCGGTCAAGGTGGGTGGCCCCGATGGTAAAGTAGGGTGCTAATGTGTCTGATGTTGAATTTGTTCACATAATGCAGTCTGATGCTGCATTTGTTCCTTATGAACGTAGTCTGCTGTTGCCCCTGTTCCTTATGAATGCAATATCTGTGTTTCACTGTATAGTTGTGCTCTCCAATTATCTTTACAAAGATGCTTAGGAAGACAGAAACATTCAGACTTAGCTTCTTAAGATAATTCAGAAAAAACAAGAATTAAACAGACAAAGAGATGTTTATTACAAAAATCTATATTTTCAGTACTGAAAACATTTCTGTAGAAGCCCTAGGAACATTATTACTATTATTATTGTATTTCAGCAACACCAACTTACAAAGCAAGGCTGCCTTGGCAGTGTCCGCTTTCACATGCGATGCTGATGCGAGAGCAGAGGTGAATATTTGTCAACCTTAACTACATTGAAAAAGTATGGGAGTTGCTTAAAACTGATCGCGTTACCACTGAACTGTCCAGAGAGAAAGGGAAGGAAAGAAGACAAAATGGAAAGAATGAAATAAAAGATGAAAGACAAGCCATGACAGCCATTACAGCTTAGAGATTTAAGCAATTAAAACATATTCAAATATTGTGAAAGTGTTTTCCTTATTGTTAGCACCATTTCTTCTTCTTCTTGTTTTTTTTACTGCTATTTCCTTAATGCTGTTGAGTATCTGTGTGTTGAGAGTAGAGACTGTTGGACTGACAATCAGTTGTCTACTCTGCCAATGTAAAAAGAATGATTCTAAGAACAAGTGATGCTTGATACCTGCATGTTGTGGTATTCAGAATATCGTTTTTTATCACCATGATTGAATGTCTGTGAACATCAGGGTCTGGAACAGCGATGCTTGATGGCTGGAAATGAAACTGATAATCTTCAGAATTATGTTTATCACTGCATTTGAATTTGAGCATGGATGTCTGGAACTGTGATCCGTGATAGCTAGGAATGAAACTTGCAGTCTTTAGAATAACATTTCTTTGTCAATATATTTGAAGTTCCGTGAAAATGGGGGTTTGGAGCCACTGGTCCTGTTGCTACAGTCAGGAAATGATGAAGTGCGTCGTAACGCAGCCTGGGCCATCACTGTTGCTGGCGTTGATGAAGCAACAGCATCGGACATTTGCAAACTTGGGTCTGTCTTTGATTTTGTTAAATTTGACTTCCATCTACTTTCTTGCCATTTTTCATTTATGTGACATTAGCAATGTTTTGACTCTTTTAACAGGACAATGGCATTTTTTTTATGGAGGTTGGCAGTTGCTGTTCTGACTCAGATGTTTACTGTGATGAACCTGCATGTTAATCATTTTACTGAAAAAAGGCAAGTATGTCGAGCAATGCCGCTATTATTTCAATTTCCAGAGGCCTGGATATTTTGGAACAGATTCAGCTATCCAGCACACGGAAAAGCCCCTTCATTGATGCTGCTATAGAGCGGCTGCTAGACAGCAATATCTCAGCCAAGTATGCTCTGACAGGCTGCCTTGGTAAGCAGATTTTAAGCAACTTGCCTGGGATAAACATATATTTTCCCAGCAACAGCTCATGTGAAAGATTATCTGACAGAAACATTAGAAGTCTGAAGTGAGCTTGTTATGTATGGAGGGTGATGCTGGTCTGACTTTTCAGAAGATGTTTGCAAAAAATTTAATAGTCTGGTCTTTCAGACCACAGGAACAGGCTGGTGATGGTGGTAGTGTCAGTTTCAGCCTTTTGAACGAGAACATTGACCTGGTGGTGACACTATGTGACACCATGTTGATGCCATGGTGACACCATGTTGATGCCATGATGACTCCCTGGTGACACCATGATGACTTCTTGTTGACACTGTGGTGACTTCCTGATGACACTATTAGACTCCATGGCGACTATTTCATGAAAGTTCACAAAGCTTCATGATCACTACCTGGTGCCAGCACTGGTGGGGATAGGATACAGCCACTCTAGTCCTTAGTGTTGATGGAGAAAAGATGCACCCACACTGGTCCTCAGTTATGCTGGTGCCGTGACAAGTGTATTCTCGATAAAGCCTGTATTGTTGCCCAGTTGCTTTCCTCTAGTCTGGTGAACGGGTCAGCTTGGGGATGTGCATTTGTTGTGTTATAAATTGTGCATGCTACATGTATCAGAAGTACAACACATGGGGTGCACTTGGATCAGGCTCAAAGTCATAAAATTTCAGGTCTGATGAATATGATCGAGGATGGATTCTATGATCCTGGTCAACTGCGACCAGGAACTCAGTTCCGGACACTGGAAGACTACCTCAAAGAGCCTGTAAATGACAAGCGTCCGATCTACTTCATCAATGGCAAAGTGGAGTAAGTGAATTACTCAGGCAGTCTGGATTTTTAATCTTACAGATTAACATACATGTGGGCCTATATGGTTTGCCCATATAGCTGCACAGGAAATTCACTCTCTTGGGTAGTGTGACAGTATCTGAAAGTTTTGGGCAGAACACCATCTACCACTGTTGGTTGCTGACCATTTCACAGAGCAAGTGAAAACACTGTTACCAGATACCAAACTTGAACGCATGAAGACAAGTGAAATTAGTGCTTGCATCAACACACCAAATAACTGTTTCAATAGTAAGAAAATTCACACAAACAGAAACCTCAGAAAGAACATGGCTCAAGATACATTTAATAGGTTTACTGCATTTTTACAAATAAACTATAAAGATTAAGTGTGACTTGGCTTGTTTTAATACCAAGCCATCAACAGAGCTAAGCCACAGGCCAAAGCTGGTATCAAAGCACACAGTCAAAAACAAATAGGTTTTACGAAAGTTGTGCATGATCTTAAAGAGGCTGTTCAAGAAACCACATCAAAGATATTAGCTCTGTAAATCACTGACATAGATCCCTTTCAAAATACACAGATAACACCTATTATTCCTGACTGTCAAATTAAAATATACATGTATGTAAACCCTGATATGATACTGCTGTGCCACGCCAATGCATCTTTATTGTTACCATATTTATCGCTTTTATAAGGTTTGGTAGAGGAAAATAAGGGAAACTCAGGTTTTCTATAAGGGAAATGTTCCAGGCAACCTGAAAAAGGTTGGCATTCATGATGTGCACAGACAACACATTTACATCAGCAACTAGTTTGAGACCTCAGGGTCAAACACCAAAAGCTCTTACAGCATCTGTGACAAAACCATATGAAAATTGTGGTGGCTAGACAAGTTGACAGAGGGTACCTTATGGTGAAGATAGGAGGAGAAATGTTGATGCCCGCAGGGGGTGGGGGGAGGGAAGAGGAGGAAGGAATCTGAGGAGAATCCCTGAAAGGCAGCCGTTTAAAAACAGGCGCCACATACAGATTCATTAGATAAACATGAAACCCTTTATCAGTAAGAAGCATGTGACTGCTCTGCTGTGTGTTGATCTGCAAAGAGGATGAAAATAATGATGAGATGGTATTGAAATGTGTACATTTACCTAAAGATAGGTAATTTTAGAGGGACAGTGCTTCCACCTGGCGGTGGTTTTGCACCTAGGAGTCCTAGGACTAAGCCATCCACTGAAGGAACCACCAGACAGATAGCTGCTGTAAGATACCCAGGGTGGACAGGCAGCTTAATGTATGGGGATGTGTGAATGTAGTCTGCGCAATGTATGTAACTCCAGGAAACAATCCTTGGTCACACCAGGATTCGAACCAAGCAACTATCCACATGCTAGTCTGCAGCTCTACCACCAGAGTTATCGAGCCACCTCCCCAATGACATAAATGATATGAAGATTTAAGGGAATAACCAAATTAGGGAAAGTTTGAATTAAAATGAGATGTTAATGCTGAAAATGATGATAAAGATGATGGTGTTGGTGTTGCTGATAATTGTATGCTGCTGCTGCTGATGATGATGATAACGACTTCAGGGTTAACAAAGAGACGGAGAAGTCAGAAGATGGCGATTCCAAGGCAGAAGCGGGCAAAAACACATCAGGAAAGCCCTCAAAAGTCTCCGGGAAAGAGTCTAAGGTGTAAGTTTTTCTTTATTGTCATCTGTGTTGCTGAGTGTCAGCTGCTGTTGGCTGCAAGGCTTCCTGTAAAGCCGCTGTTGGCCCTGTCATTCATGAGGGAAAATGTCCCTTTCATTCTTTGCAGAATAGTTTCCTGCTGTTTTAATCATTTAGTATCCACTCATCTGGTGACAGTGTATGCAGATGTCCACTCACATCACACCACATTTGGGTCCATTGAGCTAAAGAGGCATGTTGTGAAGCTTAATTTTGAAAATTCATTGTTGAGTTTTTTTTGGTAGTGTCTTTGTAGAACCATGTTAACTCTAGTGCCATATGCTTGCATAGATCTCTAAAGAAAAAAGTCTATGCCTTGCTTGTATTACTTTGCACTGTGAAGACATAAGAAAGATAGTACACCTAGACAGAATGCTGTAAGAGGATTTACCAATGACAATTTTTGCTGTTTTATATAGTAAACATGCTATATTCTTAATAAAGGCAGATTATATTATTTAACCAGTGAAGAAGATACCAAGAAAGTTGATTCAAAGGGGGAGGATCTTGAGTAAGATGACTTTGAAGAGTTTCTTGCACTTGTTGTCAACATCTTTTATATGCATGTCTGGGTCTCACCTGTCAGATGTTGCTCACTGGTTGCTCACTGAGTGTATTCTGAGTCCATACAGAGTGTCATATCAAACTATTATCACATGATTGCCAGTCAGGTAGATACATGTATTAGCGCTGGTTGCTCACTGAGGGTATTGTGAATCCATACAGAGTGTCAGATCACACTGTTATCACCTTTGCCAGTCGGGTAGATTTACTTTTATGAGACTATTTTTTTCCGAATTCTATCTTTGAGGGTTAGTTGCCACCTTTCAAGAGTTAAAGGTGTTTCCTTTTCTGCAGCAGCAAAATTGAGTGAAGTGTCCATTTTAGATATGAACTCTTTCCAGAAATTGTTTGCTGTGCAGTTAAAGTGAAACTTCATTCACCCTTCCAATTTGAAAGACAACAGCTCTGCATCCTGATCATCCCGTAAGCTAAGTGGCTTACAGAGAGTCAAGGCGCTATGACAGATTTACTGTATTGGCACACATGAGCACAGCTAAGCATTTCTTTCTGATTGGTAGAAACCCTGCATAGCCTTCGAGCAAGGTTCTGTCAATGGCATGTTCTAGGACATGCATGGGTGGTTCTGATCACTCATATTGTCTGGGCTAATTATGTTCTAGGAATTTTTTTAAAACTCATGGTGTAGAACATGTAGTACAACACAGAGCTGATTATAATAATGTCAGTGAGGGGCTGGGAAAGGGCCTGTAAAATGCAAAAGCCTAAAAGTGCTTGTAATATTTCTGTAAAGCACTGTGTGAGCATTTTAAAGAGAAATAGGAAGGCAGTCCTTCCACATAGTCTTCTATCCCCAAATATACGCTGTAGTTATGCAATTGTTGACAAGACTTATTTATTATCTCACTTGTGCACTTAACTATATTTGCTTCAGTATGTCCAAAGATCACATTTTTATTCATCTCAGAAAAAAAGTTTTGAAACTTGACATCTTCTGTTGTTGATTCTGCTTGTAAAATGGATGTAAACTTTTGTAAAGGGAAACAGTCATATTGCTTGGTCTATGGGTTACACATCTTTGAAATAAATATGTTGGTAAGAAAAGCTTAATGCAAGTTTGAGCTATTTTAACAGGAAATCCTTCCTAATAACCATTAATTTTGATTGTACCCATTCATAACATGACGATTAGATCATTTCATGCTTTGAAATGTGTTCTAGATATTCTTAGCATGTGGGTTTTCTTTCATTTTTAAGTATTTCTTTGGTCTTTTTTTTTAAAGGGTGGCTTATGAATTTGCAAGAATTCTTTATTTGCATGCCACCCACCATATTTTCCACAAAAATATAGTTACATGAACTTTATGTTGCTTTTGCATGATCAAGTTGCCTTTGTGTTTAAACTTTTCAGTGAGACCCATGATTATTTCCAAGGTTAAAGCTCCCTCCCAAAGTGTGTTACTGTATCATAGTTTTCCCCCTATATAGATCTATATCTATATATCTGTGTGGATTTGGGATATTTGATTTCCTAAAATGGCAGCAAAGTACAAGCCGTCAGACAGATGCACTGACACCAACACCACCACCCTTTTGGCTTGTCATAAACTCCTCTTGGGTGTAAAGGGAAGCTGGGTGTGTTGAGTGCTAAGGCAACTTGCTGGACATACTTGGGTGTAAAGGGAAGCTGGGTGATGTTGAGTGCTAAGGCAACTTGCTGGACATACTTGGGCGTAAAGGGAAGCTGGGTGGTGTTGAGTGCTAAGGCAACTTGCTGGACATACTTGGGTGTAAAAGAAACCTGGGTGGTGTTGAGTGTTAAGGTGGCTTGAAGGACTTGGCATGTCTGTCTCCTTGCTGTGTTATACACTGCTTACTTATTTCATTTTCTTTGTTTATTTTTTTTTCAACATTTATTTTATCTAGGCAAAACTGATTTTCCAAAATACTCTTTGATCTTTTAGCAGTCTGAAAAAGACAGTTACTTTGATTTAGGGCTTAAATCAATTAACATAGCTACCAATGCCTATTTAAAGCACTGGTATTTTACTGCAGGTATTCTTTTAAAAAAAAAGCATGTGCCTGTCAGTATGTGACTAAATAAAAA
>SMGT01013361.1:496759-534769 GCA_004794575.1 Lanistes nyassanus
AGGGAAGCTGGGTGATGTTGAGTGCTAAGGCAACTTGCTGGACATACTTGGCCATAAAAGAAACCTGGGTGGTGTTGAGTGTTAAGGTGGCTTGAAGGACTTGGCATGTCTGTCTCCTTGCTGTGTTATACACTGCTTACTTATTTCATTTTCTTTGTTTATTTTTTTCAACATTTATTTTATCTAGGCAAAACTGATTTTCCAAAATACTCTTTGATCTTTTAGCTGTCTGAAAAAGACAGTTACTTTGATTCAGGGCTTAAATCAATTAACATAGCTTCCAATGCCTATTTAAAGCACTGGTATTTTACTGCAGGTATTCTTTCAAAAAAAAAGCATGTGCCTGTCAGTATGTGACTAAATAAAAAAAATTATGCCTTCAATTCAACATGCTGAAGGAGATTTAGCCAGTCACAAAGATAGCATTATCAAGATAATCATAATAGATCTAATTTCATGATTGACTGAAGAGAAAGGTAAATGTCATCAAATTTATGGATGCAACCCTTCCACCCCGGTTGTACTCATTTCTACTTATGTTTGTTTGCAATCCAACTTTTATTTCTAATCCTAGGTTGGGTTGCATGAGTGCTCATGTCTGCCCTTTGAGTCATTAGATAGCTGTAAGGTCTGCTTACTTCATGTATTTTACACGAACATTTACATACGGTGAGATATGAATGTCAATGCAACTGACCCCTGGTGAATTGTGTTACACTGTATTTAGCGTTAAAATCATTTGTATTTCCTCAAATGGTTAGACCAAGACAAATGAGGCCATGTCCTCTTAACCCATATCACTACCTGTTGGATTATTCACCTGATTTCCCACAAACAGAACTTATTACTTGTCTGTTTGGAGCATCATGTCCACATGCATGACAATAAAGTACTCAGTGAGTTTTGATGCTTGTTATTTTCCAGGGTGTCAGTAGCTATGTTTAAATAAATATATATATAATGCTGAAAGACACAAACCCATCATTTCCACATTTCTTGTAACTCTCAAGCGGAATATTTGAATGTTGCTTGAGTTTGAATTTCCGAGTTTCCTCAAAACTGAAGTTTGATTTCCCGTGCAGCAAGTCTAAGGCCCAGAGAGAAAAGGAAGAGAAACAGAGGGAGGAGGAGCTGGCTGCACAGGCACAGAAGGAAGCCGAGGTCTCCGCGGCGAAAGACCAGAAGATGGAGCCACCACAAGACCCCAGCTTTGTCAAATACATCGAAGAAGTCACTGAGAAGGTCCTCCCTCTAGATTCCATAAAAGAACAGATAGCTGTTCTGGCAAAGTGAGTAGAAAAAAATTGTTTCAAAACTGCTTGAACTTTTTGAAACAGCACACGAGACAATTCAGTCAGACATCCATTGTATGCAATTGTAATTTCATGCTAGCAGAATCTGTTGCATACAAATTTATGCATTTCCTTCCTTATGAGCTTAATGCATTTGCCAGGCTGTTCTCATGAGGTGAAATCTTGTAAATCAAGGATGTGCTTACTATATATTGTTAGGATATATTTCTTGAAGTTCCATTATACCTAAAGTCATAGCCAGCACTGATCAAATATAATAGAATATGAAAATCAAAAGTTTTTATAATCTTTTCTTTACCCAGATAATTATGCAAAATAACATAATTGCAGCATCAGATTTTTAAAAGAAGCTGGAGGGACAGAGGGTACAGAATGGAGAAAGACGAAACACAATAGCTAAATTTTGGAGGGAGCAATCACAGGGCTCTTGATTACTTAACCAGGTGAATGTTTTTCTGGACTGATTATGCCAATCAGGTATGTAGCAGAGAAGATGGGTGGTCCAATAGAGCGGGGCCAACTGCCCTATTTCAGCTGGGAACTTCCTTTGAGTCAACTGAGGTTTGACTTGAAATCAAATGTGATTCCCATTGGAAAACTCAAGATGGGGATTCACACTCACCGTGCCTTGTTATTCAAGGTATGCACATACGTGCACTCTACTTTTGCTAGTGTCAAGATGAATACACTGCTAATACTTTATTTGCATGATGAAGACTGTATGGGACTAAGTTATCATTGTCTGGTCCCTTCTGCCCTCAATGAATTACGTTGCTCTGATGTACAGAAAATATTGTAACATGTTATATCACATGTAGAAAGATAGTTAAGAAAGGACTAACGGCAGAATAAATAATCAACTATGACCCTGTGCCAGCTCTTCTCCCTCTCTCCTTCTCCCCTATCTCTCTTTCTCGCTTTCTGTATATATGAATGTTATTGTGAGAGGTTGACTGTAACTGTGTTGTAAAGGTTGTAACGAAATTTTAAAAAAAAAATACTGCCACCCTTGTCAAATCGTTAACACTTGAATACAGTGTTGACAAGAAGAAATCAACCATGTGAAACTATCCAGAGCTGTGGTAAAAATAAATCAACAGCAGCAGAAATATGATGAATATTATATATACGGAAGTAAACAGCTGTTAGATAGCTCAGGTAATTTTTTCTGACCTGGACTGAATAGAAACGGTGACTTCGATGAGCAACCGAAAGTCCCTGATGTAGAGGTGAGATCAGAATCAGCATGGCGAGTCCCTGGTGGGTGTTTAAAAAATTAGCTTGTTGTTGGTCCATCTTCTCTAGCATGGATACCTGTTCAACCAAATGTTCACATCATGTGCTGTTGTCCAGATGTTCACATCCTGCACTGTTGTATAGACAGATGTTTCTTCCTTACCTCAGGCTCTTGCTGACCGGTGCTCCATTGCCTGCACGCTCACCAGAGGCAGCTACAACCGTGTATGGAATGAAGTGCTTGTCGCAGATGATGATGAGGCTGTGAGTCTGTCTTTCATGTACATTATTTTAAGATATGGCTTTCAATCCTGCTGGTATTTCTAACTGCATTAAAGTTAACTGCATGTGCACACTTCTGTATTTGCTTATAACATGATTTAAGTTTGGGGCTTTGTTTTGGAGGTTGAGGGTAAACTTTTGTTGCGACCTTATCTCTTTGGTAGCCTTTCTATGCAAGGACACTTCCTCCCCTATGTTTTTTCAACCACTTTTATGACACCCTGCAGCATCAAAGAGTTAATCTGAAATTAAGAGGCTACTTTTTTTTTTTGGCTAATGCAAAGCAAGTAACAGAATTTTTTTAAGTGACCCTCCCAAACTATACTGCAGTTTGGAGAAAGGAAAAATAAAAGGAAGAAAGACAATGAATGAAGGAATGGAAGAAAAGAAGAAATGGAAAAACAGGAAAAAGAGGAAATACACTGTACCTGTGTAAAAAGCAGCAAGAAACGAAGTGAAGTCAATATAGAAAGAAATGACAAGGAGAAAGGTGGTGGTGGTGGGGGGGGGGGGGGGGGGAAGGGTTGAAATGTGAAATTTTTTCACAAAAATCTCAACATCACATTTGTTTTGAAAGTTCGTTCATATATGCTGTTGTAGTCCCTGAAATACCTTGTTTAAATCCAGAAGTCAAGATAGTTTGAGCCTTGAATGAAAATGGAGTGCTGCATCAGCATTTTTGTGCTGATTATTTCTTTTAATGCATGTACTAAACCAAAGTTGAAAACAACAAACACGTCTGTCGAGTCATTCAAAGGTTCTGTTCATGTAGAAACCACATATTTATGGGTATAAATTATTGTTACCATGTCTAGTGTTTGCTAACTGACAATCCTGTAAAAAATCTATACTTGCCTTATATATACAGTTCCAGATCTTTTGTCATTGGTAAAATCTTCTGGCTACTGCATACAGAAACTAAAAAGAATTTTTAAATATAATGTTACAGTCCGGTGCACCTAAGCTACCACCTTCTCGGTATATAGTAGACCTCATCCATGAGCCTGGAAAACTGCTTCCCATCTACTCTCATGATGCTGTTGCCTATCAGAAAATCTAGACTTCATTAATGGACTTCATTAAGAACAACTCCACTGTTCTACTTGCTTAGACTTATCAGACTGAAAAGGCATGATGGATAAAAGATAATTAAAATGAAGGTAACTCTGTGTGTCTTTGTGCATGCATGCATGAGTGACAGTGTGTACATCTGCATGTTTGTGTGTGAGAGAGAGAGTGAGTGAGAGAGAGACCATGTTTTGTTCATTTGTCATGTATGCATCCCATGGGCATGCCTGTGAGAGAGTAATAATTTGGATTTTCTAATGTGACAAACCAGAAAATATATACACCTTCTGACTGAAAACAAAAGCTTACCTTTTTTTCTACCTTTCTTAGAAATCTGCTTATCTTTTACCCTGGGAAATCAATTTCTACTTTTTGATGTTCTCAGCATTTTTCGTCCCTCTCCCACACGAAGTCTTTTTGTGTTTCTGTCAGTCATTGCATCAGCATAATGTCAAACTTTGTTGTGAAGGTATTATTGAGTTTGTTTTCATTTAATATTATTTTTATGCATTTAATGACATCATCTCCTTGCACCCTTGAGTGTGTGTGTGCATGCATTGTGCGTGCGTGCATGCATCTGTGTGTGTGTGTGTGTGAAAGACAGAGTTGTATTTCTTCTTTTGATGCTTTTGTTTGTTATTCCAGTACATATAATTGTGAGAAGTGTGTCTTCAGCTTTTTCCTGTACAAATAAACATTTTGTTGAATACAAAATCAGTGGTGTGGTATGTGACAGCTGTACCACTTTGTGGTCTTGTATGAGTTTGAACAAGTGCCAAGGAGTGTAACTAAGTTCATGTTACCAAGGTTGTTTTAGAGGGACTAAAAATGGAAAGTGGAAGAATAGTCCCTCTAAGTAACCAACCAACCAACCAGTGGGGTCGTATTACTAAGCTATGAACTGAAACAACTACGAGACTAATAGTTGCAATAAAATGGCCAATGTGGGGAGAGGAAGTTTATTGTTCATGGGATGGCCATGGAATCTGCATAATGTTTAATTCCAGGATAGCATCCTTGGCTACTGCTGGATTCAAAACTACAACTTTGAATACATGAGTCTGATGCTCAACCAACAAACTGGCTTTGCCCACAGATGAATTGCTTGCATGAAATGAGGTGGGGGAAAACTGTTTCGTGCATCAAGGGAGAAAAATTATTAAAACTCACTGCCTGATATAAATTAACTCCCTTTGATCATAGTTTTTTTTTGTTTTTTGTTTTTTGTTTTTTGTTTTGCTACTTTGTTGGCTGCAGTTTGGCTAGATTGGCCTCTCAATAACCATGGTTACTGAAACGTCCATCGGCCTCTAACCATAAACAGACCAGTCCGACAGCTTGTAATTAACTGTATGTAGATCAGCTGGTCAGGTATTTACCAGGTCTAGACTAGTCACTTGGTCAACCATTCCCCCAGGTCTAGACTGATTTCTGTTTAACCATATGAGATAATGAGCCCCTAATTGTGTGAGTCTGTGAGTCTGGCCAGCTTGAAACCATGAGGATATGAGTTCCATGAGTGGAACTATATCTGAAGGATTACTCAGGGAGTAACTGGGGCACATAAAGTAAGAAGCCTGTTAGTTTCAGATGGTTTTGCCTACTCTTAGCAAATGCAGGTATTGGTAATGTGCCGTTGTTCATTCAAACGTTTCAGTCGGGATGATGGACCGTTTGAAGCAAAACTGGCATGCAGATGTCCATTTGCATTAAGACTATTTTAATATCGAATCAGACTTAGATCCAGCTACATAAATCAGCTGTTGTTACTGGAGCACTGATGTCTAACTTGTCTGTGCCAGTGTAACCCTTTACCGCCAAAAGGTCTTAGTTTGGTAAAGGGTATAATGGTCTACAATGTAAAGCATGTGACCTTCATCATATTGAAGATTTATGCTATTTTATGCCATATGCCCAGGATATATAGTTATGCACTGCAGACTTATTCCAACTTACTGCAGTGTACTAGTAAATTCCTGTCATCCTATAATGTGTTGATAGGAAATCATAGTGGAAAGCTAGTGTTTGAAGTCTGTTTCAGAAAGTTTTAAAAAGTGTAAGGAATCTGAGTGTTTGATGTGCCAGTTGTTTGCTACGTTTTGTTTCACCTTATGTATGCTGTTCATTGTGTACAAAAAAGGTGTTCATATGGGCCAGATGACCTGAAAACCTGAATAAACATATTTTTGCACACACATACACACACACACACACACACACAGTACCACTAACAAGTAATATTTGTCAGGGGGTGGTTGGTTGATGCAGTCTGTGTCTGGTGCTTCTGTATCAGCAGTCTTGTTCCACCATCAAATCCTGCTGGAGAAGTGCCTTTTGGGGATGCTGTCAACCGACTCAAAACCACTGTTTGTGTTTGTACTGTCTGTGTTTCTCTGTCTGCCGGGGGTGGGGGGTGGGGGGAGACCATTTCAACTGCTGCACAAAAATTGACAACCCTTTCTGCCTAAAGTGTACGGACACTGCACTGCTGATTAAACTACCAGCACGACCATAAGAGACAGCGTCTGAACAATAGTGGGAAAAGTGGCTGATAGCGACCCGTTTTATCCCTCAGCTCTGTTACAACTGGTTACAAATGTTGCATCACAAAGGTGTCAAAGGTCAGTGTAGCCTGTCTCAAAGAGGTGCACAATCCATGAATTTCGCAAAATTAACACTAACCGTTCGAGTGAATAAAGCATTTCCACCCGAGTAGCTCTGCGCATTGCAGGGTGTTGGTGTGTTTGTGCGCGCGCGGGCGTGTTTATGAGAGAGAGAGAAAAAAAAACGGGATGGCAATGTCGTTTGGTAATCCTTCAGCGGGTTGCCTCTCCGAGATGTGGTAGAGATCTTTCCTAAAGATTGGTTCACCCGCCTGCCTATCCGAATTGGTTTTTTTGTTCCTGTTGTTAATGGTGGTGGTGGGGTTTTTCTATTTTTGTTGTTGTTTGACAGTGTCGTGTTCAGAACTTTCAATGCTGGCTACAACTGGCGAAGCATGTAAATTCTGCTGTTTCATAATCATTTTATTTTTCTTCCTTGAGTATTATCACTCTGCGTTTTGAAGGATGTATATATTGTTTCGTTTTGACTTGAATGTATTCTCAAGTTTGACGTTTGCACCAGCGCATTCCCCCAGCCACCCACCCCCCTCTCTCTCTCTCACACACACACAAACGCGCGCGCACGCTGTAGTTTGCAGTAAGTTTTAGCTCGGCTGCCTCTGTGCACTGAACGGTGGTTCTTCAATCTCCTCCGGTGTCCCTGCACACCTTCTGTATCCACGGACTACCAGCGCAGAATCCAAAATGCATGTTTGCTGACCAGACTGCTCCTACACTGCTCCTTCTGTGCACGACCATGTCAGACGTACAGTTGCCAAGTGCATTTTTGCTTCCTCGTTGCTCACACTTTCTTCAGCCTGTCTCACGCTGAGCTCTTCTTACCAACACACACATACAGATCCACTTACGTCATTGATTTTGTGGAATAGTTGTACCTTCAGACGTCCCAGAAAACCACGATGACAAGAACAGTAAATGACTATTTAATAATGAAACCCTAAAACAAGGCTGAGTTGTCTACAGCAGTAGATATATATTAAATCCTCAAAAAGACGTTAGAATTTAACCTAAGCTTGAGTGAAAGAACAAACTTAAGAGCTAGCATGTCCCCTCGTTGCAGATAAATTTGAAGCATGTAACATTTTCAAAGCTGGATAAGCAGAATCAAGGAAGATAGTGAAAATAGTCCGGGTATCTCAGTCATTTTTTCAAATAATTGAACCTGTGTAGTGAGCTGACTTTCATTCCCTCCCCAAAGCGCCCGAGAAAAGGCGGTTTGATGACGCAGTGATTAGCATTTAGCACCAAAACAGTGCGAATCGACCGTGTTTCGACCTTGGTTCCTGAGGCGGGCAACCTTATCCGATGACTTTAGGTAAAATACCAGAGCAATTGCCCCCTCCACCCAAATAAACTCAAATCCTCGACAGTTTTTTTTTTTTAGAGTTAGCCTTTCTATTTATTTCTCACATCTCTTGCTTGCCTAATTACGTAGATCAGTAAGGAGCTCTAGTGAAAAACATCTAAAGTACAAAATCGTAAGTTTCAAAAAGTCCAACAAATGCAATCATGAGAAACATTTGAAGTAACGTTGGCGCCAACAATTTTGGCACTCTTTATGACATATAATCATAATACAGACCATAATATTATGTACAGGTGCGAAGAAAACATCTGAGCATATATATAGAAAATCTTGTTATCTTTTGAGCAGTGTAGAAACTGACAGGAAATGGCTTAGCTAATCAAGTAATTGTCTTTGATTTAAAACAACCATACCGCATTCTAACTTCAAACATGACACAAAAATTTGACACAAACGTCCATCGTGACATTGGAATCTGGTATGAACTGGATATTAAATATGGAATGAAAGACTCGAGGGAAAATTTGCAAACACCAGTTAAAAACAATTTTCTACTTTTGGAGGGAAACTTTCTGAGGACTAAAAACAAAAAATGAAAGAAATGGACTACTGACAAAATGGGCGAAATTTGAACCGCGCAGAATGCTGGGCCCATATGGAAAAGTTGAGGTTATCTCTACCCTTGAGGTAAAGTTGAGAGCTTGTAGTTTTGGACTGATAAAATCTTAATCGCAGAGCAAGGTTTAAACAATTAATGCAAAGGTAGCCCTTCTGAAAGTCAGATCGCTTTGAAATCGAGAAACAATGTGGCTGTAGCTAGTTCGCACTTACAACCACCATCCTGGGATGGAGATAACCTTGACTTTTACGTACGAATCTAGCTAGGAGACATGTTTACTGGTATTAGCTAAATTCGATGATTATTGAAAGAGTATTTTGAAAAATAAAAATCGGAGCGGTCAGTAGCCAAAGCTGTTTTGAGACTGCGTATGATCCACCTCTTGCATAAGTGGTTCGAATCCAATAAGTCGCGGGGCGTCATACGTATACTGAAATGAGAGTAACACTGATGCATCACTCATCGAATTGTTACAGTAAAGCAGAAACAAACATGGCACTACAATGGAACTGAAATACAGACATTCACTGCAGCTGAAAGCATAACATTTTTGAGTTGTTTTGTCCATCGGGTGCATACTGGTTAAAACATCCACCCAGCCCCGGGTCTTCTCGGATTGTAGCAGGTATAGTAACCATCAGAATGCACCCAGAATGCACCAAACATCCACAGCTCATTAAAAATGTTGGAAACGAAGCATTTCTCCACACCGTTTCCAACATTTTTAATGAACTGTTTTTTTATGAAGTATTTCTCCGCACTGTTGTAAAACAATTATTTAATTAAAGTGTCTTGATATAACACGGATAATTTAAACTAACAGAGTTTTTGTGTGTGTGATTCATCGCAGTACATAACGATAAAGCACGTGGAGTACCTCGATCATCGATCTTTATCTAACTAAGCGCGGGCCACCACTGATTAAAAATATTCGTTAGTACGAATAAATTAAAAAGCCAGTTTTTACAAAAATAACTTGCGGAGAGCTCAAGCACTGGTGCCTAACAAAGGTTTGATCATTAGTGTGGGCTGTCCGGTCAGACAATAGGCACTCTCAGCTTACATCCAGCTAAAGTAGGATCCCTGGTCATGTTGCATTTAATCACATCACCATCCGCCTCTCCACATTCGTTGGTGCACATAGTCCCACGGTTAGGACGCAAAGCACAGAGGGTGGAACTCTAGTCCTCAAACTGATATTTCAGACCTTATAGCTCTGGCATGAAGATGGGTTTACGGTGGAGTCCCAGGAGAGAGAAAACCTGGTACACCTTTTAGCTCTGAATTTCTTTGTCCCAAACATTGCACATTTCTGTTTGTTACTCCCAGTCTATTAATAGCATACATTTGCATTTACGGGTTTCCCATGATCTGGCCAAAAACAGAGCAGTGATCACAATTGAACGAAGGCCCTTGGGGTATTCTGGTGCTTAGCAACTGCCATCAGCATGCAGAGCGAGGGAATTAGCTTAGCGCACGTCAATGTCAGTAAGGATCATGATCTGACCCAGGCTGGGTCTGACCAATCGCAGCCTGACAAGAATCACTTCGTTTTCTCTCTCTCTTCTCCCCTCCATCATCCCCCCACCGCTGGCTACTTGTTTTTAAGGATCTAATGCCTAAACAGATACAGCCAAACTAGCTTATCGTTGTCAGATCACGATGGAACTAAATTAGAGCTACAAAGATTTCCGAGATCCTTTCACAGTTAACCCCGACAAGCCTGCAAAAGACGCTCACGTACACCCGTGGAGATCGTTTCCTGATGACTTCCAATGTTTTGCCATCTTTGCCTTACCACGTGCACAACTCTTTGGCACATTGTTACCCTGTTGTCAGACTCTAAGAGGGAGGGGCGATAGTCGACCCCAGGCCAGTGTTTGGATTCCTCTCCAGAGTGACGTAGCGCCTGCAACGCTCTAGTGCTTGGAGGCAGACAACCCTGAACATCCTGGAGAGCGGACTGGACGGGGGATTGTGGGCATTCAGATAGCTTCCCTTCTTATTTTCTCTCGAGTGTCATTTTACTGATTTACAAATCCTAGAGAAATTTAAACTATTAATCTGGCGGTATGTGCATTTAAACGTTGTTTATATCTTAATATGCGTCAATGCCCGGATGAGATTGCAGTAGATCGTTTTCAGTTAGTTAGGTTTTACTTATTTCGAAAAAACAAATAAACGAGCACCCCCCACCCCCCAATACTTAACCGAACCAGTGACTGAGATTTTGTGCCTGTGTGTGTGTGTGTGAAAGAGAGTGAGAGAGAGAGAGAGTGTGTGTGTGTGTGAGGTGGGGTGTGGGTGTGATTCACACCGTCAATGTTACCTCCGTGACTGTTTTGCTGGCTGCCATGTCGTAAGGCAACGCGCCGTCTTCTGGGGAACACGGGGTTTGAACCAGAGACGTCTGGGTGTGCGTCTGACTCACTCGACTTTCGGCTTCGTTATCTGTGTTCTGCAAGCAGCAGGTATAAACCTGTCAGTCATCCTCCTCGAACGGTTCCCACAGTGCATCTCAAAACGATAAAGGCGCGCACGACTGATCACGCCCCGGCTAATTGTATGAATATTCACTAACGTGTAGATGGGACAGAGAGGAATGCATGGCGAGTCCAAGACGGATCGGTTGTCGTCCCTGATAATTGATTTTGCCAATGCAGTTTCCAGGCGTCCTCATGAATTTTTCATAGACATGTCTGACCCATAAAGGCGAAAGTCGTCGGCCTTTAGAAACGTCGCACTTTCGCCCTAATTGCCAATATAATCGACTTTCATGCGTGTCATCTTAAAAAATGAAAGTTTGCTTGATTTAAAAATGTGACATAACAGCCCACCGTTTATAAAAAAAAAATCTTGACTGGTGGAATGGGTCATCATGGAACAAAACAAAAATCCCACCCTCTCACACTTCGATTCATCTTTGCTATTCTTTCCCCCCACTTTTTTATTTTAATGCCACCAGTAGGAAGAAAGACAAACAGCTTGAAAAATATTAATCGAGGCGAAAGTAGACCTGCAGGCATCTGGTTGGATTGGATGTACTTAATGTGAGCTAACCGCTTAAGACAGACGAGGGATACTTGGGGTAATTAGCCTGTTACCTTTCCATTTCGGTAGCGGAAGCACTGGAACTCGAATACCCCCAAAATAATTGCGAATACGAGGCCGCATATCAGGATGTAGAAGATCCCTGCCACGTTACTTAAGGTTAGTGGGGTTTTCCCCTGCTATAAATGCAAACACGGTACAACGAGCACGCGCACGCACGCACGCACGCACGCACGCACGCACGCACACAAACACACACATACCAACATGCAAACAATATGAGAAAAGAATGTAAGAGTTATGACAAAATAATACTAACACAAGACGGAAACGAAATGGTAACTAAGTCAAGGGATGAGTCCCATTATTATAAATTGTCAAAGTATCATCAATAGCGAAATAAATGGAATAGCTCGCGAAGAAATTAAGTAATTTTGACTAAATGATAATTGAATAGACGAGAAACGCGAGAATGGGAGTGGGTGGGGGGCTGTGGGTGTGGGAAAGAAACGACGAGAGGATTTGAAAGAAGCATGTGTAGAGGGGAGGGGGGAGAGACCAAACACGATAAAGAAGACACTGAAATATAGTCATAAAAGAATGACACCTTTGAACTTCCTGTCCCTGCGTCGCCACCACACTGTCCCTTTTCAATCCACCATCTCTGATGCAGCGTGTGCAAAGTTCCTCCTTCTTTCAGTCTCAGGACGGCCAACGTTATTTGGTCTCTGGAATAAACCAGAAAATGTATCTCAATACATGGCGAAGCTACCTAATGTGCGTTATAAACAGTTCTAGTGGTGACAAGATAACAAGCTGCCACTGATAAGAACATGTTAAGCTCTATTAATGAGAAGATGTTAAGTTCTAGCAGGGAAAAGGCGGTAAGCTCTAGCAATGAGAAAACGGTAAGTTCTAATGACGAAAAGATAATAAGTTCTAGCAGACGAGGGGTTTTAGTGATGACAAAATGGTAAGTTCTACCAATGAAAAGATGGTGCCTTGTAAGTGTGACAAGACAAACAGTTCAAATGATAAGAAGTAAGTTGTAGCAGTGAAAAGCTGTTATGTTCTACCAATGAAAAGATGGTGCGTTGTAAGTGTGACAAAACAAACAGTTCAAGTGATAAGAAGTAAGTTGTAACTGTGAGAAGACAAAAAGTTCAAGTGATAAGAAGATGGTAAGTTGTAACAGTGAGAAAAGAAAAAGTGATACGAAGATGGTAAGTTGTAACAGTGAGAAGACAAAAAGTTCAGGTGATAAGATGGTAAATTGTAGTAGTGAGAAGATTTTTAACTTTCCAGTGATGACAAGATAGTGATGGGAAGATGGTCACAAAGATTATAAATTTATAATCTTTGATGGTAAGTTCTTTCAGTCAATAGATGGTAAGTTGTAGTGATGAGATGGTCATTTCTACCAATGAGAAGGTGTTTAGTTGTAGTGATGAGCCCATCTCCTGGCTCACGCATTTTAAGTGTATAAAACATGAAATAACCACATTTTCCCGCTAAAGTAAGGTTTAAAAATAACGAAGAGAAACAATAACATGTTTTGTACTATTCACCATTTTAAAACTGAAATAAGGTTTCAATTTTCTAGCTGTGTGTAGGTGTGTCTTGCCTGAGCTCTGAGCCACGCGGCGTGGGGATTCCAAACCCCTTACTGTTCAAAGGTGGTCCGGCTGTGGTGGTGTCACAGGGCTCGCGATTGTTGGCGTATTCAATTGCGGAGCTGTCGGTCAAGAAGGCGTATTTTCCTTTCATATTTCTCACCTGCACGTGGACACGCCATGAAACGAAGTGGCACGATCAGTCACAGAAATATTGGTGAAACAGCAGCACAGAAAATGCTACTGAAATAAATACACAATTGAAACCACTTCCACCCGTGACCAGCACGGGTACACAGACCAGATTCTTACCAAAAGGAACCACGCAACCTCCCTCACGATCAATTTTCCTCACGCAAGCTCCCCTTCCCTCCCTCACACACACACACACAGAGTCTACATCATGTCAGAGAGATAAACCCACACGCACACACCACTAGTTTGACGCTCTGTTCTTACTCGCTGAATGCCTTCGTCGGAGGTTTCCGTCAAAACTTCTGGATGGCTGGACATGTATTCGTACATCTGTTTGTGGACCCGCAGGTCAGAATTCTGCAAACATACGCATTGACTGACACTGTGGGCAGAAAGACTTGAGGAAAGTAACGCTCCTCTCTTCCGTTTAGTCCAACTGCATATTTGTTGTTTCCTTTCGTATACTCTTGAAAAACCAGCGAATCATTACAACACTGTGGTATGCCAAACCCGCCCTCAAGCTCTGTCAAAGTGTTTTTAACTGCATGTTTCTCGACAATTACGTAATGTGGGACTTGTAGTGTGTTCCGCAGCCCCTGACACCACCACCACCACCCCCCTTGAACCGGATAGTTGTGCTGCTAGCTCATTGTATTCGCCCATGCAGGTAGACGTAGGCCAACAACCTAGTTCTAGACCTACGGAGGGGAGCCAGCTATATATGTTCTGGATTCTCGGGGTTAATGCGCCGAATTCATGTGTCGGAGGTTTTCGAGTCCAGATCTAGCAGCAGCCAAGGAGTGTATCCTAGAGTTAAGCGTCGCAATACTCCATTAGTGGCCAACAAACCAACCAGCGTACCAACCTACCAAATTACCATTCTACATAGATTATAGCTCTAAGTCTGTCCCCAGCCAAACCTTGAAGCACTAAGGCAGTTCTCAGTCTGTTCCCAGTCAAACCTTGAAGAACTGTAATGTAGTTCCTGAACTGGGTGCGCCGTACTTGATGACCGGGTGGTTGACTAGGTCCTCCACGTTCTCGATGGGTTTTACCATCCTCTTCATCGTCAGGAAGGCGGCCAGGTTGGCGGTGTACGACGAGATGATGATCAGCACAAAGAACCACCACGCACCGCCGATGATGCGTCCAGACACTGACCTGAATAAGACGAAAGTATTGATAAAAACCGATGAAAATGTCAATTAAAAAAAAACAGAAAAACACACACGGAATGACAGTACATAATCGTACACGACAGTACACGAACAGCCAGAGGCAGGAAGCCACAATGTACTGCAATGCTAAAGGTACAGGTAAGTATTCATGCTTAAATCCATTGAGAGCAACGAGTGGCTACGCTGGAGGTAAGAAGCCAAATTATGAAAGTTTTGGGCTGTAAAATGCAGAAACTCCAACTGGCCAGTCGAAGTGACACAGTCAACGACACAAGATTACCCTGCTGAGCACGTGAGCGCAGTTCTCACCTGGGACAAGAGTCGCTGCCTTGGAACATAAGCGCCCCCATGGAGAACCAGAAGGAATTGAGGAGAGAGAAGTCGTTACCATAGCCTCCGCTCTTCTGCGGATCTTTCTTCCACTCCACCGGGCTGAAGCGGCTGACGACGAACAGGGCCACGCTGACGACGATGTAAGCGATGGTGATGCAGACCCAGATCTCGATGGACAGCGGCTCCATGAAGGAGAAGACGCCCGGGCGCTGGTGGAGCGGCTTCTTGATGATGATGGACACCCCGATGTCCATGAAGGGCTTGGAGAAGTCCACGTAGCGCTCACGTTCGGCTGTGATGGTCAGCGCCGCTATTGCCATGTCGGCTTTCTGCAGCAAACACCACGTTCTGTACACAGTGGTCAGCGACAGGACGTACCCACTGTCATTAAGGTGACAGTGATTGTATTGATAAGGTGACATGATCGTATTGATGAGGTCACATGATCGTATTGATAAGGTGACAGTGATCATATTGATAACCCCATGTATCAGTTCACTCATCGCGCAATGCCATACTAACCCCATCTATCAGTTCACCAATCATGCCGTTCCATTTGTTAGTCTTATGGTCGCGAGCTCCGTACTTATTGTCTTGAACCAGCCTGAAGTAGTACTCAAAGCCGATCTCTTTTGCCAGGGCTGCTGCCAGATCTGCTGAGTAACCTTCAGGCCAACACAAACAGCAATAGATCCACATCATATCTGGCAGAACATCATAAAAGCCCTACGAACCTGTCCCGCCATAGAGTGGCGAGTAAAACAAAACTATAGCGCTTAAGTAATGGGTAAAGAGTCTGGATCTCTTTCCAATCAGTAAAATGGCTCGTAGATTTACAAAGGACATCGACTTGCAGTCGACCTGAGATCTTAACCAATGGAAAACGAAAGATGAGCCCCTAATGATTTAACAGAACGCAAACAAAAACAGCAAAACAAATAAATAAACAAAACACATGAACAATCCATCCGACAATCCTTTCAGTTTATTGCACAAACTAAGGAAGATACAGTCCTTAGCAAGAACAGTTAGAACCTAAGCTGCATTGCATGAGTGTTTGTGTCTGTATTCACAATGATAGTCACATTTATATACCATTTCTTTATTAGTGTATGAGTTGTCTATGAAAACAGTAACAGAATGCGTTGATTTAGTCTACGCAGTATTGATTCTGCGACCGTGCTTGTCGGATTTCCTGCAAACCAACCTTCAAATCTGTCGTTGCCAGTTGGAGGTTTTCCGTCATCCTGGTATTCCTTATACATCAAGAAAGGCTGGGACTGTGGAATAAGCCAAGCAAATACTCTCATTCGGTCTGATTTTCCTGCTCTAAGCGAAGGTCAGTTTTAACCTTTTGCTAAAAGGAGTTTCTTTTCTACTTTAAACACTGTTTCCCAGTTCACACCACTAAAGTTCATAGCAATTTCGAACAATTTAGTGTTAAAATATCTGCCTTAAAAGCTCTATGCTACAATAAAGGTAACAAGAAGTTTCCTTTATTTCATCTAAATAATTACGTTTATACAGACTATATCGAAGGCAAATCTGCTTACACTCTGTGTGTGTTTAATAGGTTGAGATTTTTGCATTGATAGGTGTTATCCTTCAATGATCATACATATACTGTATATCAAACTGTACATTAATGCCAAAAATGTTTGTTTTATGGACGAAGGAAGTCTGCCGAAAAATCACTATGTATAAAAAAATTCCCATAAAGAAAGTTGAAAGAAATTTTAGTGCTTTTCCTCGAAAATATTGCAAATATTAGAAATGCTAGAACTGATTGCAATAAACTCCTCAATTGTCCTGAAGCTATTGGAAGGGAAACGTGACAGCTTTTCTGAATTCAAACATTCCGTTAGAGGAGTACTTTTCCGCTCAGGAAGTTCCATGTGTACTCTGCTGATAGGCGGAAAGCCAGACGTGCGGTCCAGAACGTTCCTAGCCCAAGGCAAGCACGTTTTTGCAACAAACCGCTGGACAGCTTTGTGCAGAGCACTGTGAATACCCTCCTCGCCATTATTTATTGTGTGAAAACCCATTTCCTGTCGAAATGGCCTCTTTAAAATCGTTTGTTGACCGACATGCGTACCTGTGTATGAGTTTTGTTTATTTCTCCTAGTGGGTGTTTGATTTTCAACTGGTAGTACCTTTTACATTGAAAGACAGAAGACTCAGCGAAAAGCTGACGATTCAAAAATTTGTGGAAAAAAAGAAGAATAGGGGCCAGAGATCTGAAGAGAAAAAAGTTGTGTACAAGTAACATGCTGCCACTTATAAACGTTCCTGTGAGAAGGCTTTAAAGAAAACCACGAGGTCAGAGATACGAGCGAATAATGGACACTTTGGCCTTCCCCGTGCCAGTGTAAATATTATTCGAACTTTCAATAACAAGGATTATAACCGAATTAGACGATTTTTTATGAAGATGATCTAAGCAAGTCAGGTGGAAAGGTTTAGAGGAATGACGGCACAGTTTGTAGGTCGACGTGTGTGTTCTTTGTTTTTCATTAGAGTGTCTGTGTGCCTCGTCCGCGCGAAGTGTACATGAAATGTGCTCTCGCGCGTTAAAAATCTACATTTATTATTATTAAACATAAATACCAGACAAGCCAGTGTGCGAAATGATTTTGTTACGTCACATCTTCCTTCCTCGGTTTTCCCTTGATTTTTTCCTACTTCTTCAGTGCACACGAACAAGCGCTCAGGCCCTCACCGAATCACGCACGCACGCAGGCACGCACGCACGCACGCACGTACGCACGCGCGGATGCTCACACAGACCCATCCAGCCACCCAGTGACACATACGGGCGTTCTTGTGGTGGAATAAAATGGCGTGGCTGTGCTCCGGCATTCGTTCTTCCTCTCTCTTTTTAAACTGCTTGCCTTTTGTCTGCGCCTTTCTCTATCGCACACCCACGTGGGATGCAGGCATAGGCACCCAGATATTTCCAATCCTAATGCATCATCACAATTTTTGTACGACCTGACCTTTTCAGCAATTTATTTCAAGAATCCGAAAAGCTCAAATTATTTTTAAAGGTGTCCACGGGAAAGATTTCATTTGCATAGTGTTTTTTTTTGTAATCCATATTAAGTTTGAGATGTGTTACCCGAGAATCAATCAGCGTCCACGGACATCTCAAGGGAGGCCGTGCACTGACACACTTGCTGTCCTAAACGAATTCTGCGACTCTCTGTTGGCCCCACGATGGAGTCCTTTTCTAAAGCGATGCAGTTATTCAGCCATTCTATTCCAGTCCGGTTGCTGGTTCATGTCAAAAGGTGCGGGAGGGGGGGGATGCGGAGCGTGGTGACATGTCTTTTACTGGGTAACATGATGTGCAACGAGAAAACAGACGAAGACGAGTGAGGGAACTAGCAAGCTATTGAGCAAATGAGCGAGAAACTGGGTGGATGTCTGTAGCGATGTTTATTGGGGGGGAGTGAGTGTGAATGGGTAAGGAAACGATCACGCAAAGGAACGAATAACCAAGTGGACAAAACAGGTGCAACGAAATGAACAAATTAACAAATTATATAAATTCAGGTAAATTCCGAAAACAGTAAATGAGCAAATGAAGGCAATCGATACTGTTGCTGAAGCTGCTGTCGATTATTTTGACGACGGGGGTATGCATCAAACAAGAGTTTCTGGAGCCCAGTGGTAGGTGGCGGCCTATCTGCGTATTTTTCCAGCCCCCTGTTCTAATAGGGACCTCTGTTGGAGAGCTGCCACGATTGTTGTTTCAGGGGGGAGGCAGGCAGTTGGTGTGCCTTTTCCTCTGGTTGTTGTTATTTGAGAAGAGAATGACGAGAGAGAGAGAGGAGTGGGGGGGGGGGTTAGAGACAGAGACTCCGGAGTGTTTGTGAATTGGAAGCCAGCTATTAAAAACTTTGCCTCATTGTAACAAAACAAAAAAAAAAAAAGTTTTGGCGGAATGAGTTTGGGATTTTTTAATGAAAGAGATGTGACACTGCTTCCGATTAATCCCTGACAAGGATGCAAAGTTTTTAAGGTCTATGCAAGGATGATCAGTTACCGAAACGTGCATTTGGCCAAGGACGAACACAGAGGAAATGTCACCATTCCTGTATAACAAGCGTGTTTCTTATTTGCGCTTATGCACTTTTTTCTATCAGTGTGTGAACAGACCAATTGCGAAGAGTTCTGGTTAATATTTTGCAGTCTTAAAATTTTATTACTGTTTTGGAAACAGGATGAACCAATACATATTTTTATTATAATCGTTTTCTCGTCAATTATAGTAAAATTGATATTGATGCTTTTTTCACAAGAAAATAGTGAAGGGTTCCACTAAAAAGGATCAAAAAAGAAACGAATCGAAGTCTAATGTTAGGGCGTCACCTGCATTCGAAGCACAGAGGAAAGCTGCATACTAATATATTCAGAAAGAAACCTAGTACTATTAACAACAAACGTTTAAGTCACGAGACTGTCGGCGAAGAACAATGGGGAGAGTGGGAAACGGGGAGATAGAGGGGAGAGGATGAGAGGGAGGGGTGGGCAGAGAAGAGAGATGCTGCTGCTGCTGATGATGATGATGAGAAGGAGGAGGAGGATTGGGTGTTTTCCTGAGATATTTGACTGACGGTGCTTAAGGAAAGGCAGAGACAGATGGAGATGAAAGACGAGGCGAGTATGATGAGCAACTGATTCCATCACGTGACACTGACTGATAGAAAGGCTAAAAGAAGTTAAGCATCCCGAGATTTCATAGGCGGGAAGGAAACTAGGAAGACGGGGAGAGCAGATAGGGATGATGACGGCGGCGGTGGAAGGGAGAGAGTTCAGCAACTCACGATGAGGGATGTGATGATCTTGGTTCTGTTCCCAGCGTTGTCCTGGCGTCTTCTGGACCATCTTGTCTCCTCCTCCTGGGCGTGAACGCTGAGAAATCCTTCAGAGGTTGACCACGTGCCAATCTGCCAAGGTAGAGTGCCTGATAATGCGAACGCGAAAACGTCTACCTATAGACTGCAGAGTGTAACTGTCATAGCTTTATATTCAGAAATGGAAGCAGTAACGTCGTACGTAATTTACATCTAGACTGTGGAATGTTCCCAAATAGCTGTGATACTGAGCTAATCTCAAGAAGTTGGAAACATGAAGGTGAATAGTGAGTGTTAGGGTTTTGAAATTCGTTGTTAACTCGAGAAGGATTTTCAACAAGAATATGCATGCATAAAATATGATGAAAATTCGATAAATATTCTTTACGTCTGTCCCACGGATACTTAATGACTTTTGATATTTTAGAAACATCCCACTTTGGAAAATTAAATTATAATAGAAAAATGTGTTCTTCAGATACCGATTATTTTGAATTGTGTTTAACGAAAAGGGGGAGGATTGTTCTGAATTCTGTTTAAAAGTTAACAGTTATGAACAGAGACGAGGCCGCTGATGAGAAAGGGAGAGAGAAGGAGAGGTAAGGCAAAGACAGATGGAGAAGGTTCCTGGGGTTTTTTTTTTGTTGTTGTTGGGGGAAACTTTGAGAATATGCATCGTGCTGATAGTATCCATCTGTACCTGAAGAAGCGAGGCGGAATGTCACCCGGTCGAAGAAGCAGTCATGTTTTATCCTAAAAAAAATCGACAACAGCAAGAAAAGACCTTTGTGTCTGTAAGAAAAAGAAACCTGCAGCGAACCTTTTTGACTCCTTTATCCAACGCCATGGAGTACACGTAAAAGGAGTAGTTTTTGCGTGAACCATCGTCGCTGAATGCCAAGTCTCCAGACAGCCCCCGAGGGGATTTCTGTCGGACACGGGAAGAGGGAAAAAGCAAAACTCCTTCATGAAAAATACACTCGCAGAGGTGGACTACACACTGAACTACTTACACACAGGCAGACTCCCCCCCCCCACACACACCCTCTCTCTCTCTGACATGAAAGCGGGCACGCGGGTACACACACACACACAGGCGGGAACGCTGGAAATCCTTTGTCAAGAGCAGAAAAAAAGAAGAAAGCATAACGATTCTTAGATGAAGAACCAACCAACCAACCAACCAACCAACCAACCAACCAACCAACCAACCAACCAACCAACCAACCAACCAACCAACCATAATTGTCAGTGTCAGTTACTGTGCTACTCGCCAAGCTGTGAATACTGTGGCGTACTTATGGTGTGAGTTATTGTGATACTGGGCACGCTGTGAATAGTGTGTCGTTGTTGTGAGAATACAAATTAAAATTAAAAACAAGGGAACTGAACCAAGCTAGAACAGGACAAAGACGAAGACAATCTACATGTTTCGGGGCACTACCCCTTCATCAGGACGACACAAAAACGACGACGAAAAACAAAAACGAAAAAAACCCCTAGCTGCGGTAGATGTGGCGCGTGGGCTGGATAGCAGGAAAATGACCAAGGGACAGTGAATAAGAGGGGTCAAAGAGGGGCAGCCAATCGCAAGGTGGGTAGGAAAGGGTAGAGAAGGGTGGGGTGGAGAGTGAGCGGGGGAGAGAGAGAAAAGCCCGGGTAAGGGGGCGCCAGTGTGTGAGAGAGAGTGGGAAAGGGAGTGAGGGGAGAGGAAAAAAGTAAAAGAGAAAGAGGGAAGGAGGGTGAGGGGGTTAAGGGAAAAGGAGGGAGGGGGAGAGTCAGTGTTTGAGGTTGAGTCCTGTGGGTGCCATGGTGCCAAAATGGGTAATGAAGTAGGACTCCATATTCTTAGTGTCAGTGGAATCGCCCTTCATTTTCCAGATACCACAGACCCTCATGTTGTCGGCTGTGTGTGTGGGTGTACTGAAGTGACGTGCAACTGGTGTGTTTCTGCGGTGTTTAGTGTCGGCTAGATGTTCTGTGAAGCTGGTGTGGAGTGTGCGTTCTGTCTCACCGATGTAGAACAGGGTGGGACAGAGGTTGCATGTGATGGAGTAGACGATGTTGCTGTAAGTGCAGGTGAAGTGGCGCTTGATGACAAAAGTGGTGTTGGGTTTGTGGAGTTTTGTGGGAGTGTTCAGGTAGGGGCAAGTGTGGCAGCGGGGAACATTGCACTGGGTAGACCGCAGGATGGGGGGGAGGGGTGGGCGATTTGAGTTTGGAATGTATATTTAGATCTCGTAGGTTCTTATCCCGCCGAGATGCTGGGGGGGGGGGGGCTGAAGAGCTGGGGTTCAAATTTGGACAGTAGGTACCAGTTGGAGAGGAGGATCCTACGTACTGGTAGGTTTTGAGGGTGGTAGGTCAAGACGGCGATCGGCCGAGGTTCCGTGTGTCTGGGATGATGGGAGGGTTGGAGTGTGAGTGCACGTTGTGTAGCGGCAACTTTCTGTCTAGCAGAGTGCAGAAGGTTGGGAGGCAACGGGCGAGGAAAAAGTCTACCATTCTGTCTGACTGTTCGTGGAAGTCTGTGTCGTTGGAGCATAATCTGCGAAGTCTTAGAAACTGCGAGTACGGTATGCTGTGCAGGGTGGAGGGTGGGTGAGATGAGTGGAAATCCAGGTAGGAGTGTGAGTCTATAAGCTTGTAATGGATGGTGTTGGCTAGGTGGCCGTTCTGCAAAGTTATGTTGATGTCGAGGAATGTGACAGAAGTGCATGAAATGATATAGGTGTATTGAATGGAGGGGTGGAATTGTGTTATGTACTGGATGCACTGCAGTAACTGTGGCTCAGGGAGGCAAGTGGCACCGAGACCGTCGTCGTGTAGCTGTTGCGGATGTTATGTTCGAGCCAACCCATGAAGAGGCAAGCATAATTGTGGGAATAGTTATGCGCTATACATCGTAACTATGCTGTGAGTTATTGCGATACTGGTCACGCTGTGAATAGCGTGCGGTAACTATGCTTTGAGAAATAACCTTTTATTTGATGTTTATTTTATTTGTTTCTGTTATCTGTTTGTGTCGTCCTGAAGAAGGGGTCCACTTCTTGCCTAAGTCTCGCTGGGTCTAGTTCCCTTTGTTGTTACCTTCTAAAACATCGTTCAAATGGCTGCTTTACCATAAAGGAAAAAAAGTATAAGAAATTTATCTGAAAACGTCAGAGCAGTAGATGCAAACACGACACTATGTGGCATCTGCACATTTCCTAATGAGGACTTACAAGTTTCATCTTTTGCAGCAGCTTGGCCCCCAGCATCCAAGGGATAGGAGGGCGGGTTGTACACGGCACCCCTCTGGTGCGGTTGTAGTTGTAAACGTCACCCCGCCGGAAGATCCAGCGGAAGACATCAGAGTCTTCCTCCATGACTCCCATGATGCCCTTCTCGATCAGCTGTAAGGCATCCAAGGTCAAGGCAGCTCCAACCTGCAGTCCCAGAGCAATACGATCAGGTCCTTTACCTGGCTCTACAGGGACTGGTCGTTCCAATACTGTGGTTTGTACTAAATATGTACTATTGCATCCCGAGTAAAGTTAAACAAAATCAGTCTATTTTCATTTGCTTAAAGCATCGATGCAATAACGTGGATCTTACATATAGGACGCTCTAACTCAAGTTATCTATAATCTGTTCTTTTATCCTTTTTTCTTGTGTCCTTTCCTTGTGTGTGTGGTGGGGGGGGGGATAGGCGAGGGGATTGTGTGTGCCCTCTTACTGGTAAAGGGTAGATGTCTCTGGTCTCGATATCGTCCATTGCTTTGGGCCCACGCATGCCAATCAGCGTGCGCCGCAGGTCTTTGAAGGCTGCCTGCTGTGTGTCCAGCAGTTGGAAACCCGTCACGTTGACACCGCCGTGACGGAAACGGGACAAGTTAAGCCGCTTGAAATCCTGCAGGTGCAACAAAGTCATTCGTCTTGTATGTTTTTGTAACACAGGTTGTGAGAGAGAGAGAGAGGGAGATAGAAGAGAGAGAGGAGAAGGAAAGAGAGCGAGAACTAAATTGATCCTTTTTATTACACTTCTAAAACTCTTGATTTCGTTAAATACCTTAACAAATGTAAAAGAAAGAAAGCAAATTTCTTGTTCTAAATGAAAAAAATTCTGATATAAACAAGAAAGAATAACAATAGCCATTATGTAACGATGATCACTTGACGTCAGAGATACAGTGCAGTGCGATAAGCGCTGTCATAAAAGGGGGAAGGCTTACCAGAGATGCTAAAAGGTAGTTGTATCCAAATTTATTCATGCCAACCTCTGAAATCTAAAAGGGAAAAAAATCTTTATTAGATCACTGTGTAAAGTTCGTGGGCAAATAAAGAAGATGTCAGAATGTCAGCTGGTAAGAACCTAGCTGGCTTCCTTGCAAACAGTCACGTGGAATACAAGCACTGACATTTATTGGAAAAAAATTATGTTCAGAATGCTAAAAAGCAGAATTCTAATGGACAGGCTAACCACGATGGATAGAGGAGCAGGAGAGAAGAGCAAGTGAGAGAGGCAAGCGAGGAGTTGATTGTGGAGGGGGGGGAAATTGTGTTAAGGACAAGTGTGTGAATGCGTGCGTGGGTGCGTGCGTGGGTGGGTGCGTGCGTGGGTGAATGGGTGTTGCAGAGAAGCAGACTGAATTTCTCATATTCTGCATAAAACAGTAGTATGGACGCAATTTCAGTGAAGATGCGTCATGAGAAAAATACAGAAATATGTAATATTCGCTATGAAAATGGGATTTAGCGGGTCTCTTTGGTGAAATATCGTAGTGTATACTAGACCGTAAATATCATAGATATAACACTGAAAGTTTTGAAATGGACTGAACTGTGTATAATAGGCTGTACCTAAACAAGATGGACACAAGCCAAGAGAAGATGAAAATACATTATAACTTCTAAAAGCCGAAATAAACTTTGGAGAAGAAAGCTGAAACTTACAGTCCATTTATAAACAATGTTACACATGGAGAGGGGACGGTAATGTCTTTGAGACGTCCCTTCAGCGGCTAGGTTATTTCGTAAGGTGTTCTTGTCGACTGGTAACCTCCCCTTCTAGCCTTTCTGTATTTTTTAAAAAATTGGCGTGCTGTTTAAGGGGTGCTCTGGCCTTCAGCTATCGCAGCAGGGAGAAAAATCTGGGTTCATTAAAACTGGACGCGTGAACAGACCTGGTGGAGCCACTGGGTGCCAAGCAAACACGAAGCAGCGAGAACGTCAGAGGACCGTGAATAATTACACAATTCTATGTTTTTCCTACATTTGTTAGATTCTGAAAGTCTGGATGACTCAGTTTTTACGGATGTCAGGTATTCTTTCTAACCAGGAGGTTTAAGTCTAAAAACATCATTAAAATGTTGGAAAAATTCCCTCCAGCCTTTGTGGACCTGGTAGGTGGAAAGGTTAGTTTAACAACACAAGGTGGTGCATAATGGAGGCATTTGGCAAAAGGTCAAAGTTGTCTGCTGTCACAGGGTTTAAAAGGACAGGACAGGACTGTGTATAAAACAGACTGAAGAAAGGGAAATTTGTGCAGGCTGCAGTAGAAGCGCGTGTAACTTGAACAGAAGGCTGGCTTGCATGACCGTAATCTCCTCTTCCGGTCATAAGAGTGGTCATAAGGCCCATTCGCCATGTGTATTTAACGTACACCTTTACGAACGAACAGGAGATAAGAAAGCTCGTGCAAACCAGCCCGGGTAACAATGAACGCGTTACAGGAAGATAGCAGGATTTGTTAGGTACGAACGAAAGAAAGAACTCTTCCTCGTTAAATCCCAGTAACAGAAGGACAGCGTGCAGCGAACGACACAACAGGCCGTATATACAGGGCAAACTATATGGAGCGACAAACATGCTGAACAAATAGAAAGTAATCGTGACTGGGATAGCTGCAGAAACATACGTGTTCAGTCATCAGTCTTCAGAAATAAATTCTAATGCGCCCAAGTCCAGTTTCATGTGTGTTCTGACAAATGTCAAGGCCGTATTAAGTAAAAATAATCAACGTAATTACAGAACCATGTTAGTTTCGCTATAGCTGAACATGGCACTCAACATTTTGGTCTTGAATTTCCATGTTGGAAGAAGACACGGGCAGCCTGTCTTTTCAAGAACGGCGTCCGCTTGTGTTGGACGCACCCCTCATGCCAGATGTCTGGAACTTTACACGTGACACACAAAGAAAAGTACACGTTTCTTTTCTTCTTTCTTTTCTGTGTGTGGGCTGCAGAGTTTCAGTCGAACTCTGTTCTGAGGGGAAATGGGATGCAAGGGGAGAAACGAAATTACTCTGGGCGGAAGAACGGAAAAGTCTGTCCCAGCGAGATTCGCAATGCGGCAATTTCCATTTCAAAATAATTAAATTTAAAGTAGGAAGGCCTCCTCACTTCCTCACCATTTTTTGGTATGAACGCCGTATCCTTCAGATCTTGACCAAAAAAGCTGCCCCCCAAAACAGAACAAAACCAAAACCAAAAACGTTTGCAAAGGTTAGCTGCAGTGACCATTTAAAAAATTCGCTTTCGGCGATATCTCTATGAGATTTAATTCTGATAAACAAAACATATACAGACTACAAAAGCGAGGCAGCGTGAGTTCCAAAATGAGTCCATAGAAAATTAAACATGAAAAAATAAAATATTATTATACAAACTCTAATGGAAAAATTACAAATATGGCAAAACGCAATATAACATTATGTAGAAATACAGTGGAAATTACGAAATAAAACCAAAACAACGATCAAACGAGCAAAGCAGTGAGCAAAACAGGGAAAGAAGGATAAGTACGCAGAGACAGATGTTCCTAAGAAAACAAAACCAGCGAATAAGACTCAGACGAAGCCGCGAAAACTCGTATGTGTGTAAACAGTACAAAACTTTGACGCTGATATTCTAAATAGGGATTATTTTCTTTTTACGTAAAGACTGCTCGTTCTCTAGACGACAGATGCGATCTCTGTGTAGGCAGACGGAATATTTGTTGTCCTAAAAAGTCACGGCGTTCTTCTCCCTTCGTGCGCTCCGCCCCTGCGACGTGTTTATCTATCCTTGTCAGTGCAAGCCATTCTCTGAGCCGCGTGAGACATGGACCCAAAGTTCACCAATGACAGGCCTGGCTGGTTGCTAATGACAACCGTAGGCGGCCACCTCTGGAGCAGGAAACCATCATTAGGAACTGCCAAACGCCTGTGCACTCACTTTCTTCAGGCCAGGCAGGCGCGCCATGATTAGCCCCCTAAGGAGCGGCGCAGATGGCGCGACGCAATGTGGAAATGACAGAAAGTCAGACAGGGTTTGCTTCCCTTGGGCAGGCTGCTAGGGGGTCTTTATAATTTGTGTAGCTGCAATCCGAACACTCCATTCTGTTGTTGCACACATCATCGAGGTTTGCTTGTAATTCAGAACATAACAGAAAGAAACAAAATAGAACAGGGAGCAAAATGCAGACATCCACGTGATGAAAACTGCATGCAGTTTTCTGGGAGCTCTATTTCTTCTGTTGTGGACACTGCCTTCGTATTTTATTATGTCAATATTCGTTCCATATTGTGTGATCCGGCATCTAGTTTGTGTCGTCGGTAGATTCTGTGTCATCTGTACGTTGGCTACTTTCCAGTTGTTACTGTCCAGTTTTACGACTACAGCCATTATTTTCCCAACCAGGATACAGCTCTGCAGTTCTTGTCTGCCTGCGTGGGCCAGGGCTACTGTCTCTTTCGCGCGCACGTGCATGCAGCCTGGCAAGTCCTCACGTGCCGCACGCCAGGGTATCCGCGATGCGTCAGCTGTACCGCTGTCGCTGCAGTTCCTTCCGCTGCGTCACGCTGGTTGCGAAAGATGTGGTGACACGGCACGTGACCCGCACCTCTTCCTGTTTCACTACCACGACGTGACATCCGGGATACGTCTGTCTGCTACAGTACCACGCAGCGTGACCCCTTCCAGTACAACTCACTGGAGGCAACGGAAGCGCGCGTTATGGCTGGTCTGGGTGGTACTGTCAAAGACGGCACTCAGGATTCTTGGTTTGTCAAAGGGTATAACACATTGTAATACTGCCATTACATATTAAAATTGGAAGCAGAGGTTTCGCAATGATTTCTACGCCACTTTTCTGGGGGTTTCTATTTCTGTTCTGTAGTGAGCTGGTCGTGGTTGGTGTGTCGGTTATTTTACGTTAAGCCGATATGCTTCTTTCTTTGTGTCTTTTCTCTCCTTCTCATCTACCTATTCCTTCCATTACCCTCAAACTTTGCAGCCCAACACACACACACACACACACCAAAAAGCCCACTCACGGTGACCAAATGTTTGAAAATCTTAAAGTACTTCTACGTTGCGGTGGATTTACATTCTGTTAGCACGGTTACCGGCAGACTAAGTCCTGATACATCACGAAGCCACACATCCACGTCGGAGATGAAATACAGAAACAGTTCCCTTATGGCGACGATCAAAAGACCTCGAAGCGCGCGAGAAAGCTTTTACTTGTAGGACAGCAGCGATGTGTCTGGAACTGTGCGCCTTTCTCTGCTCTGCGCCAAACATTTGAAGAGCGGTTCACGCCAGAGATGGACTTCCCTGGATGGTCAGGGGAAATCGAAAGAGCTACTTCTCCTTGGGGACCTCGTCTTTCTGGCGCTAAGGCAAATGCTTCACGACGGCCAACCTCCCAGCGACAGCGGAAACCCGTCTGACAACTTCAGAACGACATCAGATGCACTATAAACGTCAAAGGGAAGGCAGAGTCTTTGTTGTTTTAGAAGTTTGGATGCAGCGGACACGTGGTAAGAACGAAGAAAGTGAACCAAGCTACATCATGGACAAAATAAAAGCAGCCGCTCTGGGCATTAGTTCTTTAGGACAAATCAAGAGGCGGCAACTCTCTGAAGAGCAAGTTAAGATATCCATGTAAGCAAGCATTACAAAACACGTAGGATCCTTTTTATGTACGACATGGCTTAACAGAAAGAGAGTTGAAAATTAGGAAAGAAAGCAGAAATTTAATAATAGACTTTTAAAACATATTGTTCACTACTTTTTAATGTGAGCCCGGCTCAATATGACTGGAATGCAAAAGCACAAATATCTCACCTGCTTTAAGACTTGTTGGTAAGCAAAGTCCGTGGAGAGGTCCAGCACAATTGTCTTGGCCGACTTACTCGTCCCATTGTCAATGGACCGGAGTTCGTCGTGAACTCGCGTGATATCGCGAAAACGAATTACAGAGAAGCTGTTGTTCTTGAGAGATCGAAATATCTGCTGCAGTCTCATCAATCCTGTAATATCAGATGCAAAATCCTTTTATTAAGTAAAAAGTGATCCTTATCATCGTTGTCGCAGCCCCCCCCCCCCCCCCCCCCCCCCCCCCCCCCCCTCCTACTGCTCATCATCACCTCTCTAAGGATCCACCCGACTACAAAATTCTTTTGAAATTTTCAAACTGCAGCTTATTACATAAAATCAAATTTTAAATTTCTGATCAAAAAAGTCCCTTCTGTTCACGAGATACCAAACTTTCTTAGCCTTTCAAACTTCCAGTCGGTCAGTTTATAATTTAAAAACAAATCCCTCCGACCTCAGAGAAGCGAACAAAAAATACCTTATTTATTAATCCCAGGGGTCACACACTAATGTTTTTTAGACTTGTAATTAACGTTTCATTTCTATCTTATGGACATATATGTCCTTTCACTTTAAGACCGCCTCGGTGGTCTAGTCGTTAAGGCCTTCGCTTCCGAGGCGGGAGGTCAGTGATTTGCAACCTGGCCGAGTAAAATTGGCAATCTAGTAGCTGCCCTGCCAGACGCTTGGGACTTCAGGAAACAGTACTAAGAGTAAGACTGGTTGGCCCGGTGTCAGTGTAATGTGACTGGGTGGGACTGAGGCCCGTGTTGTGACATCAGTCCCACGTGTGGCAGCAGTAAACTTTGTCTAAGCAACACCGTCCTGATATGCACATAGTGTGTGGGTGGACGTTAAGCAGCAAACACCCACCCACCCTCTTTCGCTTGGCATTACACAGACAGCAACAAGCATGGTTTTATGAAGTTACGATACCTAGACTGTAGGTACAGCTGTAGGTCGATATATGCTTGCCTGGATGTGCCCACTATGTAGATCCCCTCTTTTTCTCCAGTGAATACTTTCACTGGTCAATGCAGCCCACACATCTGCATACGATTTATGCAGTGACCACGAAAAAATACATTTTCTTAGTGGTACCGAAACCCAAATCCGCTAGAAACATTGCTTAGCATGTCCGAAAGTCTGCCTAGTCATGGGGTAAACATTTTTAAAGTGACGTCTGTGAAACTTTCCGTCACTGGTAAGATGAGAGCTAACAGCTTACCCTCATCGGAATCGTAAAGATAAAAGATGTGCCGCCAGCGAAAGTGCTTTATTATGTCCACGATGGCTGCAGTGTTGTCGGGGCGGACGTGTATTTCGTAGCTGAAAGCGTTATGGACAGCGGTCGGCGAACTTCTTGATGACGTCACCAAGGGCATGTGGAAGGTGTTGCTGAACGAGCGGACTATGTCGGCCGAGGCAGAGTCCTTCTGTCCCAAGATGGCAAATACGCCGGAAGACATCTGTCTACATACTAAGAAAAAGGTTTTTTTAAAGAAAGAAAAGAATATTTAGCCTATACATTTTTTTTCGTCCAAAAGTCATTTGAAAATGTTTTGTGTCGAACATGTTATTGTCCACAAATAAGGTAAAGGAAGCTGTTAATCAAACAAAACAAACGGCTGCCGTGCGACTATTATTAAATAATAAATCAAGTTATAAATGGCAAACAACAATACTAGAAATTTTAATATCCTCATTGCACGAGTTTGAATCTGTAATGGGACGAAAGCAAATAAGACAACATGAAATAATCAAACGGGTACAATTGTCCAGCCTGTCTGCGATACCGTACCTAACGCATTTGAATATCATACTCCCCGTTTTTGTCTATTTTCTCCGTAAAAAAACACTTTTACAAAAACTATGCTTAGTGCTATTGTCAAATTTAACATACACACACATATGCACGGGCCCACACACGCACACACATGCACGCGCGAGTAGTAAAAGAGAAATAAGCCACTTATTGCATTAAGTGAAACTTTTAATCCTTTGCACACAATATTCCTAAAAAAAATAGCCTGGCAGGTGGATCAGCATATCGCGAAGGCGATTCTTGATGGGAAAATGAACGTGGCTGATGGAGGCTTCCTGATTCTGCCCATGAGCTGCCGCTGGCAGGAAATCGTGTTCCTGGAATATCTCCCGTTTGCATGGCCAGATACAGAGATACTGCAAGAAACAAACCCGTTGGCTGCATTAGTCAACATGCATGTTCTCCCGTGTTAAAACTTGCCACAAATCTCCCTTCGGGTGTCCGAAGCCACAGCTCTGGGTGTTTCTTGAGAAAGTTGGTGAACTATACCTTGTCGGCACGTCGCTTTTCCCTGCTAAACATGTGTCCCTCGTTCTCTGTAGTATTGTATGCCATTTGAATAAATTCTGTCCAGTAACGGCAAACAGGTTTTCCTATAAGCATATGATTTCTCACTACAGTATATAAAGCCTCTGTCAGAGTGCACTGCCGACCGACATGTTTTATCCCTTCCTTTGCATGTTTATTCAACGCCTATTAAGGTGACATGGTAATGTGGATTCCGGAAGTCCAAACTTTCTGGACGTTCCGAAGAGCTTCCAATGCGAAGGTCATACCTTCATTTTTCCACTTCCCGTAAACCCTTAGGAAAAATATGAACAATTCCGTTTGAATTGAAAGTAGTAGCGAATAGTGTAAATTATAATATACAGAACTTCTACAAAACTACTACAACTAGTCAGTTCACTTACCAATCATTCACTGGTAGACCCTATTTCTAGTAATACGAACTAATACTATTTTTAATGCCAATAATTTTGTGATCAAGACTGCGAAGATAAATCGTACCATGCTCTGGTAAATCGTGCTACTGGTAGGATATTACAGACCACAGATGGTACGATATCCAAATTTTGACCTATAAAAATAGGTGCATCCCAGATCTAAAAACCGCCCATTATCCTTTCCAAATCTTCAGCACTTGTGTTTCCCAACCATTTTTGACAGAAGAATCCCATTATTCTGCGTTATTTTCGCTTATTTCTGAAACGCTGTCTTAGCTTCAGGCACCGAAATAGAAAGAAAATTGTTTACCTCTTCCGCATCGCGTCCTCTCCTTATTTTTACTAGCCTTGTGCCAAAAGGACCCGGATGGTACAGCATAACAATAACTCTGAACAGTTCAACGTACGGGTGACGCACACAGCCAAAGGGACGATTTACCAATCGGTACGATTTCCAAGCCTTTACCCTACGTTTCGTTTCGTTAATTAGCTGTCACCCCTGAAGGGCCTGTTAGCTTGACAAAAATATACATTTATACATACAACAAATCCAAGCATCTAATAAAAATAATATTGATTAAAATGCACTTCACTGGAAAAAAGATGTGGACAAAATGGGTTATGTGTGTGTGTGAGAGAGAGAGAGAGAGAAAGAGAGAGAGGTGGGGGGATGTGACAGGGAGCGATCCAGGGTTGGAGTGACAAAGAAGGCGGCTGTAAGAGACAGCTGGCCTTGAATGACTGGTAGGAAATGAAATCGACGACCTAGTAAGTGAAGATGCGTGAACGGAGATGACAGACTGCATTAGCAGAGTTTTTCTGAACACTAGAAACTTATCTGTCTTCTCCCTCCAGCTCTTCGTCCCTTCTGCTGACTGAAAGCAACTAGCTCGAACCTGTAATAAATCCTGACCTGTTCATGCGGCTCTGCACCCATCTGATTCAGACTAACACAGCAGTTTACTTCACCTTAGCTGTTGAAAGGTCTGTGCACCAAGGACTTACCCTTTCTCGAATGTATTAACGTTTTGAAATTAAACGAATATAACGAAAAATGACCAGAAATTGAGCTTGTTCCTCAGCTACGTTTTGCTAGTGTTAGCTGTAATTTTCATATGTCCATAATAATATTGTTTGCAATTTCTGTTCCTATTTTGCATTTAATGTACTGTAGGTAGGAGAGAACAGGCCAGTAGAAGGTTGTGACAGATGTAGGAAAGAACAACAGGCCAGTAGGAGGCTTTGACAGATGTAAGAGAGAACAAACAGGCCAGTAGAAGGTTGTTGCAGATAGAGGCAGATCCCCGTGGACAGCGACAAGCGACAATTGGGGCGCGACTGCTGCAGGAAATGGTTTGCTGAAAATCCTATTATTTTTAGGTCTTCTGGAGTCTCCTCAAGGAACAAGGATCTCTAGGGATAACTGGGTCTAGCTGAGCTGCTAGCAGTAAACTCTTTCCTCAAGTCGACAGCTGCATCACACGTGTGTACGCGCGCGCGTGTATGTATTCTAATGATGGCCGCGAGAGATTGACACGCACATCGCATTTTAATGCAGTCTTTGCCATGGCATGATGAACACCTGAAGATTGCTTATTTAATTGTTGACGTCATACGCATGCATTTGCATTATTGACAGTCTGGATTCAGAGGCTAGGAGAAGGAAGATAAGGTGATGCATGCACGCTGTCTCTAAGGGGGGGACACTGATGTACACAACAGTAATTAAGAACGCTCATTCTCAAGTCAGAAGCCGGCTGTGCACGGGAGACTGCAGGTTTTGCAAATGCAATTTAAAAATCAAACAAAAGACTGCTGCTTGGCGTAATACATGTGGCGACAACGAAGACACTGTTTCCTTATTCCCGCAGTTGCATTTTACTAAGACGGATGAAGACTACATACGATTCGGTGTTCTCAAACAAACTTTTATAGACACACAAACTGATTTAGACTGAAAAATATCAAAAGAGTTTGAGGTGGATGTTAGAGGAGGAGGTGCTAGCGGTGGGCGATTAATTTATTGACAGTGCATGCGTGCGTGCGTGCGTGCGTGCGTGCGTGCGTGCGTGCGTGCGTGTGTGTGTGTATGTGTGTGTTGACGGGGGAGGGGGGTCGCAAGCGCCGGTCAACATGCACACGTGTGCAATGGAAACATGTCGTCTGCATCCATGACGCAAAGTCGACATAGTAAAACCTATCTAACACAGACTTTGATGGAATTAGATACTTGAAGACAACAACAAATAGTACAGTAATCTAACATTATAATGTCGCTCATAGAAAATCGAGAATATTATTTTTGTGGAACGTGCTGGGTACTTTTTTTTTAAGGAACAGACTATATCACATTCATTGTGCAATAACTCTCTACGCTAGTCTATAGGAAGTAAGTGCAACAGATCGCATTTCTTCAGCAGAACAACGAAAGAGAAGGAAGAACTGGAGGATGAAGGTAAGGAGGAAAAAGAAGAGAAGGAAGTATAGAAATGGGGAAATTAGGATTCAGTTAGTCATCGATTACTTATACCCCACATACATTCGCGTGCCCGTATGCGAGGAAGCGCAGAAATATGCAAGTGCAAAACTGTATACATGCGCGCATATATCCATGCACTATAGGACCAACACACACTTAAGTTGCTCTTTTTCACATTGCAGGATACGAAAGAACTTAGTTCAGAAGCCTCATCTCCTCCAGAGAGAAAATGGCAGAAATTGCCTGCCGAAAATGCTGACGAAAATATATTGCCCATGCCGGAACAATTTGGTAAAGTGAGAGAACAGACGGGAAGACAAAGTGGCTCGCCGAGACATCGATTCGGAGAGGCCTTGCAGCTGCGGCTGACACAAACCTTACTAGCCCCCTGGAGACGAGTGCAGCTGAGACCTCTTCAACTCTCTTTAACCACGGACTTTTTACAGTCTGGTGTCCTTACTACAAGAGACCGCTGACATTATAGAAGCTACTGGCATGATACGTAATGAGCAGAGAGCCCTGTTTCATCTCCAGTTGTACTGGTTCCAAATGGTCCTCATAGTCTTCAAGAGAGGCTGGCTTATTGGATTATTAACAGATCCTTAATCCATACAGTCTTGACTAAATATTAACAAGTAAACTGCTTTCTTCCTGAATATATAACACCATAATGTGTGGATCTTCCTCAACTTATCGCCCTCATGAACGGCAACCAGTGCAGTTCGCAGCAATTTAAAGATCGTGTCATGTAGCTTTAAGATACCTGGCCCTCATTTTCCCCGTAAGAAATACTAACATATTCCTCGCCCAGCTGTATGCGTCCTGCCAAATTGCCATTTCTCTTATTTGCCAGTCAGTTTGCTGCCCTCCTCCCCGATTTGCCAGACAGTTTGCCGTTCTCAAGCTTGTCAGTCAGCTTGCAGCTCCCTACTCTGTCAAACAGTTTGCTTTCTCACGTTTTGCCAGCTAGTTTGCCGTTTTCCCGATTGCCAGTCAGTTTGTCTTTCGTAAGTTTGCCAGCCAGTTTCAACATCTTTTGTCTGCATCCCCATCACTTTCCATACAACAAAATCCGCAGGAATCGAGGTCTTAACCAGTTGAAACAACAGATCGAAACCAACCCTATCACCCCCACCCTACAAAAAAACAACCAAAAAACCCAAACCAAATTTCCCCTTCCCCAAAAATCCTGGTTAATGCCAAACACGTCTTGATTACTTCTCAACTTAGAGTAACCTACGAACTACTGTCCAAAGCAGCTAAAATTAGAACTCCACAACAAACGTCACCAGATGTAGACAGGTGACCCCTCCGAGGCCCCTGATCCATCAAACCTCTTGCTCTAACATTGTATGTTTGACTTCGAAATCTCCAAAAAGTCGAAGCACCATACATTCAAACAACGCTATATATCAGAAGGCTTTGCCCCACAATTACTCGACCTCACAGCGCTCACAGCCTGTGACCTACACACGACTTGCAGCCCTTGACCGCACGCAGCAGGCAAGGAAAAGCCGAGTTTTCCCAAGCATGGACCAGCATCGAAGAACTCAATCCGTTTCTGTATGAACTGTTTTGAAAAAAAAGTGGACTTTTTCTGAAAACATGGGAAGCGCTGCTTAACTTGTAATATCCACCACATCAGGGATTTGAGAAGATTTTCGAGAGACATGGCGGGTTTAGGATGAAGCTGTAGACCGAGCAGTCCGGCTTAGTCAGATGGGATTGCTGGCGTCTTAGGCAGACATTTGAAAAGATACCACACCCAGTAAACACGGTGTAGAGGGGTCCTCGTTTAAAATTTAGTAAACGTTTGCTTTCTCGGGTCGCGTTGTGTTTTTGTAAGCCTATGACAGGCTGTCCTGCTGATCTGATCTAATAATCCCTGCTATGCCTTGGCGCAAGCTGCAAAAGATGAGACGCAGAAGGGTTCAAGCCTAAATCTTTACGCACAAAACCCTGAAATCCTCACGTAGCCGCAGGTTTACAAGTACTTACTTGCAGAGGCAACTTGGAACGTGTCTGCCGTGTCGACTGTATCCATGGTAACGTTGAATTTGAAATAAGGTTGCCTCTGGGTGCTCTGTCGGTGCCTGATGATGCCATATTCGAAGGCTTTCTGCGACTCCACGTCACGGCTGTCAAAAATGGCTCCTGCACGATAAAACATATTAAGGAAACAACGTGTTACTTGTTACATCTACGACAGTCTGCTAAAGTAACGACAAAAAGGTGCACTTATACTCTTAGGTACTGTCATTTATTGTTTTTCTCCCTGGGACACTAACAGAAAATTACCAAAGACAACGTCTTGACATTGACAAAAACGAATCGAAAAGGCAAATGTTAAAGAAGCGGTATTAACACTTAAGCCTTAAGCTCTGGTTGGCATGATTGCCTCAGATTGAGAAGAGTTATATACAGATTGAGAAGTGGTGTACACAGATTAAGAAGTGGTGTATACAGATTGAGAAGTGGTGTATACAGATTGAGAAGTGGTGTATACAGATTGACAAGTGTTGTATACAGATTAAGAAGAGTTGCATAAAGATTGAGAAGTGGTGTATACAGATTCATGAGTGGTGAATACTATCACTAGGTTTTCCTTACTGGCGGGACCTTCAGCAGTAGTTATCGGACCTCGTCCCACGCTAATCGACCGTATTTTTTCGGACTGTCTTTATCGGGGTAGACACATACAAGCACCTCCAACTACAACGGAAATTATGTTTAGCAAATGAAGAGCCACACAAGGAATACATTAGGTAGTCTGGTCTACCACTGTTCACGTGAAACTCTTTTTACCGGACAATGAAGATGACTGTGATAGACTACTCCAGCGCCCGTCTGCCAATTATGAATTTCTTATTAAACATTACCCTGAATATTCGAGACCATGCACATAACCCTACACAGTTTGTGTAAGTATTATATTTTCACAGAATTTCTTTGAGGTTTCTTTTGCTTTATCTCCCTCCCTAACATTGTTCTAATTCCAAACAAACTGCTCGTGTTTTGTCAGGCTGGAGAGGTTTGCTTTGATAAAACGCCCAATCACCCTATCTAATAATGGTCTTCTTTTTTGACGCGGGAACTTTGCCCATCAGAGCGCCCAACAGGACGCGCCAGGAATGCGAGAGAGCAGGTCAAAAAAAGAAGTCGGGAAGAAAACTTTGACTGGTTTAGGATGAGCGGTCGATAGAGTAAGCACTAGACCGCGCGAGGAGGGCGCCATATTACCCATGTTCTTGGCCAGAGTGATGCGCAAATATCCACAATGATGGGGTCAAAGTGCTTCAGATCATAACAAGATGCCAGTGAATAAACAAGACTAGAGGAAAGGGCAAGCCCTTTACTGGCGAGTAACTGCCCTTGAAGTCGCTCTGTGTGTTGACAAGAAGTATTAGAGCACGATCTAGACGAAACCAGTTTCCGTTAAAAAACAAAGTTTCGGAGTCAAGTTCTGCTGCAAAAGACATTGTAAACCACACGTGTAGCTCATCATGGCTGATACGTGAGGGATTCCGCCTGAAAGCCATCTGAGCACAACATAATGATCTTGCTAGTAGTTTAATCCAGTGATTTGTTTGATAAATATTCAAAACTTGTTACCGCATTACATTACACAACACCTTGATTCATATGCAAGCAGTGACTGAAAAAAATAATCGGGGTAAGCCAAATAGTGTGCAAGTTTAACCTGGCACCTGGATTGTAATGTGAGTAACGAAGTTTTTTTTAAAAAAAACATCTCTTCAATAGCTAATGGTTTTTTTCTCTCCTCTCCCTCCATTCCCTCTCTCTCTCTCACACACACACGCAGACAAGAGTATATTTAAACATTGACAGACAGAACCAATCATATTTGTTAAATTTTTTAAACGATCAAATTTGCAGTCTGATGTTTGGCGATGTAACACGTACAACAAAAGTTTCTGTTCATTTCAGTCTGATGTTTGGCGA
>SMGT01013361.1:535045-583097 GCA_004794575.1 Lanistes nyassanus
ATGTAACACTTACAACAAAAGTTTCTGTTCATTTCAGTCTGATGTTTAGCGATGTAACACGTACAACAACAGTTTCTGTTCATTTCAGTCTGATGTTTGGCGATGTAACACGTACAACAAAAGTTTCTGTTCATTTCAGTCTGATGTTTGGCGATGTAACACTTACAACAACAGTTTCTGTTCATTTCAGTCTGATGTTTAGCGATGTAACACGTACAACAAAAGTTTCTGTTCATTTCAGTCTGATGTTTGGCGATGTAACACGTACAACAACAGTTTCTGCTCATTTCAGTCTGATGTTTGGCGATGTAACACTTACAACAAAAGTTTCTGTTCATTTCAGTCTGATGTTTGGCGATGTAACACGTACAACAACAGTTTCTGCTCATTTCATTGCGCCGCAAGTCCATTTCGCGTTGACTCCTCGTCATTACATGTTGCGAGACAAACGACGCGCGTGGGCAGACGGCAAGGAGAGGCAGGACTTGAAAGAGCAGTCCGTAAAAGATGACGATCGCGGAGATTTCTCATTTAGCGTTGTCACCGTCCGCAGACAGGCATGGACACTCAAAGACATTCGGTAAATACTAGGGGTTAGCCAATCTAACTTTCAATTTCTGGACGCAGACCTTCCACTTGCATCGTTGTGAGCAGGACTTATCTACTCTTGGCTGCCGCTTCAGAACAACAGCTGGTATCACAGAGACTTCCGCACAACCCCTAGGTTGAGTCGAAAGAAGAAAAGCTCAGCTGTAAAAATACACAGTTTTAGAAATTCTTTATTAGGCCTACCGTTTTGATGATACACAATAATTTTTTTTCGATTTCCTACATTTCTTGAACATTATCATCGTTGCTTAACGTATCACTTAGAAGATAATCATCATCGAATAAGCTATTGAGCATAAAGTCAGTGAAATAATGTTGAGAATAAAGTCTTTAAGATAACAAAAAGAGTATTGGTGAGAGATTTTAGTGGGAGGAAGGAGAATGGAGAGAGAGAGAGAGAGAATAGAGCGACTAGCGGACGGATGAACAGATTTATACTCCTCTCCAGCTTGACGGACAGACGAACAGATTTATACTCCTCTCCAGCTTGACGGACAGACGAATAGATTTATACTCCTCTCCAGCTTGACGGACAGACGAATAGACCGATCAGCTGACAGTTGAGACAGGGATTGTTCTTAAGCTTTAGAGAGTGAGGAAGCACTTGGCGAGGCGAGGAGCTAGACAAGTGATGCATTTCCTGAAAGAAACAGTATTTATTGAGCGTGCTTATCTCCCTTTTGTGGTCCTCATTATCATTTAGATCGGTGCGTTGCCTAACCTTCGTCTTCCCCTGCAGCAGTGAAATAAACCTAGCCGGGTGGCAGGCGGCGATTATTACTGTCCTCATGCGAGTGGCTTTCACCAGAGCTTAGTCAGATGGAATTGTGAGAGTGTTCTCCCTTGTCCAACATGGCGGCAGGCTAGACTAGTGGGACAAGTGGGAGAAATAAAACTGTCGGTGTTTTTGCCATTTTCCTTTGATTTAAAAGCAACTTCGTATCCTAAATTTCCATTTTTGGGTGTAACTGTAATGCTCTCGTGCATGCTTTATCCAGTTATATGTTAATGTAAAGCTTCTAGCGATATTACTAGAAGCATATAATTATTAATTTCCACTTTCTTATTTATCATTCTTTTAGTGGTAGTGAATTTATGACCTGAATGCCTCGTTGTAATTCTCATGTTGCACGCAGTGGGAGAAAAATGATGAAGTGCCACCTCCCCTCCAAAAAAAAACAAAACAAAAAAACTGAAAATTGGAGAGGACGTGCACAAGAAACGAGAAATGGCCGGCCAAGAGTGTGGGTGGTGTTGGGAGCTGGGTTATGACGTAGGGAAAGGATGATATTTGTAGTAAACCAAGAAACATAAACAAGGAAATTGTGTTTTAACTACCGCCTATCAGACAGAAAGTCTCCCAAATATCAGCGATAAAAACATTGCTCACTGCAGCTGCAGGATGGTTTTTCACATGTTAATTTAAAAAATCAAGTTCTAAAACAGTATCGTCACACTGCTGCACAGAAGAAAACGAACGTCATTAAGATTTTATTTTCTTTATTTAGATTTAGGAAAGTAAGAAACAAAACTGGGAATTTGTGTGTGTGTGTGCAGATGTCGATCTGCAAATTGCTGAAAATAAAAGATCGTGAAACATAACACTGCAAAGCTATGGAATCTTCTCAACAAAAATAGTTCCCCACTTCTTTGCAGGGAACACGTCATGGTTAAAAACTATTACTGCCCCTTTCTTCAACAAAAGAAGAAAAAAAGAGGAAACAGACAAGAAGGATAAAAGAAAACTTAATCCTATCGAAAATCTTTGATAAATACTCGAGAGCTTGCACGCACAGCGTACGAGTAATTGAAGTGACGCGATGCAATTAATGGACACGCCAGTCACTGATTGGTTCAGCAAAGCGAACACTCTAGGCAGCGCTTGGAGGACCTCGTGTCTGACACGTGAGACCCTCTCCAGTCCATCAAACGCCAACTACAAGCACGCCACTTTTGATCGCCACCAGTAAGGCGTAGACTGCCCTCGTTATTTCCCGCTGCCGTTCCAGCGCGTGACTTCCTTCTGCTATGGCGAGTTTCAAAGTTAACTTATATCGAAGCAATGTTTTGTTGGTTTTTTTTGAGGCGGAAAGTTGCAAAAAAAAGAGGAGGGGGTGTATGGATATCCCAGAAAGGTTATAACCATCTGTCCTGAGATTTCGGTGCAAGTGGAAAATGTAGAAACTACACCTTACATCCCCCCCGTCTGCCTGATTTGTAACTACATTTCTGTTCGCATGTTGTACAGTTCTCGAGATTAAATTGCATGTTCTGTATACAACTTCTCTTGGAGCCGACATGAATGTTGCTGAACACGTTGTTTGTAATTTCGGGGCCTTGGCCTTAAGCATGCTTTTCATATAAACTATTTATCTCCCTACTCAAATAAATAAAACAAGTAAATGAGTAAATAAAAATAAGCCAGCTTCTCAAAGACAATATTTAGAAAACTGCAGTTTTAGGAAAGGCCTTAAAAAAACCAAGAAAACATAGATTCCCCAAAAGCCCTAGACAATTTTTTTATACAAAGACCCGCTTCCATTAGCTTCAGTCGTTCACCAAAGTTTGTGAAGTCTCTTTGATTCCTCGTCCAACACTTTCGCGGCGTAGAGTAATAGCCAGAGAGGCACAAGCAGTTCTTGCCGACCAAAAGACATTATTTTCTTTGACAACATCAGCAACGTAAAAAGCTCGTGAAAAACAAAACTAAAACTCGAGAAAACATAATCTTCTTAAAGACTGTTCGTTACCATTACAGTCTCTCCTAATCTTCCCGAAACTCAGTGTCCCAGATGCACAGCATGTTAAAGCCCTTTCAAGAACTGGTTTTCTAGAGAATGAGAAACACTGTCAGTGCATGCATCGGGCGTAACAATGTCTAGTACCAGTTAGATGATATGTTACATAACACACGAGATGAAATAGAAATGACAGTGGGCTGTTAGAAGCGTCGCTCCGTTTTTCTAACATAATTCAAATGCCAAAGGCTGTTTATATCTCATGTACTTCAGCCACATAACACAAAAGAACCAGAAAGCATTTTGCTGTCTCTATCTCCCATTTTGTATAAAAAAAGCCAAAACAATCTCCAAAGTGCTTCTGCAATATAACTCGTATGACGATTGACATAGCTCTGACTGAACAGGACTAACTTTCGCTTGAACTGCTATGCTAGTGTTGAAAATTACCCATCCGTTTATCAGCCTGTCCATGCGTCCATTCATCATCCATTGAGCTCTTTTCTGCCCTATGTTTATCCACCTTTTGCGTGCGCCCGTGTGCGTCTGTGTATAACACTGGGCTTTTTTTTTAAAGGAAAAAATAATACAATGCTTATGTTACTTTTGGTGTTCCGCCTTATAAGAACTCGTTAGACACGTTGCAACAAACAGAACAGGAATCTATCGTTTTCATATTTTAAAAAATAATCTTCTATTTCCCATTTACTGGCATCACAAAGTTCTCTCTCTCTCTCTGTATGTGTGTGAGAGAGAGAGAGAGAGAGAGCGTGTGTGCACGTATGTGGAAGACTATTGTTTTGTAACTGCCTTGCAGGCGCAAAAGCAGTTATCAGCAGTTATTCTTTTTCTAAATTCGTATTTACACGCGTGAGATAATGCTGCTATGACATGGTTTGACACGTTTCTGCTGTGTCTACTACTTATAAAAGCTAAATCGGGTTATTGTTCATTCCAGGTTTATTTTTCTTAGGGCCGATAATGATGAGCACTACCAAGTCTTTCCTAAAAATGCTGACATCCGGGGAATTGACTTTGCGTCTTGTCAGGCGTAATGACATGACAGAATGTCTCCCTCCCTCCCCAGTTTATCGATTAAACATCCGTCGGCGTCAGGTGAGAGTCCAGGCACGAAAAAACACTTCAACGAAGGCCATCTAAAAGAGTGAAATAATAACTGTGTTGACGGATGTAGAAGAAAGCCATGTTTCAAACCGAAGGAATGCCTTGGGGAGAGGATTTTAAATTAATTCCTTTTTCCTTTTTACCTCCTCAGCCGCAGCAAGCTCAGTGCACGTGAATCGTCCCAGGTTGGCGTGCACGCGAGTGTTCACAGAGACTACATTCGCTTCGACATTGCTGTATTTGTTGTACATTGATATTCCGTTGTACTTTAAAGATGTAGCGTATCTGAGATTTAATGATTATGTTTTGTTTATAATTCTTGGAAAGGCCTTAGCATGGGTTTGTCAGAATTACAAATCCCCTTTCCCCGACCAGGTTTGAACTAATGTTCTAGTTGGAGTTCATAACCCTAATGAGCAGGGTGAACTGAAGTTCTAGCAGGAGTTCATAACCCCAATGGCCAACCTTATATGGTCTACGTTGGCTTAAGTTACCACTTACCTGCGAATGTTTATATTTAGTCTGTACCTACTATTTTCCATGTGGCATTTGTACAATTATTTACTCGATGATACATTACCTGGAATAAGGCACTGTTACAAGTTACTATCGGCAGATATTAGTATCATTTAGATAAGAAATTGTAGTTACCAAAAGAACGAAGAAGTAAATCATTTTCGCTTACATGTGGGGTCAGTTTTTGCACTTTATTATTCTCAAACATGTGCTGTAATAGCTGTAAGCTACACCAGCTGTCTATGAAGCGTACGGGTTTGTGAGAATGTGTTGTTTTTCAGGGCAGTGTAAAGCTGCTGGCCCCTGGGCAGCTGCCCGATATAGTATCGTAGCCTCTGAGCCTTAAAGAACCGTGGCTTCCAATTATCTTGTAGTCATCTTGACTCTAGCTTCTGATGTTAACGCATATGTCTCACGTTAAAGCAGATGTCGAATGCACGGTAACAGTCATTTCATTCATCCGACTAACAGAAGCAGACTGTTCGCCTCAGAGACATGGTGGGCATTAGGCGGGCCTCCCGTTTAAAAGATCCATGGCATTTGAAGGCAAGAAGCATTGTCGTGCAAACATTGTTGGAGAAGGCTGAACGTGTTCTGAGAATGGACAATGACCACTTCCGCAGGCAATCATCTTCTCTTGGCTGACCCGACGCACTCGAACCTCTGGGAGAAAGACAAGCACAAAAGGAGGCTGGGGGACGGGGGACACAGAGGCCTGAACAAACAGCGCTGGCTGGGCAGCCTATCGTGTTAATGGGAAGATGGTCTCGAGTGGCGCCAAGCGGTGTAACTCGAATGAAAGGCAACAGAATGCGACAAAGAGCTGAAGAATAGTCAAGATGTGTGTTGCTGTGTGTAATTCAACATGCATGTTACTGTAAGTCAAGATGTATGCTATTGTGTGCAAGTCAAGATGTATGTTGTTGTGTGCAAGTGAAGATGTATGCTGTTGTGTGCAAATCAAGATGTATGCTGTAGTGTGCAAGTCAAGATGTATGCTGTTGTGTGCAAGTCAAGATGTATGCTGTTGTGTGCAAGTCAAGTTGTATGCTGTTGTGTGCAAGTCAGGATGCATGCTGTTGTGTGCAAATCAAGATGTATGCTGTAGTGTGCTGTTGTATGCAAGTCAAGATTGCATGTGGCACCATTCATCTTAACTTACAATAAGATACATCTTGACTTTCATACAGCAGCATACATCTTGACTTCCAAACAACAGCATACATGTTGTGTGCAAGTGAAGATGTATGCTGTTGTGTGCAAATCAAGATGTATGCTGTTGCGTGCAAGTCAAGATGTATGCTGTTGTATGCAAGTCAAGATGTATGCTGTTGTGTGCAAGTCAAGATGTATGCTGTTGTATGCAAGTCAAGATGTATGCTGTTGTATGCAAGTCAAGATATATGCTGTTGTGTGCAAGTCAAGATGTATGCTGTTGTATGCAAGTCAAGATGTATGCTGTTGTGTGCAAGTCAAGATGTATGCTGTTGTATGCAAGTCAAGATGTATGCTGCTGTATGCAAGTCAAGATGTATGCTGTTGTGTGCAAGTCAAGATGTATGCTGTTGTGTGCAAGTCAAGATGTATGCTGTTGTATGCAAGTCAAGATGTATGCTGTTGTTTGGAAGTCAAGATGTATATTATTGTAAGTTAAGATGAATGGTGCCACATGTAAGTCAATATGCATAATGAGGTATGTAACGGACGCCTTTCAAGTGCAGCCTGAAGAGTTATCTCATGTCTGGTCTCTAAAGTCTCAGTAGACCTGCCTCCTGTCCTTATTTCTTGTTGTCTATTGTTTGTGCTACAAAAGCGTCACGGTCATCAATTTTCACTGACCTCTTTCGGGCGCTACAAATGGACAGCATTCACATTAACATTCACAATAACATTCACAATAACATTCACAATAACATTCACAATAACATTCACAATAACATTCACAATAACATTCACAATAACATTCACAATAACATTCACTACCATGTATCAGTGATGCTGCCATGGCGTAAGGTGATACTTATGTCTTAATTTTACTTACCAACGAAAGGAATATTACGACAATGTGAGATAGACGCATATACATGGTTTCGATTAATAAATCAACGACCGCAGACAATCCAATGTGGCTAGCAGTGATTGAGTTATCTACGAGTGTCTTTGTGTCTGGGGTCTTCCTTCATGGTTGCCTGCAAGCTTTTTCCTCATGGAAAATATGAACCACACCTCAGAGGATGTTTTATGTACCTGTAATAATTAGCCGCAGATTTGTAAAACCATGAAAATGTGAATAATGTGCATAAGTTTGCTATAGAAACATTGCGATTTAAATGTGCTTCAAGATATTTGAAGTATAAAGTGCGTCCATTCTGTGGCACGAAGAAAGGGAATTGCCATGCAGATGACTAAGCATTGAACTTCCGTTGGACTAAATGCGAAGCTGCCCCATGAGTTAAAGTGCAGTTGAACATTGCTTACATCGTCAGGAACGATACAAATAATACATTACAGAAGTGTTTACAAAGACGACCGAGCACAACAAAGACACGTTCAGTGCATCCAGGTGTGAACGAGTACCTTACTCCTTGCATGACTGGAGAACGGAAGTAACGAGGGATAAAATACATGCGCGGCCCTCATAGAACTGATCTAAATGTGTGGTCTCTTGCTCAGCAAGTCCAAGGCTGAGGGACCACAGCTACCATTAAAAAAAAACCATTTTATGCACAGAGTCTACGTGCCCTAAAAGCAGGTGGTTTACTTCTATGGCGCGAATGTAGGTCACAGAAAGTGACCCGAAGTGTCGGCATTTCACGGCCAGATTTTCAAATCTCGTTAAACGCTGGTTAATTTCTGCCGCATTATGATCTCTCCACGGATTTCTAGCCCATTAGGGAATAACACCTTTAAATGGAACAAACCAAAGCCTTTTATCCGGCTTGAATACAAATTTCACTCCAGGGGAGCGGGAAAGCCCGGATAAAGCAATTTTCCAGGTAAACACTGTCTCCTGTTGCTGATGCTCGGACGACTTATCTCCGTCACTTTGTCCAGGAGGACCATTCGTTCTCAATTTTTCCAGTTGACTACAGAGTTCCAGCTGACTGCTGTTGTAGGTGCTTTGACAACCATAGAGATCATTCATGTACGAAATTGAAGACTAGCTGACTGTTTAGGACGTGCTGCGTCGAAACTGAGGCAGCACGAAAAAGGGAAAGGATGGTTGGGTATGAACGGATTTAATAATTGTTTTTAACCTGCACATCCAAAAGCTCCCTTCTTCTTTCTTGACGCGCAGCTGTGGGATTGCGAAGAAGCGGCATCTGACATGTCGTGGAACACGTTCATTGATGCGATCTTTTAGAGGGATCTAGATAATTTAGCAACACTACTACTGTATTAGCTATCCGCTAGCCGCAGTAGGGTCTTAGATAGCTCTGAGGTTATAGCTAAGGGCTTGTGTGTGGAAGGTTGTTGGTTCGAATCCAGGTGTGGCCGCAGATTATTTCCTGGGGTTAAACATTGTGCAGATTCCATTCAGCCATCCCCAAACATCGAACTGCCTCTCCGCACTGGCACGTTACTGCAGATGTCAGTCTGGTGGTTCTTCCAGTGCATAATAATAGGATCGCACCCAACAACCTCTAACAGTGCGAAAGCACCGTCAGGTGGAAGCACTGTCCATCTAAAACTGTCTGCTTACCTACCGTGAGCCTCACTATAAAGTTCTTTATCATCCCTCTCCGTGGAAAGATACAGATACTGACGGATCAACATCAACAGTCCCCCCACCCCACCCCACCCCCGCTAGAGTTGTCGCTATTATGAAGAACCTCCCTAACCACCTGAAACCCAACAGCTCCTTGACTTGTATGTCAAAGGAGTACGGCAGGACATCTACTTGCTTGATTACAACGCCCTAACTCTGCGTGGCTTCGGAGATTGTATCTTCTTTTCCTATCATAAGTGTTGTCACGTGGCCGGGTGCCTCTGGGTATTTTACGTACAAATTTTTGTTTGGAGAGATGTGCTCCCATGTAGCCAGTCCGGATGCGCAGAACGTCCGCATTTTTCTGCCAGGCACAAGGGCACTGGGTCAAGAAGGCGTGAGTAGTGAAGGTATGTAAGTGAGTAGCTACCTAGGGGGCCTGGATAGCGCAGCAGGTAGAGTAACGGACTAGCATATGGATGTTGCGGATTCGAATCCAGGTGTAGCGGAGTATTATTTCCTGGAGTTAAACATTGCCCACACTCCATTCGGCCATCCGCCGAACATTAAACTGTCTCTTGGCACTGGCGGTGTGGTGGTTCTTTCAGTGTGCAGCTCAGTAATAAGACTCAATCCCACTCCCCCATAATATGAAATAACGGCGAAGTGGAAGGACTGTCCATCAAAAATTATCTACCTACTAGCTACCTAGAGTAGCCACTTCAGCAGGACTACGATGGAAAACCAGTTTAAAGACACCAGTACAAGTATGTTAGAATACCTGTTCAACTATTCAGAAGCCTTTTTTTAGCTGAAGCTGTACCGGGGCGTCAGGTATCGAGCAAGAGTTAAGCAGTGATGTGTCCTCGTCCGTAGTCTCTTACCACAGTGCTGGCTACAATTTCTCTGGATCCCAGTTCAAGTGGAATAGGACAGAATAGATAGTTGTCACTGTCCAAATTTTTTGGTCGTTTTGGCAAACGGAAGCTCTCGATTGAATCAGGTCAGAACAGACCTGAAGACCGGCCACAAGCAAAAAGCGGACGAGAGGCCATGCAATGCAGAGAAGGGAATGGCCGAATGCTTATCTCGCGACAAGAAAGCCGGCCTCAGTCCAGAGTTCGCTTATACGAAACGCTAAAGTTTAAGTCAACAGTGCTAACAGTCCTGCAGCTTATCAACAAGCATGACCTAATCCTTTATTCTGACATTTTTATCTGAAAACAGATATCCACGGAACATGTGCTTCCAATGCTATTTGAACATTTTTCCCAAGGCATTCTGGACGGGTTTGCTTTGTCTAGTTACCCACTAGAGAGGCGCGTTGTATTGTACCCCATAGCAGGTTTTCCTGTGACAGAAATGTTTGTTTGAATATACATTGTGTTTTCTGTCACAGAATTGCTTGTTGCACTGTGCATCATAGCAATTGATTTTTTCGGCGACAGTGTCCTGTTTGTGCTGTACCTCACAGGATTTGTTATTTTCGCCGACTAAAAGTCTTTTTGCACTATACCACACAGAAACGTTTTCTGTGATAGAAAGTATTTATGTTATACACCACAGCAGATTGGTTTTTATATGTGACAGAAGTGCTTTCTGTGCTATACATCCCATCATTTTGTGGTGTTCTTCTGTATCACACATTCCACATTTGCTTATCTTAATCTTCTGCATTGCACATTATATATTTTCCAGAAATAACCCTCTCCAAAAACAGGAATAGGTCATAATAAGTTCAACACCAATTATTGTCTATAGTTTGAAGGAAACTAAAACATTTAACAGCAATTTACAGTGTCCTTCGTTGACAGTTTGAAGACTACCCGGGGCCTCTGGGAATAGTCTGTATGCACAAGCCATGACTGCACAATGAGTGCCCATGACCTTCAGTATAATCTCTGGTAGTTCACTAGAATTGTACACACTGTCATCTGAAATGAGCTTTAGTTATAAATGTGCCATATATGCCTTATATAAAACTGCGAATGCGGATCCCATTAATCTTTAAAATAATAAAACAGTGAGCCATTTCAGATGTTTGTTTTTGCCTACCGCAACCACTTTAAGAAACGCTTTATATTTATCTTATTTTTCTAGTGGGTTTTTGGTTTGTTTCATAATTATCACCACAAGAAATCGTGTTGAATTCAAGAGCGAAAAGGATATGTAGGCACCACTTACCGATAGGCACATCGAGGCAGCCGACACACAGAAAGAAGGCAGCCAGCAGACAGGATCGCAGATTCCTGGAAAAATGAGTGCCATCCATCATACTTCCGGCTTGAAACGTGCGTTTATACATGCCTGGTGCGTGCGTTCAGATGGTGACAGGCAGTGCTGCTATCTACGCGTTATGGGCCTTCCATCGCCAGTGAACAGGCCTGTCCACGCACGCACTGCCCATTCCCCCTCCCCCAAAACGCACGCGTGCACGCTCACCCGCCTAGAGTGCGCTGATATAACATGTCTGCACGTTGCACGTGGTCCCACCAACGCCAGCGAGCGGCCGAGGCGGTGATGCGGTCTGTGAACTGTGAAGTGGGACCACAGTTAGCGGAGGCCTGTGTCTTCTTCTCACGTAGCATTTTTAGGCCATCCAGCGTCTCTAGGCGCCAACAGCCAAGTGATATGCACGTGTGCACGACTTCCTGTGTCGCCGACCATCTTTCTGCTGGTCTGCTTGTCTATATGTACGTCCGTGAAGCCTTGCGTGATGTTAAGACGGACGACAGTCTGATCTCGCACGCTGCTCACCTTTCCCTCTGTTGGGGGCTGATCGGCGTGGCTGTCCGTCACCCTGTTGAGTTAAAAAAAACTGTAGTTTCAAAAATTGTGTTCAGAGTTTCCCCTACATCTTCCACTTAGCTGCAATCCCCAGCTGAGTGGAAACAACAACGCACTTTGATCAAACATGTATTTAATTACGCTGACGACTTTCTGCAGACGTAACCCTTCGCAAATCTTGCTTGTGTCTTCGTGTCGGTTCGTCTGTCTTCCTGTCGGGATGTGCTCCCGCCTGTCTGTCTGTGAATCTGTGTTGGTGTTTGTGCCTTTTGTGTTCCACAGTCCGTGGAAATAGGTTGTCTATATCTGCTTTGCTGTGTCCCCCATTTCCCTGGCAACGAACAATTCTCCTATAGCCAAAGTGTCTAACGAACTCACAAAGGCCACGACAACTTCGCTTTCGTAAGTATTGATTTCTGCCCCCACCCTTTTGTCCCTCCCCACTCCGCCACCCAACACCATCCGCCGCGCTCCTCGTGTCTCTGGCCGTCTGTATCGGTTTCTCTCCTTTTCCTGACTTCTGGCCAGCGCCGCGCCCCGTCCCCTCCTGCCCCGCCGTCACTCGAGAATTAGACAAGGGCGGCGGAGCGCTGCTAAGCTCCTGCATATTTGTCGGAGAGGTCTCATCCCATATCTCTGTCTCCTTCTTTCTCTTGGCAAGCAGTTTTCATTATCCTCATGTTCATTTAAGGTCAACGTTTTGTTGTCCGTCTCTCCCTTTCTTCTGCCCGCTCACATTTTTTTCATTCAATGGAAATGCCATTCTTGGAAGCCCATCGTATATGTTAGGCGTCATTCCAAGGGTGGCCACTATATGCCACTATATGCCACTATGCTATGTTGTATTGCCAGACCAGTGCCAGGCATCCTGTAAATGGCGCAACAACAAAAGTTTAGCAAGCACAGTGCCTGTTACTCTCTTTGAACCTCATTTTAAATCAACGTGGACAAATCACAATCCCCCACCCCACCCCACCCCACCCCCATCCACTGTGATGCCTACGCGGGTTGGGGTGGGGAGGAGGAATCGATGCAGGAGACACGAGGGATGTCAGCATCATTACCTTGTTTAAGAACAAAGAAGCCAGTATTGATTCGACGGCCATCTCCCCACTGATCGCTGTTTACAAAATATTTGCACGTGCTGCCCGTCAGCGACCCCAGGATGGCTGAGAAAGTGTGCTCTGAAGCACAGCTAAGCAAGGCCGCCAGCCTTCCAGAGTTTTACTTCCAGAATCTTCGAGAGAAGCGCAGAGCAAAGAAATAATCATTCCTGGCGTTCCCGGACACAGACAGAGCTGTACGTAAGGCAAACATCGTTTATTTAAAATCTTGCAGTGTAAATGCGGTGCCTCCCAATCACTGGAAGGCATAACTTTATCATGGTTCCATACGAAATCAATGGAGACTTCCTGCAATACCTAATGGAATAGTTAGATTTGAGGAATGAGAAATGCAAAGTTCAGACTCCCGAAGTCTATGTTAGTACATTAGCTGCAATCATTGTGCATTAGCGCTGTCGGCAAAAGCGGCAAGAATATTCCTTACGGTGTTATTATGCCATCATGCATTATTGTGTGCTATGCGAGAAATCATCTGAGCATGTTATTTTCTTGTATTTTGTTCGTAACCCATATTGAGCGTAGCTGAATGCAAGGCAACGTGATTTAAGAGCAAATCATCATCATCGTCGTCGTCGTCATCATCATCGTCGTCGTCGTCGTCATCATCATCATCGTCGTCATCATCATCATCGTCGTCGTCGTCACCACCACCAGCTTACGCCACAGCCCCTGTCATGGGCAAAACACATACATAAACATACAACATAGCTTCTACTGTGGTGAACTTTTTGTGGCAGATTCTGTTATGATCTTTTGGTAACAGTGCCGATCTCTCTTATCATAGCTAAATGGCATGCAAGCCCGCCATGTTGTTACGTGGCATCTGTTGCAAGGAACAACCTTCCCTTTGTATCTCCGGCGGTCAGACGAACGTTTCTTCTCCGGCTATACGTCTCATTCCGTTATTCTACTCATTAATACATTGTTTCTTCTGATTGTCGTTAAAAAGACATCTGTAACCACGGAATTTATTCCAGAAGGAGCAGTTGTTCACACCCATATTGCCTCAGAAAATTAGGCATTTGCACCTCTTTTGCATGTGCACCACAGCTTTATCTTGGCAGATACCTATATACAGATATGCACATGAATATTCTTAAATCCTGAGAAAATACGTTTTTGTGTTTTCACCTGCAAGAGCTAGATTTTATGCGGCACGTCTGTTGTATTTGTAATCTTGTGCAACACAGATTATCTGTCAGACTTTTCCTCTTCATTGATATGAAACCTGTTTATATAAATGTTTGCTTTCACAAGGCAAAATTAATTTTAAACAGTAGACGCCTCTCTACAACGAATACTTGCAGAACGGCCAACGAAAGTCCAAGTTAAAGAAAAACATTTCAAATAACTTTTAATTAAAATATGAACCACCTTGCAATTACATTTTGTGCAGGTACTTGGGCATGGAAAGGCTTGGCAAAACAGTCAATAAACGTTTTTAAATGGCTTTTAACTAATCAGTAGCCTACTGATCACGCTGCAGTGACATTTTGTTCAAGTACTTTGACACGGACAGGTTTCGTAACCTAGTCAATAAACGGCAAGGTTACTTCAATGAAAATAAAAATTAAAGGGGGTTCCGCTGTTGAGAAGATTGGTCTAAATGACTGATTATATTTTTTAAAATAAGATTCGACTTGGAAATTATACTTTTTGCTTTTAGCTTCTATTAAATGTGTGGAAATTGTGTAAAGTTGTTTCTTATTGCCTCTTCGAAATATCAAATTGTTTTTCAGCTTGGAGTGACAACAGCTGTTCTTCCCCACTAATGTAGCAAATTGCTGTTGGATAATATTTGTCGAGGGGGGTGGGGAAGAGAGAGATGGGTGGCGGGGGAAGAGCGGGAAGTCTTAGAAGGGATATCGTGAGAAACGTCACAGTACGGTGACGTCACAGTAACGCCACTGTACCGATAAATGCACGGGAGGTAGCTGTCGTCTTTTGTGTTTAAAAGTAGATCACGGCACTGGGTAACGTCTGAAACTCATCAATTCTATAAAAAAAAAGTCGGACATATTCTAAACTGAAACCACTTCCTTCCTGATTACCATTTTCTTACGCCTCGGGGCGAACAGTAACACTGCGTGAAGGAACAGAAAATCTTCAAGCTAATGGGAAAGAAAAGGGTTTGGCCAGTCTTTTGCTCCAAGATTTTGTTCTGGCGCTTTGAAGAGCCAAGGCTTACTAATGGAGGACTTCTTCTCAGATGTCCTGCCATGCTCGAGGGAGCTGTAAAGATTTGCCTCTGAAGAGGATGGAGAAATATTCCCCATGCCTTCAGATGATTCTCAGCCTCATTACTCAAAATGTGCACAGTTGTTCCCCCTCCGGTATACAGCGTAATAAAAGCCCATACTTCCACCATCAGCATGCAGCATGTTCCACAAAAGAAAGCTTGCTTCGGGGTGCCCTCAGCAAGGGCCGAAAGTGTTTTGCTTGTACACCTTTTTTTTCTTTTCTAAACTTTGTCTGATCTGTTAGAGGCTTAGAGCAGTTAATCACTGTCTTACTCGGTCAACTAAAGATAGAAAAGCGGTCGATCATGCAGGTGCCCTTCTGTCTTACGCAGAGTTTACAGTTCGACCAGCTGGTTATGAAAACAAAGTAAGCCGAGGCAAACATGGAAAGGTGAGTGAGGTACTGCACAGCGAACGTTCTAAGTACAATCTAAACACCGGGGAAACTGCATCTGATGGACTCGATTCTGCAGCTTTTCTGCTGATGTGGTCGCTAATTTTACTGTAGTGGAACAGAAGAGAGAGAGAGAGAAAGAAAGAAAAAAACGTTAGCTAGAGTCAGGGTTTGGAGTTTTGGGCAAGGAATAAGCACATGAAAGTGTGTTGTGACTCTGACAATGCTTCACACGTGAAGCGGCCATTGCAGTGAGAAGACCTGCTCGTTATGAGACCATCGCCTCTGGCCCGAGACCTCACATTGCTTGGGCCTCCAGCATGTCGTCTTTTGTGGGGGGGGAGGGGGTTGGAGGGCGGAGGCGAGGCTATGCTGCATCTAGGTGGCGCTTCCTGCATGTCAAGTACGGATTACGGCTGTGTCTGGCTACTCAGCCCATGCTTTATCACTGTCTGGTGGTGCCCGCCAACATTCAGGAGAAAAAAAACCTTGTGTCCTCCCTTCCCTAACTTCACGTTTAGTTTAGAAACAGCCCTGTAGTCTTTGTGCAGTTTTTCTCGACCCTGTAGACTGTAATCTAGTAGGTAGACTACAACTAGTGATGTAGTATGTAGACTGCATTGCTACAGTAGATTGTAGTGTAGTGTGTAGACTGCAGTGGTGTAGTTTGCAAACTGCAGTTCTATGATACTAGTAGACAGTAATGTGATGTGTAGACTGCAGCGATGGAGTATTTTGACTGCAGTGTAGAATGTAGTGTAGTGTGTGGACTGGAGGGCTGTAGTAAACTGTAGAGTAGTAGACAGACTGCAGTGCTGTAGTAGACTGTAGCACTCTGGTATTTTAAAGTCTCTTTTGAATATATACGAAATATAGATTTGTTCATATTCAAGGACACCGTATGGCTAGCGAGATCAAGAAAAGGGGATTGCGAACAGTGAACGCTCCCGTCCTCTTGTCCAAACCGGTAACTCTTTGAAAGGCTAAACATTTCGGGCACATTATTACTACGTTGCTTAAATTTGAGTTGAAGGAAGTTACTTGGTCTTCTTGTATTCATTTCGAGTAAATTAGACTAATGCATATTATTAAAGTTGTGGACAGGAATTGGCGCATCTTAATATCTCTAACATGTTTAAGAACACAATTACGGGTACAGGTGAATTATATTTTTGTATAAATTTTGTTCCACTTAACAGCTGCTTAAATGCAATTAATTTAAAATCCACACCAGTACTCCGCACAATATTTAAACCCAGGCATGAAAATATTTAAGTGGATCCTTGGGGACGTCCAACAGAAACAATAAGAGTGCTCAAGTTAGCAAATCTATTTCAAAGGCCACAGGCCAGATTTAGTTGTCAAAAATAATCAGTCTGTCTGAATATACTTCCTATTCTCTAAACCTTATGGTATGCAACTGCAGAAGCAATTCCCCTGCAATATTCTGTTAATTTCAAAGATCTGTCATTCATTGTGGCCTCATTTCTTGCCCTTCATCTCACCTTCATTCGTTGCTTGTTAATGTACTCTATAGCTTGTGATAGGGGAGCAAAATAGGTGGTTTGCGTGCTGGAGACTTCATGGGCTGGCGATACTTTAGAGTTGTCTCCCCTTGTCCTTTTCATAATAGGTGCGTATTGACAACGGGCATGCGTGCGTAATGTCCTCTTTTGTAATAAAATGCTTGCACACTGTTATTGTGTAATACACTGTGCGCTTCCCTCCTTCATTTTTTTATTACGTTTTTCTTTCTTGCTTCCTGTATATGCCATTATTAGTTTCCTCTGTCACGCACACACACACGCACGCATGCATGCATGCACGGGTGGCGAATACACACAAACACATATACAAATATTTTCAAGGTGGCATATACTTATACTACCTATTTTAAGTTCCATGATTAATGAACAATAAAATTAAGAGAACAGTGCCGGAGCAATAATGCTCTGTTTGTCTTACACTTTGAGTGCCTGCCTGCTGTGTGGTTATCGAGAGAGCCAATGGGAGTGCAAGGAAGCAGAGAGTGTGTAAGTAATGGAGACTTGTCTCTATCGACCGCTCACAGGCTGCAGGAGAAACCGGCTAAACACAATCTAATTACCGCACCCTTGACTAGCCTGTGTCAGCAGTGCCCAATCTTCATCCTTATCTTAGTTTTCATTCATTCATTCATTCATTCATTCATTCATTCATTCATTCATTCATTCATTCATTCATTCATTCATTCATTCTTTCTTTCTTTCTTTTACTTCCATTCTTTCTTTATTCTACATCCTGCTATATCTGATCTAATCAGGAACCCTCTTAGTTCTCCATCTCTTTGCGTGTCCCCCCCTCCCCAAGGACGTGTGTAAGTTTGTGGGTGCTTATCTGTAAAGGTCGCCTCCCTCCCCCTCCCCTCCCCATCTGATTTCTCTGCATGTGCCGCAGGCTATTCTGAAATCACCTAACTACAAGTCAGTGATTGGGCAACATGACCGATTGGAGTACGCCAGAAGTCAGGACAGAATGGCTAATCATCTTTATTGAGTCGGCATTGAATGTCCGCATAAAGTAAAAAGGAGTCACCAACAAACGATCCGATAATTCACACACACACAAACAAACACACAACCACGTGCAAATCGCTACATGAAGTGAACAGCAAAGAAGATATTGCTGATGAGCGATTGTAAGACTGATCTTCAGACGTGAAATATCTCTAGCATTTGCTTCGGGAAAAGTGACGTCACTGGTGAGGCCACAGAGTTTTTCCCAAGTGTCTGTGCGCGAATATGAACGTGCAACCAGGATTTCTGCTGTGCAGCAGGTAGTGAGCGACAAGTGGCAACAACCGTTGACCTCCCTCCCCCCACCCCGGACCTCCGCCCTAGCGTGCTAGCGCTACTGGCCTGTGTACTTCCTATGTGTCTTGTGCTTCTTAATGCCTGTGGCCGTAATCCCAAGTGCCTAACAATGGGACTTTCGGGACTTTCGTCATCAGGCTGTTACGCTGACACCGGAAACGCTGGAGTGACAAGTGCGGAGATCGTGGCCGGTCATTTCTTGAGATAGTAACTGGTCTCACCTGCTTCTTTTCCACCCTGAAATCAGAGACAACAACTATAAGAGCAAAATGCTTTTGGTCCGAATCCTTTCCATGAAGATCGACTGTACTGTGAGAAATTTGAACGGAAAAAACGAACATGCCAGCTGCTCTCAAATGCTTAGAACATGGGCAATAGCGTGCAATGCAGAGATTTTGCAACCAGTTCAGTAAAATGAAATTTGCACCTCCCGCATGACAGGCTCTAAACGCTGGAGAAAAATCCCCCCTCCTATCTCCCTGCTCACCATTTCTTTCTCGTAGTGAAAACGTGGAACGCATGCATGTGTGCGAGTAGTCCTGTCCAGTGCTCTGGCCGCTGTTCACTAGGGCACGCTGTGAGTAGTTTGCAAATAGCACTTAAAAGCACACAAATACTATTATCACCATCACGCATACACATACACGCGCACACGCATGCAAGCGCTCACTCTCAATAAAAAAGGTAACAAGTAACTGCTAAAAGAAAATTAGGTAGGAACATCTAACGACCAAGACAAATCCTATTGTCGGGAATGGAATGCTCTTGATTCTGGCCACTAGGACGGGCGTCTTGCTCCCAACGACCTACAGCTGACGACCATTCCTGACCTTTCACTTCTCGTGCTGGCAGTGCCGACGTGGGCGATGGCAATAGCGTGTTCAGACATCTGCACGCCATTCACGTGTGTCCTTCGTTTCAGCTGGACAATCAGAGTTCATTATCCATCCACTCGTCTCCTGCCTTGTCAAGCACGCGACCGTTTCTCTCCTTCCTGTTTACTCCCATAACGCCGAACACCGTTTCCAAAACGTTCTAGTGAGACTGACTTGAACCCAGCTTGGTCTAGATGGAAAATCGACCACAGAGTGGGATTCAAACCAGGCCTTCGTTGATTAAAAACCATGCGGCAGAAATTACAAGAAATCTCAAAAACTTTTTCTATCATAATGATGTTTTCTTTCATGTTTCTAGCTGTTCTAACAGAAGGAAGAATTGAAAGAGGGAAAAGGGGAAAAGGAATTCGGATTTAACTCGAGAAACAGAGAATCTAACCTTCAACCAAAGCAAAAATAAAAAATTAAAAAAAATAAGACACAAGCCTCGGCTGAATGGTTTCGAAAAAAAGCGCAAAAAAGATATTTGTCTGACCAGTAATAAAGACATTAATGTAATGAAACCATACTCTATACAGTTATACTGCCACATTTTTGTTTGAAACTATATTTCTACTTGACCTTTAACCTCTATGTATTATTTATTAAATTTAGAACTTTAAACAAAAACTTCGGAAAGACTACGGAAAGACCTACTTTGTAACATTCCAAATGTGTGCACAAAATACAATATTAAAGACATTGGTTTTACTGGATCTTTATTTGTGATTTCTTTAAAGGGTGCGGACCTTCCCCTCCCCTTGAAAAAATGTTAGGAATGTTCACAGTGCTACCCTAAAGGCTAACGGCCAGTGGCCAAGTGCCTCCTCGGTCCACAGAAGTTCGTCGCGCTGCGCGTCGCCAGAGACAAAAGCAATCAAGAGGGGTCGACCCTCAGCAGACTCTTCAGACAAGAAGAGAACTGCCGACCTGTGTGCCATAGACTGGAATGTTCGGTCTTAGTAGAGTAGGCTATTTGGTGTCTGCAGACAGAGCAGTGACAAATGTAGCAGTTCCAAATGTATAGGGCATTCTTACACCAACTGCAGGAGATTGTAAAGCTTTCTTGGCAATAACATTTCCTTCAAAATGAAAGCGCGAATCATTGCCAGGGTTAAATGACATAAAAATCAGGAGAGCTATGTCAAAAGTTTTGGTAGCTAACATAAAATCCCACAGCGAGTTCAGACAGGTGAGAAATTGACCGTGTAAAAGATACAAAAACAATATCACCATATTCAACTTAGTTTTTAAAATGTGATAAAGGCAAAAAACAGTTTCTGCCTCGAATACAGTGGGAGATGCTATATTTTCTCTGACGTGCTTACCCTACTGCAACAGACTTCAACAACACTCTTGGTAGAACAGAATGGGCAATAAACACTGGGTGTGACTGGGTGGGACTGAAGCCCGTGTTGCGACACCAGTCCCACGTTAACTTTGTCTCAGCAACACTGTCCTGATATGGACATAGTTTGTGGCTGGACATTAAGCAATAACCCCCCCCCCCCGCAGCTTCAACAAAAGATAACATTGAAAGAAATCTCCTCCTAGATTCGAAAGTGTTATTCTGTTTCTTGTAAGCAGTGTCTGCATATTTATCCCAAAGATCTTCATATATATTTAATTTAACTGGCACCAGATTGTCTGTGTACTGGTTGCCCGACGTGATTAAAGCGTTTGAACAGTAATATTAATAAAATAATAATAAAAGCGGGTAATAACATGGTAGGGAAATACTTATAGTACTAAATGCTAAATCATAACAAACTGCATTACGTTTTCATGAACAGTCGAAATTAAATTGAATGATTGGGGTAATGTTTGTATGCATATAAAACATATTACATTGAATTACATGTGGTAATGTCAAATGAACGCTGCTAGACTTTAAATTAACTTTTAAAAAATTTTCATGATGTTTGAAAACAAATAGAGCTTGATAAATACTCCGAATAAACGTTTAAAGTGCACCTTTAGGTAAGGACACCCCTTTACATGGAAATGAGAATATATTTTTAAAAAGAACAGGAACACTGTGTATTATGTGGTGTGGGCTGAAAACATGGCGTTAAGGATCAGCATAGTAAAACTTTTCGCCTGTACTATTAAAGAGAGAGAGCTAAATTCATAGATACAATTTTGTAAAAATCAAAATTGTGTTCTGTTCGTGCCCACCTACAAAATATTCTGCAGGACTTTTGCCGAAAAAAGGAAAACCAGCAAACTATTAAAGCAACAAGCATCAGACATATATCCTCTCAACCACCCTCCCACCCACCCATGATGTATGCAAACAAGCAGCGAGATGCAGTTACAAAAAAGAAACAAACTCAAAACAGCACATCATTACAGACATACAAGCATTACACACTCCATTTTTCCACTCTCGCACCCTCCACACATAAATCGCAGGCCCCAGGTTTGTGCTGTCGTCATGTTCTCGTAGGGTCAAACAAAATGCGACAGGCGGTCGTTCATAGCAGATTCTGCTTGGATGCAGGCGGAAAGGAAGGAAGGAAGGACCAAGCGGGGCAGGCAAGGGGGGAGAGGGGGGAGGTAAGAGACCTGCTGGCTCTCGATAAGGCTTTCGTCCAGGGGCGACAGTGGTCTCCCATGGGTGGAGCTGCAAACGGGAGGCAATCGGGCGTAACTCGTCATGTTCGTTATTAAATCAATCCCATGATTGCATGATGCGTCTAGCGCGAAGGGGACCCAGGCCAAGATAAGGCGAGTGCAGAGCAGAGTGCAGGGAACAAGCGAGACCAAGAAAACAGTGACTTTATTGCCTTCCAAACCACACACATCATGAAGGGCCAATGGAGGGCATGCAAGGTGAACAGAAAAGACGACGGAACAGCCGAGACAAAAGGTCAGATGCGCTCAGTCCGTGAGCTGAATGCGAAGAAGGTGACACGCAGCGGAGGGGGGCACTTGGCGGACACTAACACTTGATTACTATAGAAGCAATCGAGATTGTTTCTGAATTTTTCCTTCAGCATGGCAGAAACTGCAAGCGCGACTGGCTGGCTGATTAGGTCACGTACTTGCTGTTCTTGCTGTGTTAACCAGCGCCAGCAACTGTGATGAGGGACCGGCAAGCGGTTGCCTCACATCAGGCTGGATTTTTGGGCACCACATTATTCTGCAACTAGTTTCTTACCTCAGTGTGCGTGCGTGTGCGTGCGTATGTGTGGGTTTTGTTGCTGTTTTACAATTTCTTCCAGCTTGCTTCCTGTTTCTGGCCGATTACTTGGTGCTCTCTGCTTTTGAAAGTTTTCTTTACATTTCCTAGATTATTTTCTTCTGAACTGCTATATTGCTCTAGCTTGCTGTAATCGCTGTGTCAAAATATGCGTTTGCACAAAAAAGGAATTGAAAAATCCGGCGTGTACGCGAGATGCAGATACGTTCTTGTCAATTCCGGTCTATTTAAGTGCATATTTTCACGCAGTGACTGGTCAGTTTTGCAGCGGACTCTGGCCGCCTTGTGTTAGTTTAGACTGCCATCGCCTCAGGCATACACGCCTAACGTCTGTTTTCCACCAGTACTGTCTGCAGACGGAAGAACGACATGCTGAGCTCTGCAAGTGTGAACACAGAGGAGGGGGAAAATAATACTAAGTAATTTTTCAAGTTTTCCTAGATTTATAGGTTGTTTCTTGCAAACGGAAGAGCTATCTTCTGTCAAGTGCAGGCAAGGGATGGAAGCTGACAAATGTTTAATCGGCAAACACTTGGTAACGTGTGCAGATGCACGCATACGGCTTGATCAAACCTCTAGGTCGTGATCTGAACACACACACACTGGAAGCACTCACCGAGAAAGAGGACGACTTACGCGATATCACACGCTTATCAAGAAGAAGCAAGGTTAAAAAGAGAAGGACAACAAAATGAAGGAATAAAAATGACGTCGATACGATCTGTCTGTCTATCCGTCTGTTAGTCTGTCCATCTTAGCAGTGATTCATCTCTGTCTTTCCATATCCCTGCACAATGACACATATACATTAAGATCCGTGGTATTTACTTGATTTCTCCTTTTGCGTTAGGAAAACAGAGCAAACATTGTTCACTAAACTTTCTCGTCGATTTTGTATGAGTCAGACAAAATGTAATTCTATTGATTCTATCACCATTATTTTTCCACAGAAAATAAAAGCTAGGATGACTAGCGAAATGTAATATCTCCCATCGGATGCCACACGCAGGGTAGCACTTTATTCACTCCGCAAACACCAGTACCTTCCCCTGAACATGCCTCACTGCCGTGCCACAGGAATGAAACAGGAATCATTGGGAGTTTTACGTGAAATGTTTAAACAGATGTTGGAAATTTCAAAGGCAGTGCATTTGGTATTTGCATCTGTATGTAGGAGCGTTTCAAAACAGACAACAGCTAGCGCAGAGACCTCAACGAAGCCGAATGAGACAAAAACACATAGTTTCTCTTACCTGACAATTTTTTAAAAGTACACGCTGCCACGGTTTCACTTTTACAAACTTTCATTCACACATACGCACTTAAACAGCAGAATAGGGGTTGTCTCCAATCCAAGAACGTAGTGCATTTCCTTCAAGTGAAGGCAAAGCTCTCTGGGACAGGACGCCTCAGAAGCCAGGGAGGAACTTTCTGTCCATTTGTGCTGCTAGAGCTGCCAGAGCTGCTAGAACTGCTAGGGCTGCCAGAGCTGCCAGAGCTCCTAGAGCTGCCAGAGCTGCTAGAGCTGCTAGAGCTGCCAGAGTTGCTAGAGCTGCTAGAGCTGCCAGAGCTGCCAGAGCGCTAGAGCGGAGACTAGCAGCCGGAGACTAGTGGTGGCGGACAGAAGCGATTCATCTGGAGACCGGGCTTTGTGGCCGCCGGGGGAACGGACATCGTTTGGTGCGGCTTCGATTTTCTGCCTGCTTTTTGGCGAGGTATTGTGGCTAACGTCTCGCTGCATCTCGTGCTGCTGGGACAGAGTGGGACAGAGAGATTTATCGGTATCAGAATTTGTTTCATTCAGGACATTTTTGTCTATTATGGTAACGCTCGCTGTACGGATGTTTCGACTGACCCTGGCGAAGAGATCAAAAGCCAGTTACTAACGGGCGATTGCTTACATACAAAGTTCGAGAGGCAGTAATCGTTCTAAAGCAGGGCTTTAACGTCCCCTAGTTAGATGGAGTATCTTCCTGGCTCTCGCCAAGCCGGCCAGCTAGTCAAATAAACCAATGTGGTGTCAGATCAAATATTTGGGGGTCACCATATTTATTATCGTCAAAATACAGTACAAACAGTAAACCAAAGTTACTACCAGAGTTAATGGTGTGAAGGCACCATCATTCTTTGATATTGTGAACAAGAAATCTAGCAGAGAGAGAGAGAGAGAGAGAGAGAAGGGTTGGGGAGAGATAGGAGAAGAAGGAGTCAGAGAGAGAAAGAAAGAAAGACATTCCATTGCCTTTGAAATCAACGGTAGAACATGTACAATTTACGAGAAAGCAGCAAGGGTTTCAAGAGCTACGTCTCTTGGTAATGTATCTACTGCTAAGTCTAGAGTCCACAGTTAAGAACTGCTTAAAGAGCTCCATTTCTCTAACTCGCACCTCCGTAATGGAAAACACACGCCCATTTGTCGCTTGGAGGGCTCGTGCGATCGGAAACGACAGTGTCTGAAAGTCGGACGGCAATCAGCTAGCAGAGATCAGCGTGCAAGCCCCAGGATAATAATTGAAAATATGATTTGCACGCCAAGAAGTCCCGACCGTCCCATCCCGCCCCTGGTCCGGAGGCTGTTTGGATACGAGAGGCGATGGACCACTCTCGCATCGATTTTCGATTTGGCTGTTCCCTGCTTTCTCTAAATGTCTTGGGTATCTAATTTGCTCACCCTTCTCACCCTGCAGCCGGTGTTGTGTTTATAGAGAGCTCTCCATCTCGACTCGGGGAGTTATCCGCTCTCTGCTTGTTCGGGCTTGGGCACGATGGAGGTATAGTTGCAACACCTCACGTGTCTGATAATGCATGCAATGAAATATTATACGACTATTCTCTGTGGATTTATTGCGCCAGGCAATAAACAGAGCAGTGAATGAGAAGACCTGGGGATTTGGAAGTTCTTTGTACTTGCTTGTACAGTAATAGCATCACCACAGTTGTATTCAGTGCGCCTGTTTTACCCGTTCTTGTAGTTTTTACTCACCTTTTGCTTTATAGTCAAATATTTCCACCACTGATATTGTCAACCTGCATTGGACTGTTAAAAAATAATTTGTTCTTATATGTCTCTTTTCCTTCGTAGCCATGAAAAATAGACTAGGGATTTCATCATCTTTCTCCTCATCCTCCTCCTTGTCATCGTCGTTGTAGTTGTTATTTAAATTCATTGTCATCATAATCTAACCTAACATTGACATGCGAACGGAAGACGAGCTTTCAATGCATCTACCGTAGTCTTGTACTATAGTGTAAGCCTCAAGATTTTTTGAAACCCATCAGTTGCCTACTTTTAGCTGTAAGGAATAGTTGATATTTGCGTTGATATATCTTGCGCTGCTTTTCTCGTATTATTTATAAGCAGTTATTGTGACAGGACCTCACCCATGGGTCAGCAGATGGACAGGAGATGAGCACCACCCTCACGATTCTGCTCCAAAGAAAACTGGGGTCTCATACACCCCCATTCTCCCTACGGTCACAGGACAATCTTTACCTTTGCTGTGACAAGGAGTGAGAATGTCAGTCCACATGCTGGGGTGAAGTGTAGTGGAAAACACGTTATTTTGTTTCTATTCCACAACTTCCCTGTTTTTATCCTTTACGTACAAACACTAATAGTTTTTTTCCCTTTATCGGTAGTGCGAACACAGCCAAGAACACGCTGTCCGTTTTTATTAAACTTAACACTCTCTAAATAGCCTATGGTTCTGACTAGTTGACATATCCTGACAACACAGGAAACCCGTGCCGCGGGAACTTCCGTGTCATCTAGAAAGCGTTTTTGTTGCACACATCTCTATAGCAACCCTGGAAGCTTAACGTTTTGTTTTGTTTTGTTTTGTTTTGTTTTTTTTTTTTTTTGCTCTCTACAGCAACACTGCATGAAGTTTGTTCTTGTTACATACATCTCTAGAAGGACACAACAGGCGTACAGATTGTTTCCATTGTGCATATCTCTAGACCAGCTCGCTGTGTCTGGTTGCCACACACTGTACAAGATGGCTGGACAGCGCCAGGAACTTTTAGCTCAAACCACTATCCATTATTTCTGTACCTTAGCGCACATTTTAGAACTAGATATGTCAATGTCAGCTATACAAATAAAAATAGTTAGGTATGTATTCCGTCATTTTAAAAAAGTCAAATTGATTCTTATCTGATGTACTGCTTTGTCTGTATTCATGGCGATGTGGTTTGTCCCATGTGAGCCGCCTAGGTGAACATTGAAGAACAAAGGCAGATTTGAGAAGTGCGCTAGACGTAAAACAAGAGTGAGGAGGGTGTGGGGAGTTCATGAAACAACACACAGAGATCGTAGGAAGGAATTGTTAAGACAGAGCAAAAATACAGGAAGAAACAGAAAAAAATGAGAGAGATAAAAAATAACAGCTGCGTCGGGAAAAAAACAAAAACTGTTATTTGGGAAAGAAAAAGAATACTTGGCTTGATAGGTTTACAATTGTAAAGCACACAATTACATCGATTTCACATCGAATGAAAAAGAATACTTGGCTTGATGGGTTTACAATTGTAAAGTACACAATTACATCGATTTCACATAAAAAAGAAAAAGAATACTTGGCTTCATGGGTGTACAATTGTAAAGTACACAATTACATCGATTTCACATCGAAAGAAAAAGAATACTTGGTTTGATGGGTTTACAATTGTAAAGTACACAATTACATCGATTTTAAGAACAATTCTTTTGTGATGGGCTTGTATAAATTCCAATAACAATGGCTTACACGTTTCTTTTTATGCACTTTAATATACAGAAAATACATTGCAGGACCTCTCCCCCCAAAAAAAGTGACATGGACGCTTAGAATAATGAGTGCATGCTACTGTTAAAGTATTGCACAACGTAATTGAAATAGCTTACATATGTTTCGTTTTCGTCGAAGTCGATCGAATTTTCAAGGATGCAGCCTTCCCTCACACCGGGTGAGAACTTTTCTTGCAGAAGAATGTGAACAGTGAGCCTGTCTTTTTAAATTAGGGCTTTCACATGGCCCATGATGTGGATCCCGCCTTAACTGATCATTCCCTTGCACTCGCTAGCCAATGAGCAGTCTGAAGTAGTTAATTTTGTTCGTAGCAAGGCAGACCTGTGTTGGTATGGTTGGTGATTTCCCAAACCAGGGTATAACTTTTATTTCATTATTTTTATTTTTATGATTATTAATATCAGTAGATGCTTGCTATTTTTGCTGTATCTAAGCCATGCTGTAGACATGCGGGCTTGTATCAATGATGTTTTGTTAAAGTGAAGAGCTCTTTTTTGTGCAGATTCTGTCCAGATCATTCGACTTATTTCAATACAAAATTCACGGTCCAGCAGAAGTTTTCATAATCTAAAGTTTGAAAGAAGGTTTTGATTGCTGCTGTACCCGATGCATATCGTGGTCATTTTAGTCTTCCAATATAAGGCTACATGTAATCAAGCACAGCCTTCGCATCTAGAGTGACATTTCGCTCGCAAAAAACTCGCATGGAAACAAGAAAAAAGTTGTCGATCTGCAGTCATTGTTAGAGAAACTTGTTCCTTAGATTTGATAACCAGCTACCAACACCCAGGCCTACAACGAGTGACATGCTATTGCCAGCATCCTTTCACAGCGTCCCTGTGGGCGAGATTTCTGTCCACCAAGGGCATCTGATCTCTGAGAACGATAGAGGCCCCAGCCCAGCCCTGGCTCTGGGTTTGTTTAATCTCCCTCGTCGTCGCTGCTGAAGTAAGCCCGTGTTGATACTTTGCTCGATTCCCGTGGAGGCATTATCCCAGCTTAATTGCGTCGATGCTCACCGATTTATCTCTCGCTCCAAGCCTCTTCCGGCCAGCGAGATTGCGAACGAGGGTTTGGCCAGACTGAAAATTATTTCTTCTCGGAGTTCCTTTCTCAGGCCGCAAGACGAGGAGACCCTGCCTATGTCAGGCTACGGCAGTCAGGGCGTGCTCTGCCAGGCTGGTGGCTTTTCAGACAAACCGTTCTTCACCAGCATCTCTCATAATAACCAAACACGATTGTCTCGTCTGCTGGCTCTAATGAAGACATCGCATACATGGTTAGTCAGCGAATATTGAACCCAAAAGATTCTCACAGTGATCATGGCCGCCGCTGTATTCCGAACCAAACAATCTATGATTGAACATTATAACAGGCTTAGGTAATGTTAACCGATAGCCTTCTTTTCAGACATAAGCTGTAAGTTATAATTTGTATTGGGGAATATGTTTACCTGACCAGTAACTTAACGACTCCAGTTAAAAGCCCTTAATACCCAACACTTATTTTCGCTACTTGGATTGATTTCAAAATGTAAACAAGTAAAACGTGTGGACAATAGGCGGACAGTTAAAAGTCTTCATATCATCAGCTGATACTCCTGGAGAATATTTGTGAAAACATATAGAAGTTTGTAAAAAGCATTGTAATATTTAAAAATATTTTTAAAAAGTGGACCTCATATCAAGAATATTATTTAATAATTTATTCCAAGGCTAAAGAACGCGAATGATAATATACTAATGTTCACGAGATGTTTTTTGTTTAAATGTATGTATGTTTGTGCACATACTAGTGAGCGAGCTGACGATATAAAATAGGGATTCGCTGTATGCACAGGTGGTACACCGGGGGTTAGCTGTGTGAAGACTAGGGTCGTTTAAAAGAAAGGGACGGCAGATCTTTTTAGATCTGCCATGTTCCTTACTTTCGACTCTCTCTTTGCTACGTGTTTGGGTACGGTAGGCTCCCTTGATTGCATACGTCAGCATACGGGTGTGTCTTGCGCTGCCAGTACCTTGTTGGGATTATCGTTTGATGATTTATAGCGCTCTGTCCTCATTTGTTCTTTATTCAGAATTTAGTACGTTTTGTATCGAGAGAGCAATGCACAATCTTGTTATTATGAATTTATAATTTGTACTGTCAATACATTGGCAATCAAACATATCTTTATAAATCGGCATAATGTCATTATATATTATTTTTAATATCTAAATTCGGAGGTAAATCTGACTCTTATTTTGCAAACATTCCATGCAGAAACCAGATTAAAGAAATGTAACGTTCCAGGAAAAGGTCACTACATAGACAAATGGTTTTCTTGTTATTGCAATAAATAAAATTTTACATCTACATGGGAGGAAAAATTATCTCGACTCTACATCAAATCTAAGAGGAAAAATGTGAACCAACATGGATGTCTGGAATATTAACTGATGTGGGTTTTTTCCTAACATATGATATTTTTACAGAGAGCGTTTAGTTAATAAAAGTGCAACTGCCTTGTTCTGTAAAAACAGCAGGTCTGGATTATTTCAAGGTAACAATTTGTCTACTACATGCGTTTATTTTTTTGAAACGTCTTACACAACATAAATGCTGTGGAAAATCCATAGCGAGAGGATAAGGCAATAAACATTTTGATGTAAGCGCATGCCCACTGTCGTGCTGAAGTCTCCCTAGAAACCAGCGCACTCCAAGGAAACATTGGATTGGCTGGAGTCGTGAGGATGGCCGCGTTATGCTGAAGTTTCTCCGCTCAGTTGATCGCAACACGGCAAAAGGTTCGTTTTATTGACGATGAGAATCGAAATTTGTTTATTCCTACACGCTAGTCTGTCTGGCGGGAATAGCTCAGGGCATTCACTACTGTGCTCCCGAATACACTTGCCATCCATCTCGTCTGCAGGCTTGCAGGTCAGCTTTCTAGACGCATTGTATTTCATAAAACACCAATAAGTCGCAATTTACAGCTTGGATTTCATTCAAGAATGGTACAAATTCACGAAGTATATGAGGTGGGTACTGATACGGAAACCCATACATGTGGGCAGTTTTAAAGCAAAAATAAAATCGTCGACTACTCATATTTAACGCACACGCATGCGTGATGCTTTCATGGTTAAGGGTGTGCTTGTAGGTGTGCATGTGTGTACGTGGATATGAAAGAGAGAGGAGAGAGAGAAGAAACCTAGTAAACAAATGAATGTAGGGGTAACTAAACGTTATAGACGCATTAAAAAATCAGCAGTCAAATGACTGAACAAATAATAAAGAAAAACATGTGAAAACACGAACAGGAGATTCATCGTCGTCGGAAAGTTTTCAGTCTCCTTGAAAAAAACGGCAACTTGTTTTTAGTGAAAAAATTTGATTTTCTCTCTTCATGGCGGACAACGCATCGGTAACTCTAAACACAGCAGACTGCTTCTTCCCTGCTAATGTATGCTGACAAATGCTGAATTAATTGTAACTGTACTCGCTGTAAGGAATAGCCTCTGGTTTCGTTTGCAACCACTATTTCGGAGCACTGGCTGTATTTTGTTTAATAAAGAATTATCATTATTCCTAACTAGTTATGCCCCTTGAAGACTTTTAGCGGTGTACTGTACAGTTTTAAGACCCCATCGGTAGTTCCCGGTATTACAGTACTTACTGCCATCTTTAATCACTGCTCAGCTAGACAGGATGCAATTGATCATCTCCATCTCTTTGTTGTGCCGGCCCTGGGAAAAGTAGCAAATGTTTCGAGTAGGAAGACAATGACATGATAGCTTTGTCACCAGAATGGTCGATCTATTTGTCCCAAAGTGAAGTTTACTATGACAAAAGGTTGCGGTATTAAGTAGCTTACTTTTGCAGTAAGTCATCCAAATGCTCAAAGAATAAAGGGAGAAGCTTTTATTATCATTTCAGAATTTTTTTTAATGTTTTGTATTACAAATTGTCTAGACAACAGAATGTCACCCCCCCCCCCCCCCCCCCCCCGCACACACACCGCTTATGAGTGAACATTAAGGTCTAAGTCTGCTGTAGTTAAATTGGAAATGTCATATTCTCGATCTCACCTATTGTCAAAGAGGCATAGGTTATTACCAGAATTTGTAAGAGGACTTCAGTCTCCAGGAACCTGCCTGTTCGCGACGACTGCAGCTTTAAGAGGCTGACGATCATCACCCAGTTCTCTGTGCTCAGCCCCATGTCCGTTACCCCTAAATGGCGACGGTCCGTGCAGGCAGAGACTTTCAAACTTTGGACTACAAGACTACAGAAAAAAGGTGACCTAAATGCATAGACAGCAGTTTGTCAAATTCTGTGACTACGGGAAACAGCTGAGTTAAATATATAGACAGCAGCTGTGTCAAACTTTGTGACCGCAGGAAACATTTGAGGTAAATGTATAAAAAGCAGCTGTGTCAACATCTGTGACTACAATCAAAATCAAAGTGGGAATAAACCAGCTAAAAACAGCAAATAAGCTATAGGACAGAGGATACCAGTAAAACACTTAAAATTAAAACAGACTACATCAAAGTAAACTAATATAATATATAGCACCTTAGCGGTAGAGATAAAAAGAAAGTAGGGATGTAGCAGCGGTAGGTCTGACCAGCGAAAACTCCACCACTCCAGCTACTCAAGCCATCATCAGTACGCCAGGAGAGAGGCCAGCCAGCGGGACCATACATAGCCACCACCAGTCCATGACACCAAACCGCAGAGCCCTTCCCTTTCCCCTCACCCATCTCCCTTCCCCTTCAGTGCGAAATCACCGCGAGGTGGAAGCACTTTCCCTTCCAAACCAACAACAACAACAACAACAAAATCTGTGACTACAGGAAACAGTTGAACCAAATGCATAGACACCGGCCGTGTCAGTCTTTGTGACAACAGGAAACAGTTTGAACTAATGTGTAGACAACGGCTGCGTCAATCTTTGTAAGCGCAGGCAAATGTTTAATTCGAGTAACTTTGCAGTCCATATCCGGATCAAATCCACTAAACGTTGCGCAACCTTCTAAGGTCGGAAGTGGCAACTCTTTGACTGCATAGTTGTTTGGCCTTTGACTGAGACCACACCATTGCTTGCCCTTTGACTGCAAAGAACGCAGATGTGCAAGAATGTACAGGGAAAATCTGTGACTACAGACAGTCTGGGACTGAAAACATAATCGGTGTTTGCTGCATGCCTGCAGATAGGACGATGTCTGTGTGAAGGGTCTTGCTGCGCACTTAACCGTATGAAGAGAGAAGCGTGAGCGAGGAGAGCCAGCCAAGTGTAGCAAATCGACTGTTGGTGCGCGAATTTGGCAAGGCCTGCTATCGATTCCTGCCTGGTAGGCTAGGAAAGTGATTACCGGCCGCATATCAGATGGAAAATTGATTAATCAGACGACTTCATGGCGCGGGGAGATCAGACTTAAATTCTGATCAGCGAGGCAAAGGGGAAGCGACGATTAGTTGGATTATGCAATATAAATATATTTCTCAATTATCTCCCCCGTTTTTCTACTTCACAGACTAATTCTGCAAGTAATTGGAATTTGCTTCTGTGAAGAAGGTCTGGCTGCCAGTACGCATAAAGAGCATCCTTGCCACGGCAGACGAAGAAAAAACCATAAGAGAAGGAACAGAAGAAGAAAAATATTTTGCAAACGGTTTTGAGAAAAAGAGCGAAAGCAAAGTAGATTTGAAGAAGCTGAATTATGGACAAAAATACCTAACACAGGTAAATTTATCAGTAGAATTTCTTTTCAAATTTCGTCTGTTTCCACTAAATATTGGGAATCCAAAGGCGCATGAAATTTTGAGACGGTTGGAAGGAGGGGGGGGGGGAATTCGTGCTTAACGTCCAGCCGCAAACTATGTGCATATCAGGACGGTGTTGCTTAGACAAAGTTTACGTGCTGCCCCATATGCTGGCGCAACATGGGCCTCAGTCCCACCCAGTCACATTATACTGACACCGGGTCAACCAGTCCTAGCACTGTTCCCTGTAGTGCCAGGGATCTGGCAGGGCAGCTACTAGATTGCCAATGTTTAAGTCTTAGGTATGACTCGGCCGGGATGCGAACCACCGACCTCCCGCCTCGGAAGCGGACGCCTTAACCACTAGACCACCGAGGCGGTCTGCGGTTGGAAGGAAGGGAAAGTTGGACATAAAAACCAGGGACATGTTGTCAGAAAAGTGAGGGAAAATGTAATCATCACATAGATTAAAAGAAAGAAAAACACACTTATCAAAGAACAGAGATAAACGTACCGAAGACGTTCTGATATGGGCAGTGGACGATAAGCGACTCCATGAGAAGCACGCCACAAAACATTATCAGAGAGAAAGAGGAGGATTGGAGGTAACGGATTGAACAACGAAGAAAGCAATGTCACATGCGGTAAGTAGGAGCAAGATCAGATTAGACAATGAGAAACTGTGTCACAGGCGGAAAGTCATAACAAGATCACAAAGTGGAGAGGAACCAAACACCTACTGTGACCTAGTTTCATAAGTCTTCCTAATCGTCCAGTCATCGCCATGAGGAAAACCGACATGCGCCAAAGGTCTTTCAGAGAACAGCACCGGTCGGGGGATGGAGGATATTGATTTAAGGGCTATATCATGAGAGTGCCTGGCACCCGAAAGGTCTCTTCAACATAATTCATGCCATTCAATGTTAGAGAAGTTGCTAGAAACCTCTCGCAGAGTAAATAACACAAATGCATATGTAATCGTTTCACCATCCGATAACGCCTTTCGGGACTTTAGCAAGCTCCCTGCACACCGACCCATCAGCAGAGTTTTATGGGCTCCTGTCTTCGCTTCGACACAGCCCCCATTCTATGAACTTTATGGCATCCTGATTCCTCCGTCCATCATCAAGCTACACAACAAGAGAGGGTTTCTTTTAATAAAAAGTTTGGTCTTAGATCTTAGTATGTCGTAAGCAAATGAGTTCGGTCTAGGGTATTCAACTTTGCTGCTACCATTTGATAATTAGGGAGTCAGGGAAAACTATTTTTGATGACAACATGGTGGTGGTGATTATTTTCGCCAACAAGCTTTTATTATAGACACGTTTTCAGACAGGTACAATAAGCATTCTGAATGGCTTACAGACAGGTACAATAAGCAGTCTGAATGGCTTACAGACAGGTACAATAAGCAGGCTGAATGTTTTACATACAGGTACACTAAGCAGGCTGAATTTCTTACAGGTTCGGTGCGAAGGTTAAAAGATTTACAGACAGCAGCCGGAATGTCTTAAGAAAAACACAGCAATCAGCCTGAATGTATTGCAGAACAGTACACTAAGCAAGCTGAATGTCTTACAGACAGGGCAAAGACAAAGTTCGGGGACCCACATTTATTTGGTTAAGAAAGGTCATAAATCTAATTTGCCAGTATGTCACATAATTTCAGTGTGCCAGGATTTAAACTTGTGTTACAGAATCGCAGTGTTTCTTTCCAAGTTGTTATATTTATTCCAAAGTTATTCTAATTGTTCCTTCAGTTCACACAGAAAGTAAGAACATTTGAAATTTTAAAAATGATTTAATTTATGCGATCCTATACTGTCAACATTGTACAGTTTAGAGAGTACAAATTTTAATCTGCCTTAGAATTTTATGCAAGTCTTTACCACGTAATTTGTATCTTAAAATTGGAATTGTGGGACTATAAAACATAAGTAATTTAATCAGCAAGAATGGATTTTTTACTGTTTTGAACTTTATCAGTTGGGAGAATGCATAACAGTGCACACAGAAACAGGACTGTCAAGCGTAAAAATAAAAATACCAGACTCGCAATAACGTGTCTCCGACCTGATTAGCGGCGCACGTGCAGTCTGCCAGGCAGACAGAGGCAACGTAGCGACACATACAAGCTGCACCAGACGGGTCAGATTGGCTTTGGCGAGCGGCTACACAAGGCAGTCCAGCCTCAGCAACAGGTCCTTTCCGCGGGCCGCCAGTAATGACAGAAAAAAACCAACTTAAGAGTCTCAGACTTTACTGAAGAAACATTCTTACGCAGTTCACAAGAGACTGATCTGTTGCCGAAAATGAGTGCAGTCTGCGGTTTCGGCCAGAGTTCTGCAAAGGGCGGTGACAGAAGTCGCACAAAGGATCGATGGTAGCCGCGGCGTATCAGGCATGCCTGGAACAAAGCCGTTGGCAAGACAGGGATAAGTGCACTCTTTTTTGAATGAATTCTTTATGGTCTGTGGGAAGCGGATGGCCAAATGGGTAAAGTGCTGGCTTCCGAACCTGAAGATGCTGGTTCGATACCCATGCGCAGCACCACGCTTCCCGAAATTCACCCAGCTGGAAACGGAGACAGGACCCATGGGTCAGGGAAGGTAAGGGAGCGAGGGATAGGCTATGGGCACCACCCTCTATGCTGGCCCACAGAAAAGTGGGGTCTCATACACCCACTCCCCTACGGCCTAAGAGCAGTTGAAAAACAACGAGGTTAACGACAGTAACGATGATGGTGTTGAGGATGACAGCATCGAAAACGTCGAGACGGAGACAACAAAGAAGTTACTCAAGACGATAACAAGAAACTAACGGATTTAGCCTCTTTTTCTGCCCTCATTCAGCCTCCTGCTAGTGGTAATGCTGAGATCGTCGTCAATACCAGACGACCAACAGCAGCTGGCTGGTAAAATATATAGCGTTGAGTACCGTCCAAAGACATCGAGTGGTGACGAGGTTACCATGTGTATCTGTCTTTATGTTTGGTTTTGTAGTTTTATGGAAGAATGTCTTGATGCCACAGACTGAGCCTATTCACCAGAATATCATACCTTCCATACATTGTAAGAGCAGGCATCTTACTATTTTTCACCATTCTCACTGAATTTTAATCTAAACACTGTGCGTGCTACTATTTCGCACAATTCTCACTGAGCTTTAAAATTGAATATTTTCGTCCATCTTGTACTATTCTTTCTGTCCGGCTCTTTGTCGTTATCAGTTTCGTTGGCTCTCTTTCCTTGTCCAGTTATGCGCATTATGTTGCCGGCTAATCGTGTCAAGATCTTCGCCAAATTGGATAACGTTTGCCACCGTTCTCCGAGTGACTGCCTTGTCCGAGCTTGTCTCATCCAGACGACTGCATCATCCGCAGGTCAGAGATTGATGTTAGTAGGGAGAGAGAGAAACGGAGAAAATCGTGTTGCCATTCTTGCCTCAGACAGCCCTGAATATTTGCTAAGAGCAATCTGAAAAAAGTCTATTTTAGTTTTATGCAGAAAATATGCTCTAATATGCTGTATGATGACAGTGTATCTCGTAACAATTTACTGTATTGTTTTAAGAGTAAGGGAACGCCTGTTCTCCGCAGCTACATACATTCCGTAATTGGATCTGCGAAGATGGGGTTCTTGGCCCTTGGCTGGGAAGGCCTGAGTGCTTAGACTTCAGTCAGTGTTCATTACCATCCGGGCACCACGGGTCCCGAAATGCCGTCAGCTTGTCCCGAAGGAATTGAAGTTGATTAGAGTTCTTTTTAGGACCGCAATTATCGTTCGTCCTCAAAGATATGACCAAAAGGCTAAAAATAATCATACCTGCGTAACTGAATTTAACCTGATCAAGAAAGGTTATTTCCGCTTGCTTAAAGCGTTAATTTTTACTGGACGCTGGATACAGTTCATAACACAATGCAGTTAAAGGAAAATTTATTTCCAACATCAGTAATAATTGAGTGTTAATAGTGTTAGCACTCTGCCTTATCCACTTCACGTCTTCTTCTGAAAAGACCAAATCCCCGTTATTCTGAAAGCCGTTTATCTTCTTTTACAAAAAGGGACACTATGTTATAAAGTATACTACTATTAACTTTTACCATGAAGCAAGTCCCCGAAATATATCATAGTCCTGGTATTATAAAGAATATGTGCTGTGTTGTCACATAAACAATGTGTTGTCAGACACATAGGAACACACACTGCAAGCACAGACCTTTCTTCTCCCATAATAGTGCGCACACCAACCCAGGCCTCTGCGTCTTCATCTACTCTCATCAGGGAACCAAGGAAAACAAGGGCTTGAACGCAAGGCCGTTGATGGCCACTGATGGCCAGGGCAACGATGTTGTTATCGCAGCACGACGCCGTTTGACGTGCACTGACGAAGATAAAATCTACATCGTTTATCAGCAGGAGGAAAGGCCGATCACAAAACTAATACCAGGCACAAAACACCCAGCGTGCAACTCGCAAAAGAGATCGCTTATTTGTCAGGAACTACACTGAACTCCGACACACCAAGATCGAAATCTGACCTTCGGCGCATGGAATCAACAAAGAGAAAATCGAAGTTAATAGTTTCACACGTGCAGACCCCAGCATTCCATTGGCATAGCATTCAGTAATAGCAGCATTCAAAGCAGAGTAGATCGAATGTCCAGGATTTTTCCAGGAATATTTGAATTTCAAAGCCGCCAAACAGCACTTTGTGAAGTCAGTAGGTACAGCTGAGCGTGATGTTATGCTAAGATTCACTGTACTCTAAAGTCTTGACTTGGCGCCTCTCCAAATTCAGTCTGCACAGAAGTCTTTTGAGCCCGCCCTTCTTATCAATAGAATGGTAGAGGTTATTCAAGACTTACCGCACGTGCAATAAGAAGCTTTATTCTTTGACGAGTTAACCTCTCGAAGGCCAGAAACTGCTTCGGTTGACAAGATCAACAAAGACGATCACTACTACTGTTGTTGTTGATATTGCTGTTATTGAGCTGCTGTGCTGTTAAAAGCTTGAACCATCAACGCGTCGACTTACACCACACGCCATCGGCATGACCTACGAAAGTAAACTTCATCCCCTGATGATAAACGGATAAGCGATAAAAGCTTTCTTTGAGCAGAGAAGAAGAATGGGGGTTGGGGGAGTAAAAGCAAACTGGCGGTAATTTAAAAAAAACAAAGGGGACAAAACCTGGAAATCTTTTGATTTTTTGGACCCAAACTTCGTTCAGTTGCATGCAGTACGTTTCCTGCGGGAAAATGTTCTAAGAACTCTGTCTGCAGCAAGATGCTTTCAAAGACTTTTCTGCAGTACACCCCGATTTAAAGATCCTGTAACCCGCTGGTCGCACAGAAGGGTCATTTCTTGTGAAGACGTTGTTCTACTTTCATAGAATGTAAGTTATACGGACTATTGAGAGGTTTCTTGGAAATCTCAGCTGCTTTTTTTCGAATGCGAGGGAGGCAAGGGTACAAGGACTTGGTCTCCAAACACTGGAAGTCCCCCCTCCCCACGCGGCGAAAGTCCACCAGGAAATGCAGAGCATGAAAGAAAGGAGGACCAGGAAGCCGTTGAGCCGGTTCAAATAACCCAGCGGCCGGTCCAACTTCGTTTGCAGTCAATCACTCTTGGGTCTCAAGGGAGCCAAGCAAGAATTAAATTTTTCTGGCGCCAGAAATAGCCAGTTCCTTAGTTAAAATGTCGTCTGCAGGCTCAAGATCGGTGCTGGTAGATTATGTCAGGAGACCGATCTGATGGAAGTTCATGACCAATCGGTGTGTTTGTGAATGTGTGTGTGTGGGGGGGGGGGAGGGGTCAGATAGGGCGGCAACCTGTGACCTGAATATGGAAGGGCAAGGCATCTTGAAAGGCAGTCATCTGAACACTAGTGAGGGTAGCAGACCGAAAAATGTTTATCACCAACACAGCAACAATATAACAGCCAGGCACACAAAGTATTACTTACACAATCACACGCAGCAGGGACGAGAAAATATTTTCGGTTGCACAAAAAGTATTCGTTTTTATTTATGACAACGTAAAAGGCCATGTTTCCGCGTGAAAAGAGGCATCAAGTTAAGGACACAACAAATATTTTGACCTTTACATAAGAAAATCACAGAGGCAGAAAATCGACATGTGTTTTCTCAGAAAAGGCCATTGGAGACAAACGAGTATTAACAAAAACTGTTCGGCATCTGTCTTTGTTGAACAAAGGATCTGGTTGCATATTGACTTGCACTACGCACAAAATGTTAAGGTCTAGAGACAGTTGGGTTCTCACAACATAAAAAGGAGGGTCAAGAAACCACAAGGGAATTAAATGGCCGCCGTGCTGTGAGACAAAGAACTGTTATATGCATGTATGGGACGGACCCGGTGTGGTTTCTACTGAATACATGTTGGTTTCACTTTACCACGCAGTTCGCATAACGGTGGCGGTAGAATTTACAGAAATCCTCAATGAGCAAAGCCTCTGACGGAATCAAGCTCACCACAGCATCCCGCTTGCATTATGCAATATTCGCACGCACGTGTTAATTGTGCCTAGTGTGAGCATTGTTAACGAGCCGCACAGCGGACTTAGAGACTTTAAAAGACAGAAAACGGGGCTAAAGGAAGATAGCACTCCAAGACACTTGACGCCAGCAGACTGTGACCAGTCCTTGAAATGGCTTCAGAATGACATTTCCCCACAGAATCGTCCAGGAGACATGGAGCGAGCGCCGACGTTTCGTCACTGAACACCTGTGAGAACGATTGCACACAACAGAGTGTTCCGCCCATGAGACAAAAATATGTCGACATGAGTGACACTTTAAACTGGTGACGCGTGTTCACTCCATGAGACAAGGAGGCACGTCGTGTTTGGCAGCATGCGGCTGCCACTTACCATCTGAGTTCATCAAAAATCCACTCAGTTTGTATGACTTTGTGTGAAGGTGGGAGGGGTTTGATAAGCCTTATCTTGCGCTGAAATTGCAGGGATGTGGAGATACGATGGCCAATAGAAATCTGACCGGACATTAAAATCATAAACCATCACCCCGTTGAGCGATTGATTTTTTCCACTTCTGTATGGCTTAGTGTTAGTGTTTATCGAGGTGATAACCGAAATACTTCATACGCAGCAACATAAAAAGAATCGCTTCCTAATAAGGACCTCTTCCAGATAAACTGAATTTTTTTATTCTTTTTCTTAATACAGGTTTGTATCTAGGTTTACATGAGTCAGAACACAGTCGGCTGTACCAGCATGAACAGTGCTACTACTTCTTTTCTAAAAATACGCTAAGTTTCTCCATTTGTCAGTAACTGTGTTTTGCTAGGGCCAACAAGTAACAACCAGTGCATATGAACTGTAGTTGTTATAGTTAAAGAAGTTAAAGACTTTCAGGCATAGTCATTGTTACTGCTAACAAAGTTTCTTTGTTTCTGTATCGAAGTCTTAGCTACCAGACAAACAACTCTGGCTATCCCCGATGAACCCTGAGCTTAGCCTTGTAGTACAGGGATCTCTCCATGTGCTACACAAAACAGGTACACTGTCTCACAACTTAAGAACAGAAGAACTGTCAGGCGGATGGGGAGACACACAGATTGGTGCAGAACGCAGAGATTTATGTGTGACCGTTACGAGAGATGTAGGGCTATGCCGATAGAAATAGAACAATCGGAGACCACGCAGCGATATTAAAAACAAAATAGAAACAATAGCACATAAATGCTTTTCTTACGTAGGTGAGTACTGTGCAGACTGTGAACAGCTCAACTTCACGTGATTATTTGTATTATGTTTGTATTTATTCTTTGTAGACCAAGGACGATGAGAAGAGTCAGTGTTGTGACATGTCCGCATTGTTATGCAGCACACTAGAACAAACAGGAAAAATATATGACGGAGCTACTTTATGTTGAGACTTACATTCATCAACTTTTTCATTTATCATCAAGGGTTAAGGTTCAAGTAGGTAATCATCAAAAACTAAAAACAGTATGTCATAGTTTTTGTGCCACCTGCATTGCACAGAGAAGGTAAAATCAGCTAATGGACTACAAACACATCAATAAAATAAACTGGGCCACTTTTCGTTTTTTTTAAAGGACTGTACAAGAAGCCACGAAACAAAAGTTCCATTCTCATCTTCATCAAAACAGTTTATGAAGACTTTTTATGAGAATAATTATACAATTATGTGAACACGGATTATGGTCAAAGAGCTCTGAATACATTCATGCTTCATCGTTGTGTTACATACCAACGTTTCCTGAGTGTGCTACTTTGGTACAAAGAACTCAGTTTAACTAATAAACAGTTTGCGAGAATTCACCAGGAAAACATTATTTAAGAGGCTAGATAAGACACTCTGAGAAGTGGAGTTTTCGTTCTCTTGCAAATTATCAGAAATTATCAGCAGGCACATGGACGCCAGCGCGTCCCCCCTCCACCCCACACACACGCGCGTGCACATACATGAACACACACCCACAGCAGCAAGTATGCATACACATTCTCAGAGTACATACACGCTCATAGACATAGCAATTTTTTTGGAAACAAATCATCACTTATTAAACAGGGTTAAACACAAGCTTTGAAGGCTTGGTGTCACAATACACCACAGCTTAGCCATGTATGTCACAGTGATCAGGAACATGTACTCAGTGAAAACGCGTTTGGAATGAAAACAGCAAAACGATCTATGTGCTGGAACAAACTCTTTAGAATGTTCTCATAGCTTTTACGTGTTGTGTCTGGGACATCAGTTTACTCCAGACCCCAAAACAAACACTGGAAGCTTCCGAAGTCCTTAGTCGGGTGTTCAGCTTTAAAATCTGTTGAGATTTTCTCCCCTTTATCATGGAAGCCTGCACCCCACTGTGCCCAGCAATAACGATGAAGCGAGACTTGCTGACGTCATTATATGACACGGCCAGTCTCAGTGACTGCGCCAGACCAGAAGGCAGTACTGTTGTCTTTGTGAGCACAAGGCGCCATCATAATGTGTTGCCCAGCGGATCAACTCTGCGGTGCACTGCTTCGTTTGTATATGGACACTAGAAATATAAATGTAAAAAAAGAATTAATCCAATATTCTTTAAATGCACAAAAAACACCAGTTGTCTTATAGTAGGATCTCTACAACATACCGATATATATATGTGGGACTGAGATCTCTACAACATACTAACCTGTGGAACTAGGATCTCTACAACATACCAACATGTGGAGCTAGAATCTCTACAACATACCAGCGCATATACCACTGGGACCTCTACAATATGCCGGTACGTGTAGAGCTAAGATTTCTACAAACCAATATATCTGGAACTAGGATCTCTAAGAACATGCCGGTGTATATGGAATTACATGTAGATTGGTGGCATCGTCAGTACCAGTATAAGTGCAAGCGATTTATACTTACACGCAGAAAATAAGCGCGCACACACGCACACATATATATATAGACCACACACATACACACCACACACACATAATGAACGTGCGGAATTAAGAAACAGCTAGGGTCACCAGTGAAATGTACAAGCCCTGAATGTCCAGTGCATGCATACTTTCACCCACAGAAGAAAGCTTGTAACGAGAGTATTGTTAACGTCGACAGAACAGTCTAGCAGCATTTGAATTAGGATTCAATTCTGCTTTTTGAAGCAATGGAGATGCAAAATATTTCTATATGAGCTGGTTAATAATCAAAATCTGGTTTTTAATGAAGAAATTTTCCTTGAACAAAGGGTTTAAAAAAACAGTGACATCCATTTGCTATGCATTTCACACTGAATATTATCTGAAGAACAGCTCAGCCACACTTCCTCTTTGTTAAAAGAACGCTCTAGTACGTGAAAGATCACGAAAACTGAAGAAAGAAGGCTGAAAACTGCTAAAGCAACACGCACTGCTCCATTGTTGCCAAACATAACATTGGCCGTCGTTTGTCGGTAGCTGCCTCGTGGTGTTCTCTCCCTTGATCTGTCCTTTTTCCGGGAAAATCGAAATGAACTCTGCAGAAATGAACAAGCACAAAACACTTTAATGCATGAAGGAAACTGTTGATATCACCCAGAGAAACTAAACACGCATTTACATATTTCTGCTTTTGCTTTTTTTCCCATCTGCAACCTGTCTGAGTGAATGTAGGCGTGCGTGTGCCCACATCTGTGTGCAAAGGTGCGCACCCGATTCGTTCACGTGAGTGCGTGACTACGTAAGCCTTGATGTTTAAATATGATTATGCACAAAACCATCATTAAATTCTCTTTGATCTTTGTTTTAGTTGCACGGTTTTGGTATTCAAATATGATGCGCAGATGTTCGACCTCGAAACGTGTCACGCAATGCAAAAGTACGAATTAACCAGTAATCTTCCTATAAGGCCAAACTCTCCAAAATATGACCAGTCAAACTGCAAAAAAGGGTCTTAAATACTGACAGTGCAAACTCTGGAATTCCTATTAACACACGCTTTACGTAAAGTATTAATCTTAATATAACCGAAATATATTTTCTGAAGAAATAAACTTTTTATTTGGATTTACTGGACGCATATACTTCAATAATATTACTAGGCATGACAATTTATGCCTTCTAATTATCAGCAGGAAAAATTTGATTTTGCAAGGAGACGTCCGGGCTATTCTTATTTTTCTGGCTTTCTTCTTACTTTTGAAGGGGTGCGCGTGTATTTATGATAGATGGCGTGAGGCTGTACTTACTATGGAAGGAGTGCCCCTGTACTTACTATGGAAGCAGTGCCCTTGTACCTACTATGGAAGGAGTGCCCCTGTACTTACGATGCCTGTTTTGCAGCTCTTCTGCATGAGCTTCATCCTGACACAATAATCCAGAAATGCCACCACCATGGAAAGGACAAGGCCCCCGATAAGGATGTGAAAAATTCCAGACACGTTCGACAGAGTCAGCGAGCTTGATTTACTCTCCTGGGGAAATAAGGACTGAAAACGTCTAAAATGGAAATGCAAGCATCTATTGGAAAAAAAACTTCTTATACACTCAGCAATGGTTAGGATACCTGCTTATAATTAATATTACTACAATTAACGTTGTTAATGTTAGGCACTTATCATGATATCGGACAATTTAATTACTAGGAAAAAAGAACTTGCTGTGAAAAGGTGTAGAAGACCTTAATAATTTTGAATAATTTGAGTTTCATTTCCTAAAGCTTCACGGGAAAATGTCCGTTCCGTAAGTGTAGCTTCTGCAATTAATTTAACAAGACTCATATAAACCAGAGTAACGATATCTTCTTAGTTTGATCACACTGCCTGATGCAAATATGTTTAATGTTTAACGCGGGATCGTTTTGATTCAGCATCGTCTGAATATTGTTCACTTTTCCAAAAGCGTGTCTCCTCCTTATATGTGTAAACGGCATACCTTCTGGAGAGTCATCATTACCTTGGTATTTTGTCCGCATTCACCCTTGTCATACCACCATTTCCGTTCCAGTTTATGCAGCTCGCCGACTTCCCTCAACTGAAGAACAGCGATGTTGATAGGAGCCCTGCGGTGACATTAGTCCCAACAATCATTTACACAAAAATACTCATCACTAGGAAAATTCACTTGTGCAAGCCCTGGAGGCGTCTGCCAGAAACGTGCATGTCTACTCTGGATAGTGAAGGATCGAAAAGACAAAAAGCGCTATAAAAATAGATAATTGGGTTTTAAGCCCACACAAAGACTGCAGTTTCATCACTCGCTTCGCTTGTTGCGGCCTAAACAAAGCGAAGTGAGGTAGAAAGCAAAGGCAGCGAAACAGAAACGGACAGCTTGTGTGAGAATTAAAACATCTGAAACTGAAAATTAGAAAATTAATATTTGATTATCATCAGGTGTACTACGTGGACAGAAACGGCAAAACGTGCAAACGCAGGAAACCTTTTCCACATCAGGAAAAAAAACTCGGTTGCAAACAAGTGCACAAGAAGAACAGTTAAGTTCTAGTCTCTTTATAAAAAAGCAGCGAGACAGTAAATTTTTAAAAGCTTTTATGTCAAGGACTAAAGAGTGGTAATTTCTTGCAGATGAGAGAGTTCAGTATCAAAGAGTGTCATTTGTAAACCCCAGGCATTTACAGGCTCTGAATAGAAGAAACCAAAGAAAAGAGGAAAATTTAACATAAAGAAAGGGAGAACCAAAAAAGTGAAGAGGAAGACAGTAATGGAAGGAGAGAAAACAGAAAAAGTATTAGAGAAAACCATAATGGAAAACTCGGCTTTGTAAGCTGACCTCAGTTCTGACCCTAAGCGAGTAGCGACGCCGTACCCCTTCTCGTCAAGGTTGCGTCCCACCTTCATGGTGTTGCACGGCTTGCGCTGGTTGTAGTAGTTGTTCATGGTGGAGTCCAACAGGAACGCGTACTTGCCCTTGCTGTTGCGAACCCTCTGGACGCCCTCATCAACAGTCGAGGCGAAGACGCTGGGCTGAGCCTCCTTCATGAAGTTCCACATCTGCTGGTACACAGTCACCTCTGTGCTCTGCAGCAAGGCAAGCAGCAGGAGGCAAACGGTACGTGCAAGTCAGTGCAGTTAAGGCGTTCTCATGCCAACGGACGCACGTGTCGTGAAAATTTCGGTCTGTGAGCTCTTGTATTTTTTTATAACCCCACTAAAATCTTCCTGACAGGGGGCGATGGTGAATTAACGTTATTTCGGATACAAAGCCTACACACGCTCGCACACATATTCTATAGATAAAGATTTTTGTATGCATGTCTAGTGTCGACCAGCGGCAAATGTCTGGAAATTTTACCTTCTTCTTATAAACACTGTTGTTTGTGTTTATTTCTTGTCATAAAATGCACATAATTCAAAGTCTGCAGATGTATATTCATTATGTCTACTTTTAATTTCTTTTTAACATTTTGCTTCTTATTATTTAAACGCCGCAGTTTTTAATGCTGATAGTGTTTTCCCAAGCGGGAGTATCTTCTCATACTCTAATAAATGATCCAATTTAACTGAAGACTGAATACGAAGGTGAGAAGTCAGTGCAGCCATCACTTAACAAACAACTTGATCTCCTGAGGACCGAGGTCCCGAAAGCATCACAGTAGGTACCCCCGCCTCCCACACGAAGTTTGTATCACCACAGGTACAGCAAAAGGTGTATAGAAAGCAGGACAACAATGGCTAGAGTTTCAGAGTGACCAGAATGGGCATAGGACCCACCTCGAAGAGCTGTTGAGTGGAGCCGTTTAAACGGATGCCGTATCGAATCTCCGTTTGCTTGACCAGGTCGTCTGCCGAGTTGATCTTGATGTCCATGCGCTCGATGGTCAGAAAGGCGGCCAGGTTGGCAGTGTAGGAGGAGATGATGATCAACGTGAAAAACCACCAGGCCGAGCCCACCAGGCGCCCAGATACAGACCTAGAGACATGGCCACCAACAGTAACAGGTTACATACCAGGCCGAGCCCGCCAGCCACCCAGATACAGACGTAAGGACATGCCTTTAATGCTAACAGGTTACATACCAGGCCGAGCCCGCCAGCCATCCAGACACAGGCGTAAAGACACGGCCATTGACAGTATCAGGTTACATTACGTTAACAGAATCCTTATGGCGACAGCAGCCCACGGGCAACGCTAAAAGTCGAGCTGCACTTTCTCTTGCTTAAAGTGAACCTGTGTGGTCCACTGTATCTTGTGTGAAATGAATCTATGTCCGATCCTCCTTTTATATCGCCAATGGAAATAACGAAATAACAAGCCTACAGTTTGATTTTTAAAACTCATCCAACTTTTAACCACAGACATTTTTTAACAACCACTAGATTCATATATTTTTATGAATTAATGCATTAAATAACCAACCAGCCAACCAGCCATCCGATCGACCAACCAGCCAACATACTATAACCAGTAAGTCTAATAAACCCAAAACGAACAGCCTTGGATGGACATCAGAAAAAGGGAGAGGGAGAGAAAGGGGGATGAGGGAGACACAGACAGACAGAAAGAGAGGGACAGAGAGAGAGAGAGAGAGAAGACAAGACGTGTTGGGTCGAGGTGAGTTTCAAACCCACGAAGATAAGAAAATCAAGCTGCCGTCACTCCCATACCCAACAAGCGGCCGACACTTGCCTTGGGGAGATATCCGATCCTTGCTGCATGAGTGCCCCAAGGGAGAACCACAGGGTGTTGGCCAGTGTGAAAGGGTTCGATGGGTCCTTGCCCCGACATCCGCTGCCGCTCTTGACGTCACACTGCGTCCCCTTGGCGACGAACGCTTCGTCCGCCCCGTCGTCTCTGGACTGCGCGTGCTGCTGCTGTTGCTGTAGCTGCCGATCTTGTTCTACCGTCCACTCGTAGGGACTGAAGCGGCCGATCAGAAACAGAACGAGACTGACCGCCAGAAAGCAAAACACGATGGACAGCCACACTTCATCGGACAGCGGGCTCTTGAAGGAGAAGATTCCGCCCTGCTGCTTGTCGGGCTTTTTGATCATAATTGACGTGCCTGTGTCCATGTATGGCTTGGAGAAATCCACCACACGCTCACGAACTTCTGTTATGGAGAGGGCCGCCACAGCTATGTCTGCTTCCTGGAACAAATCATCATCATCATCATCATCATCATCATCATCATCATCATCATCATCATCATCATCATCATCATCATCATCATCATCAAGACTACTGGAAGAACAAAAGCATTCTATATTTTCCAGTGCAGCGAATATGCCCTACAGATATATTTTAAAAAATGATGTCCTAAAAGTACAATACCACGTGCATATAGGTATTCACAAACTGAAGTCTGTGTACATGCAGATAACCAGGAAACATACTGATCGGCTTATGTCATGAATAAAATGGTTCTTTAAATGGATCATGTACTGACAGGGTCCCAAAGAAACTAAACATACCGCAATAAAGCAATTTGTACAAGAAGAATAGGAAATACAAAGCACAACTTTCCTCTCTGATCAGTTCGCCTATCATGCCGTTCCACGACCCGTCGGCCGTCTGCTTGCCGTAATCATTGTCTGCCACCTCCCTGATGATGTACTCAAAGCCAACGAGCTCCGCGATTCTTTCGATGAGATCGACACAGTACCCTTCATATCGTGCGTTTCCCGTACATGGGCTGCCGTCTTTGGGACATTTTACCATCATAAATGGTTTTTCCTACACAAAACATAAAACACAAAGTTGTGGGGATGACATGAACTTAAGAAAGCTGCCTGTCAAAAGATTGCACCGTCCCTGAACGAGTTTCGTCTTGTTTGTTCACTCACTCACTCACTCATTCACTCACTCACTCACTCACTCACTCACTCACTCACTC
>SMGT01013362.1:786-29545 GCA_004794575.1 Lanistes nyassanus
GAAAGGAGACAGTCTCTCATCAGTATTACTTTACTTTTGGATCAGACCTGTTCGCTGTGCTGCGACGATATGCGTTTAAAGTGCAGACGACACTTACCGTGATACACTGGGCCAAATCAAGAATGCTCCACTAGACTGGCAATGCCAAGGTCGTTGTTCTACAATTTGAAAAGAAATCCAAACAATGAACAGTGGCAAAATATAGATTTACAACTTGGTGCATAAATCAGCACGCACGCACATACACGCACGCATGCACAGAGCGAGAGAGAGAAAGAGAGAGAGAGATGGAAATTAAATTTTCTATCACGAACTGCAACCAGCAGTCGAGAAAAGGCTTCTGCCGTTTTTTTCGTTTCCTGTATAGACACGACACATTGTCAGATTGTTTCTATTGGGAATGTTGATAACTTTTATGAGCCATTTTGTTGCCTTGTTTCACTGTTGCTTATGTCTTGTCTTCATATCACATTGAGGGTGAAGGAAGAATTACAAAAATGAAATAAAAAAATGAATGACGTGGCAGGTAAACAAAGTCCACGCCAAAGTGTGACAATGTCTTCTGTCCAGATAGGTCTATAATACCAAAACGCCTGATTACAATGTATGCGAAAGATTCAAAAGCCACCACAAGAGGAATCTTTATTGATAAAGTCACTATTCAACAGACATTTTAGCTCAGATCAGCTGCCTGTCCACAGTCACACGGCAAACGTGAGGCGTCTTCAGAGAGAGGGTCACCGTGACAGCGTACTGGGCACTCTCGCTGTGCCTTCTGGCTCCTGGACTGACACCACTTACTGCCGTGTCATGGCTCATAATGGGCGAGTCAAGGAGCGAGCATATTTTGTGGATGGCGTCGGTCTGCAGAATGTTAGGAAACGCGTCTTGAAATTCTTGTAGACATTGCAACACATCTCTGACGTCTGTTCGTGTGGCCTTGACCTGCGGGTACCCATAAACACGCACTTTAATACCCATGTACAGTTCACACTAACTGGTAATTTAGTTAAACCCGTGCCATACGAGCGCAAAGTATCGCTGCACACACACACACACATGCACGGACGAACCAACAGGTGCTTTGCGAAAAGTGCTTTGTGTTAAAATGAAAAGAGCGTATATTACGCGTAAATGTTTATTTTATTTTTGCAAAGTGGAAGTAACCCACGTTTCTGCTGGTCGATACCTATACTGGTGTCATGAGGCTCCCCCCACCCACCCCCTTACTAACAATTGTTTTAAACGGGACGTTTGTGAGTACAAAACATAGACTTGTTAAATTAAATAAATTAATCAACGGGGTACTTCTATTTGCAGTCGAGATATTCGGCCAACTGTAGAGAGAAGCGCTATAACGAGCAACATTCGCACGTGTGACCTGCCCTTTAGGGCCCTACAGCCACACACATTCACAGTGGACATTCGCACGTGTGACCTGCCCTTTAGGGCCCTACAACCACACACACTCACAGTGGACATTCGCACGTGTGACCTGCCCTTAAGGGCCCTACAGCCACACACATTTGCAGTGGACTGCCTGCCCCGGTGTCCTCCAAACCTCTCCCCGCACGAATACGCACCAGTTTGGTGCCGTTGCCAGTCAGCACGGTGACATAAAATCCTGATTGCAGCCTGCCGCCCGCCCGGTGGAATTTGTGCATGCTGCCCCATGAGGACACAAGCGTGCCCTGCTCAACTGTCACGCTGGCCCACGCGCTGCCCTCACGTGCGACTGACGTCAGAACTGTGCAGAAGATTGTCACATGTCACCCTAGGCTATTACCTGTCACTCCTAGGTAAGCCTTTTAGATCCTCCCTTTTGTCAGCTAGCAGGGAGAGATACGTCATCACCAGGTTAATCGCTCCGCCCTTTCTGAACACTTAGGTAGGGGTAATGCTACGCCATTGGTCATGGAAGTCGCCCTGCTCCCCCTAGTCCGGCTAGAACCGGTTTACTTGAGGTTAGTGCGTCAGAACGCTTACTACATAAGGAGGTAAAAACGTTACACAGAGCGACACAGAGGGCGATACACACAGAGCGATGCACAGGGGAAGACAGACCGAGAGATACACACAGGGAGAGACACTCGGATGGAGTGTTAATGTAGCAAGACGACAAGAAGCGGACACGCGTAAACCCACTGACCTCTGCCCTTGCCATATTAGCCAGAGACGTGAAAAGAGCAAAGGACTTCAGCATCTCACGCAGGTACCCGGGGTGTATTCTGCCGACTACTAGACAAAGTAGTAAGTGACTGGTAGTGCGTTGTAGGACTGCTCTTGCCATAGATTATCTTAGAGTCGGGGACTCGGGTTGATAAGATAGATGGTTTTATCCTGCCGGAGACAGGAGACGTCATAAGCTAGTTGCCGGGCACGTACGCCAAGGGGGTACAGAGAGGTAGTGTTGGTTGTACAGTGTCATAACTTCTTGTTGGTCTGGAATAGTTGTTTCAGCAGTGACAAGAGTAGGTGCTCTGTTGGGGGTCACTTGTTGATTCAGTTTGATAGCTTTGTTATTGTGTATCGCAGAAGTTGTTGTTGCAGTGGTGACAAGAGTAGGAGCTCTATTGTCGGTCACTTATTGTACGTGCGTATTGAGCGGGATCATAGGCCGGTTTGGCAGTTTGGTTTCCGTCTTGCATTGATTTGATTATTTCCTTTTTCTGTTGCACGTGGTATGACGTCATCAGGCAGCGTCTTACCCCAGACACGAGCACGGTGATTCTTTGTAAATAATCTGTAGATATGTCTGATGTTGTCGAGCCAGTTAGTGTTTGAAATATATGTTGAATAACAGTTCGCTGCAGTTGTGTGTTTTACGAGGGTGGGGGCTCTTGAGCTAGTAGTGTTTTGCCTGTGAGAGACTGAGCGAACGTATCAGTGTATGAGAATCTTTTCCCTGGGTAGATGTCTCTAGTTGCTCACATGATTTCACAGCGTCGTCACCCTTTGGTTTAGAAACCATTGACCTGAAGCAGTAAGGGTTTTGGTGACGATTGCTAAATTAAATCTTCATTTTTACGAGATCACCATAAAAATTGACCAGTAATTCTGGAAAGTCGAAGTCCAATAAGATAAGGTACCGCCCGCTCGTCGACAAAGATGGAGGCAGCGTAAGCTAGTCAGTGAGGTCGGTAAGCTGCATGGGCAGTGAGGTAGACAGTGAGATGGGCAGCAAAGCAGTGTTTACATGGAGGACTCGGGATACAAAGGAACCACTAGACTAGTAGCAGAGCATAAGACGTCGTCTTCATCATCTTAATCATCATCCTTATTAGCGCTGTTCTCTCTCTTCTTAGAGAGGGAGAGAGAGAAAGAGAAGCTGTAAAAACAATAAGGAACTCAAGTCCGACGAGATGTCAACTTGACCAGGTTATTTTTGTCTAGTATATACACTCCTGCGACAAAATTACCTTAAGTAAACATACTTACATGAAGCATCCAACTTTATTTCAATCGGGAACCGATAGCTCATTATTCCACACAGCTGCAATGGATATATTAGTAAGCCGATGATTATTTAATCCACAGTAAGTCAGTGTCGTAAAACTACAACCAACCAACCAACCAACCAACCAACCAACCAACCAACCAACCAACCCACCCACCCACCCACCCACCCACCTACCAACCAACCAGTACGATAGACAGGTCCGCCGCCTATATACCTTGTTAGTCCTTTCTTATTCCGTTCTAAGCCACATTTACGTAAGCATAGATTGCATGGACAGACAGACAGACAGACAGACAGACAGACAGACAGACAGACAGACAGACAGACAGAAAGACAGACAGACAGAAAGACACAGAAGTAGATTTATTGTTTATTGGTCTACCACCAGAAACATAGACCATATGACAGCGGTGTTATGCGAGGATGGGAGCCTGTTACTATTCAGCGCACTGACCCATCCCCCAGACGAACAGGTTCGAAGGTCAGTGTGGAGGGGCCGTTTAATTCTCTGGGGGAGGGCTGAGTGCAGTTTGTCACACGTTTAAACTCCAAGAGTTGGATTCGAACCCGAAGCATCAACACGTATATCTGATGCTCCACTACGTACACTCAGCTGTCGAAGGCTGCGAAGGTCACAAGTAGCTACATACGAACAGACAAGTGCAGAACTCCAAACACGCATCTAAAATTCTTCAAATAATTTAACAGAGAATGGATGGTCTGTTTCTAAATGGCATTTAAAAAATGATTCTAGTGCGAACGATGGGCCCCAGACTCGTCGCCATTCTGACGGTAAATCTTAACAAAAATAATAATAGAAATAATGATTGTAGTTACGTAGAGATAACCACATTTACAGAATTCTATGAAGATTTTAAAGGCATATCATCCAATGTGCTCACCCAAGTCCCTGCCACAAATTCTCAAACAAATGAAATCAATTGCGATGAGCTCAATAAACCAATAACGGAAAATGAGGTAGCAGTTTCTTTAAATAAATTAAAGCTTAACAAAACATGTGGTAATGATGTGATAATGAATTTTTGAAATTTGCAGGTAATGCTCAGTCTATTTACATTATTGTTTAACTTAATCTTTTCCACAGGTCACGCACCCACACAGTGGGCTTTGGGAACAATAATCCCTAACTATAAAAACAAAGTTAAACGTGATGACCCTGAGAACTATCGTGGGATAACTATACTGAGCTGTTTGGGAAAACATTTTACTAGTGTACTAAATGAACGACTAAATACTTATCTCAATGACAGCAAACTGCTAGGTAACGAACAGTCTGGTTTTCCTGCTGGTTATTCAACGCTAGATGACATTCTCTCTCCACTTTATTACTGACTTTTATCTCAGCAGAGGGAAACAAATTTATTGTGCCTTTATTGATTTTGAAAAGGCGTTCAATAAGATTGTTAGAATATTTCTTTGGGAGAAGTTGCTAAACAGTGGTATTGGAGGTAAAATATTATCATTAGTACAGGATATATACAGCAAAGCCAAATCATGTTTTAGAATAAACGGCAAAGAGTCAGAATACTTTATTAACAATTAGGGAGTTAGGCAGGGAGAGAATTTATCTCCCCTATTGTTTGCAGTTTTTTAATGACCTTAAATTACATCTAGATAGAGATAATGTAGGCTTAACGAAAATCGCAGAAGCAGCACCCGTCCTTGAACTTCTCCTGATGAACTCGACGCTTTATTTAAAATGTTCTATTGCTATACGCTGATGACACGGTAATTTATACCAAATCACCTGAAGAGCTTTAAATAGTATAATATTATACTGTGATAAGTGGAATCTAACGGTTAACACAAAGAAAGCTAAAATTATCATTTTTTTCAAGATGGAAATACAAAAAATACAAGTGTTCTACTATAATAGTGAAAAGCTTGATGTAGTTTATGACTTTTGTTACGTAGATCTAAGGTTCAATTATAAGAACAAATTTGATTAAGCACAAAAAAAACTTGTATGATAGAGCCTCCAGAGCTATGTTTTCTCTCCCTGAAAAAATGTAGATTGCTGCAGCTACCAAAAGATATCCAAGTTGAACTATTTGATAGAACTAAACGATATAACCCTAAAATTACAGTTGAAATTCTACAAGCTAATACTAAAGCTAAGAAAAGCAACACCCACTAATATCGTCCTTGGAGAACTAGTTCGATTCCCCATTAATGTCCAATTTAAAAGGATGTTTTGTTTTTGGTTCAAACTAGTTAATGTTATAAATCGCAAAAAAATTATCTAGTGTTTTATATAAAACAATATTATGACTACACGAGAGTGGGACCCTCCACTCAAATTATATGCAAGCAGTAAAATCAACATTACAAGCCATCGGACTAAATGGTTTTTGGATTAATCAAAATAATCTCCCTTATTCATATGAATGGTTCAAGCAGAAAGATCAATTTATTAAAAATTGATTAGAAGATATACTTATAGAAGACATCTATAAGAACTGCAGAATTATTAAAACGTCTTTCACTTTTGAAAACTACATAAAAATATTGCCCCCAACCGCTATTTACCACTGCTCAAATTCCGACTCTTGAACAACAGCTTCCCCTTTCAAATGCACAGAATACAGAGAATACACAGAGAAGAAAGAATCCGTCATCTTTGTAGCACTAACGACATCGGTGATGAATACCATTATTTGTTCTGATGTGATAAATTTAAGGCTGACCGAAACAAATGGCTACCGCATTTCTACAGAAACCGTCATAATGCTTATAAATTTCATCGCCTGCTCTCAACAGGGGGCAAACGACTACTTACAAAGCTAACACGTTTCATTAAAATCCTGCTCAAAGACTTTCGTGGAAATGGGTAACCGGTACTGTATGTTTGTTTCTACTCACTTTATTGCAAGCTCTTGCGAGCCTCTGAAGAAAGGTTGCTAATCCATTTGTTTATCCTAGTGAATTTCTGCTCACCTTTTTGTTGCTTTGTTGTACTGTTGCTTATGTCTTGTCTTCACACCCCATTGAGGGCGAAAGAAGAATAAATACATTTGAAACAAAATTGAAAAATTGAAAAAATCAGTCATGAAATCACCCTGACTGAACTTAAGTGTAGCGAATATTTCCCAAAGACATAACTTTGTTAGTCAATCCTCTAGGCCATTGCTACGCCTCCCTGTCCGCTGAAAGAAGTAAATTTACTAGTTCCTGGCTCAAATTCCTTTTTCGATAGCAGTGCAGCGGTCGTAAAAAGAGTCGAGTTTGGTCTTTTCTAACCTCTTGACTAGCGACTTACACTCAACCAGTGATTCCGTAACTTTTACCGTCGTCGGGGGCGGGGGGGGGGGTAGCCCCGAAATAGTGGAAAGGAGGATTCAAGCTCACCTGTTTCTCAGTTAACTTTAGGTCCACGTCGTATCTATAGATCGAGTCACTATCATATACGAAAGACCTGACCAGACGCTCGCCAGCCAGTATCATCCTGCAAATCATAAAGGAACAATGCGGCTCAGACTTTACTGAGCTGGACACACATTCACATATACATGTGTGATGGTGCTGTGGTTAGGCAAACCTTCCTTACTCTTTCTCTCCGGACATCACCGGACAAGCCAAGGCATGGGCAGACACCAAGGAAATTTATTCGCGGCTGCCGCTGCTGTAGCCCGCTGTTGTCTGATATTACAACACCCCCCCCCTCTCTCTCTCTCTCTCTCTGATTCTGATTCTGATTGTCGGTTGGTTGGTTATTTAAAGGGACAGTGCTTCCACCTGCCGGTGATTTCGCACTATGGGGCGAAAAATCTGCCTAGAAACTAACAGCTGTTTTTATCTGACTTAGTCGAGCTATGTAAACTTCGCATTAGTCAAGCCGTGTAAAGACTGCATTAGTCAAGCCGTGTAAAGACTGCATTAGTCGAGCCGTGTAAACAGTGCATCGAGACGTGTAAATACTTCATTAGTCAAACCGTGTAAATACTGCATTAGTCGAGGAGTGTAAATACTGCATCGAGACGTGTAAATATTGCATTAGTCGAGCTGTGTAAATACTGCATCGAGACGTGTAAGCCCTACGTTACCTTTCACGTCTTGTGACTGTCTGTGGGGATGTCCTGCCTGACTGAGCAAGCAGCTGACCCGTCCTACGCTGAAGCGTCAACCAGCAGTCACTGACGTCATCAGACGTCTGCTCAGCGTGGAAGTCGCCCAGGAAGAGAACATCCTAAAGGAGAAAACCCCCCCACAATTAAGTGCAGTTAGCCAGCAGAACTAGTTTTGCCCACGACTTCAAAGACCACTTTAGTCAATGAAAAACGAAATCCGTCATTTGATATCAAGGAAGGATTTCGGACAAATAGGACTCGCCATTCTATTGGCTGTAGGCTTCGCCTCTGATTGGTGGTTTAGCACGCTCTGCTCCCCAGGCACTGTCCCTCTTCCCCACACTTTCTTCCTGTCCAGCGACCGTGATGACCAGCGTCTCTGTCTGCTACGTGACCCTTTTATTTGTTATTTGTGATCTGTTGTGTCGTCCCGAAGAAGGGGCCATGCCCCGAAAAGTTGACTTCCTAAGTCTCGCTCGGCCCAGTTCTCTTTGTTTTTACCTTATTTACCCCAAGCAGCAGTCACCCGTTTCTTTTTCCTTAACAACAACAACAACAACAACAACAACAACAACAACACACTTGCGCGAGGCTTCCTATCTTTTTCTGAAGATATAAGTACGTAGCAGATTCAGGTTGGATGAAGGTGGCCCATGTACCTGACTGTGCCACTCCTTCTTGATAAGGTCGTAGAGCTGCCGGAAGCTCTGACTCTCACTGTGCACCCGGAACTCGTCAGTGTGCAAGGCAACTGCCGTGAACTCTTGGACAACTGAAATGATCGGAATTGTTGGAAAGATTTCTTTTAAACTGGATAAATTTTCAAATGGTTTTTCTCTCTCCATCCCCACCCCCCCTCTCTCTCTCTCTGCGTGCATGCATTCATCTATTAGTGCGTGCGTGCGTGCGTGCGACCACATGTGAAACAGTTCTGTCTCTTTCGGACTGTAAGTATTAGTGTTATTATTTATCTTTAGCCCAGATGACCCTGCTGGGTAGGCCCCGTATGGATGTCAACTGTACTAAATTTATTCCCGAATAGCGGATTTCTTTCTGTCTCTGAAAACGGTGTTTCAGCGAACTTCGAAAAAAATTTTCACTCCTGGGACGATCATTATTATTATTATTACTGAATAACGATGGGAAAATAGGATATTAGGTTTTCGTGCATGGAAAATTCAAGGAACTTAGTCCAGAATATACACCATGACAGGAATAAGTCAGCTATTTTATCTTCTTTGCACAAGGAGCCCCATCTTTCTGTATTTTTTCCAGTAAATAAATGGGAGAAAAAGCTTGCGGGAAAATCTTGACAGCTGTACTTTAGATTTTGGAAAGAGAATCTTAGCGGGGTTTCGTACAGACCCTTTTTTCTGACTTTTTTTCGGAACAAATACAGAAACTCTGACACAGGATGCAGCTCTGAACTATCTTTTGTTCCATATATCCACTCACCCATCCATCCACACGTACGTCCATTTATCGAACAGCTAATACTTGGCACGATGGGTCTTTTGGGTTTCGTTTGTTTACATTTTTTATTTTGTGTTTTGTTTGTTTTTCTTTTTTGCTTTTGTTTTGCTTGACTTACCTGTGGATATCGCGCTAAACTGTACAAACCTGTGGATGTCGCGCTAAACTGTACAATGAACGGATCCCGTAGAAAGACGTCCGGAGGAAGTTTCCAAAAACCTTCACCTTTCTGGAGAACACTCTCTTGATCCCGAGCTGCTGGTTTTTCCTTCAGATCCGATTCCTGGACGGTTGCATCGAGGTCAAATGTTTCTTTGTTGATCACTCTGAAGTCGGCTGTTTCTTGACTTGGATTTTCTTCAATGGCATCAGAGTCCATTGACTGTGATATCTGAGGGGATCCCTCAATGCCGACGTGTATAGCACCAACACCTGGCGACTGTGCTTGTTGGCAAGGGATTTCCTCTCCTGAATGTGTAGCGTAGGAGTCCATTGACTGTGATATCTGAGGCGATTCCTCAAAGCCTAAGAGTATACCATCAACACCTGTGGACTGTGATTGTTGGTAAGGTGTTTCTTCCCCTGAATGTGTATAAACAGAATACTCAGACTGTGATGTTTCAGAAGATCCCTCCACGTCTTCCGTCGACTGTGTTTGTTGATCAAAGTTTTCATCCTGTGAATGTGTAGCATCAGACACCATCAACTGTGATATCTGATGCGATTCCTCCACGTCTTCCGTCGACTGTGCTTGTTGATCAAAGTTTTCATCCTGTGAATGTGTAGCATCAGACACCATCAACTGTGATATCTGATGCGATTCCTCCACGTCTTCCGTCGACTGTGTTTGTTGATCAAAGTTTTCATCTTGTGAATGTGTAGCATCAGACTCCATCGATTGCAATATCTGAGGCGATTCCTCGACGCCTAAAAGTATAGCATCAGCATCTATTGACTGTGATTGTTGGTAAGGTGTTTCTTCCCCTGAATGTGTATAAACAGAATACTCAGACTGTGATGTTTCAGAAGATCCCTCCACGTCTTCCGTCAACTGTGTTTGTTGATCAAAGTATTCATCTTGTGAATGTGTAGCATCAGACACCATCAACTGTGATATCTGATGCGATTCCTCCACGTCTTCCGTCAACTGTGCTTGTTGATCAAAGTTTTCATCCTGTGAATGTGTAGCATCAGACTCCATCGATTGCAATATCTGAGGCGATTCCTCGACGCCTAAAAGTATAGCATCAGCATCTATTGACTGTGATTGTTGGTAAGGTGTTTCTTCCCCTGAATGTGTATAAACAGAATACTCAGACTGTGATGTTTCAGAAGATCCCTCCACGTCTTCCGTCAACTGTGCTTGTTGATCAAAGTATTCATCTTGTGAATGTGTAGCATCAGACTCCATCAACTGTGATATCTGATGCGATTCCTCCACGTCTTCCGTCGACTGTGTTTGTTGATCAAAGTTTTCATCTTGTGAATGTGTAGCATCAGACACCATCAACTGTGATATCTGATGCGATTCCTCCACGTCTTCCGTCGACTGTGCTTGTTGATCAAAGTTTTCATTTTGTGAATGTGTAGCATTAGACTCCATTGACTGTGATATTTGAGAAGATTCCTCCAAGTTCTCCGTCGACTGTGTTTGCTGGTAATTAGTTGTTTCTTCCCCTGAATGTGCATAAAGAGAATACACAGACTGGGATGTTTTAGAAGATTCCTTTATGTTCTCTGCCGACTGTGTTTGTCCAACTTTATCGCTGTCAGACTTTTCCAAACCCTCTTCTTTCTCTGATTCGGCCTCATCATCTGTATTAAGCGTTTCCACGACTTTAAAGCTAGTATTGTCCTCAATGACAGTTACAGACGACAGCTTCTCACTGCTTTCCGGCACTGCATTTGGTCCGCCATCACACGGTAGGTTCGAGGAAGCATAGTGCGGTAATTTCGGCCCGCCATCGTCTGTACTTTCCATGCCCAGGGTATGGAAGGTAATGTCAGCCTTAGAAGCATCAACGGCCTCCTGTTTTTCGCAACTTTCCACAACTGGTTTTTTGCTGTCTTCATCCTGGGTACTGAGGTCAGCATCTGTCACACAAGCAACAGGAGTTTTTTGTTCCAAGACGCCTGCTGGCTCTTGTTTTGGGCCGCTTTCGGGTGTCCAGTTTGGACCACTGTCATCTGTTCCGGTTATGACTGTGGTAGTGGAGCCAGCATCGGGTTCACAGGCAACGGATGTCTCCCGCCCCTCAAAAATCTCCATATGCGAGTTTCGGCCACTCAGTAGCGTTATGCGCTCGCTGCTTTCTGCTCTGACTTCGACCAGAGCAGTTACCCCAGCATCAGCCTCTGAATTAGCAACAGTACCCTGTTCATCGGTATCCTGTTCATCAGTACATTCCAGAGTCAAATTAAGGCCAGTCGCGGACCCCAGTTTTGGGCTGCCTTCAGGTGCAGAGCTCGGAGCACTACTGGGAGATCGCACGTGTCCAGTGGGCAGGAAGTTTAAGCCACTCTCACACACCAGGTCTGAGCCGTCTTTTCCTTTCTTCCACTCTGCTTCGCTTTCCAACAAATTGCTTCCTCCCTCTCCATCAGCGCCACTGACGGTTCTCATTTCGAAGTCATCGTCTTTGTCACCGTCTTCTTGGCCATCATCTGTATCGTTGAAATCCTCGTCATTCTCCTGTGAAGACTTATATGAGTGTTGCTGCTTCGCGTCTTCCCGCTCAATCTCAAGGTCACTTTCCTGCTGGCATTCGCTGTCATCACTTCTGCCGGGGCCCGCCTGCGTTCTCGAACTTTCAGAGATCAGCTCGATGACAGATGTTACCACGTGCTGAGCTGTAATTCTGTAAAGCTCCTCCAGCTGCTCTGATTCCGTGCTCGCGTGTGACACCGGAGAGGCCGCTGAGAACTTTCCCCCATCTTCTTTGTCTGCGTCCAGAGTTTTGAAATCAGTGTTAGAGTCGGAAGCACTGACAGACTCCTGTGTTACGTTCGTGCTGCCCTCGGGCGTCAGATGTGGGACTTCCTCGAGCAGTAGGCTTGGGTCAGTCTCAGGCACTGGGACTGGAACGCTCATAGGCAGCAGGTCTGGACCAGCCTCGGGCACCTTCAGTTCTTCTGCCTTGCTTTCCATTAGCTCAAACTCTTTTTTCTGAACATTGAGGTCATCCTTATCGTCACGCCCATCTGTTTTATCGCAACTCTTGCCGTTGTCATCTGAAGACTTGCTGAAGTTCGTCAGTAAGGTGTTCTTATCTTCGTCTTTTTGATCTTTTTGAAGCTTGTCCTTGTTTTGCGATTCTTCTGGTTTGCGAAGTCTGGCAGCCTGGTCCAGTGTAGGTTTTTCTGCCACCACAGAGGTCAACGAAAATGCTCTGGAGTCATGGGAGGAGCTGGTCTCTAAAAGCATGGAAAGCAAAGCAGATTTACTACTGTCCACAGCAATGGCGATCCTCAGGGACGAGTGATCAGCCATGTTTTGTTTGCTGTACTGGGTTTCCTTCTTTTGAATCCGTTCTGGAGTGGAATTTGCTGCTGTGCCTCCAGGCGACCTCTTTTTCTGAATCCGTGCTGAGTCACGTCTGGTTCTTATTGCTCTGCATGTCGTTCTGCCCCTCCTGGACATCAGCCACTTGACAGCCTCTTGACAACCTCTAGAACAAAGTTGACAGGGTGGGGCTCTGTCCAAGGCCAGCTGGCTTAGCAGCTCGTCCCTTGTGTCGTCCTCATTTTCGGCAGCGGCCTTGATCTTGGCACTCTGAGGCTTATGCTCCTTCCAGGAGGCTTCCTTAGATGAATGAGCGTCCCTGTCGTCTGCTCCACTTTGATGCTTAGAAGATCCTTCCCTTACTATGACTGATGTAAATACTTTACCTGTGCTCTCTTTGACTTCTGCCTGCTTCTCAGTAGCACGTTCCTGTGCAGGGGTTGTTAGGGAGGCTTGAGATTCACTCTCGTCTGCTACAGCCGTTCTTTTTATAGTTTGCTGCTGCGTCACACTTGCTTCAGGTGCGCAAGCTCTGCCGTCCTCTGCTCTCGCTTGCACAGCAGCCATAATACACATTTGCCTCAGTTTACTTTTGCGGTCTTCTGCGCCCATTTTCGCCTGAATGTTTTGAGTGCCAACCGATTTGCATTCTTTTGTCACCTTTGCTTTGCTCGCCACTACTGCCATCTGTTCCTTGTTGGTTTGCACACCAGCCGTTTTGTAGACTTTTATCACAGCATCTTTTCTCTTATATGAACCCTCTTGTTCATTGATGGTTTGGAAGGCAACCTTTTTGCTCAGTTTCGTCGCTTTATCGATACTGTACTCCAGTTCTGCCTCTTCATGCACGGTTTGCACACCAACCGTTTTGCAAACTTTCGATACTTTAGAGTTGCTTTCGTCTATTCTTACCTTTTCATCAGCGGTTTGTACGCCAATCGTTTTGTATACTTTCCCCACTTCAGGTTTGCTGTTGTCTTGTTCCTCTGTGGTTTGTACACCAACCGTTTTGGACACTTTCGTCACTGTACCTTTGGCTCCATCTGTTCCCACCTGTTCCGCGGAGGTTTGTACCCCAACCACTTTGTATTCTGTAATTCTTTTAGATTTGATGTCATCTATTCCCATCTGTTCCGCGGAGGTTTGTACCCCAACCACTTTGTATTCTGTCATTCTTTTAGATTTGCTGTCATCTATTCCCATCTGTTCCGCGGAGGTTTGCACACCAACCACTTTGCATTCTGTCGCCCCTTTTGATTTCCCGTCACATGCGCCCTCCTGTTCCTCCGTTGTTTGAACGCCAACGGTTTCGCATTTTTTCGGTCCTTTAGCATCGCTCTCGTATTCTCCAGCCCGTGTTTTAGTGGTCTGCAAGCCAGCTGTTTCAAGGGGTTTAATTACTTCCGTTTTGCTCTCGTCTGCTTCTACCACATTGTCGATAGTCTGCACAGAAGTCGTTTTGTATACTTTCTTTACTTGAATGTTGCTGTCAGAGGAATCTTTTCTGCTGGTGCTATTTGGGTCTGCTTCTTTAAGTTTCCTTCTGATAGATTCTCTTGGTTTTGGCTTCGGCATTATAACATCTTTGGGAGACGGTGTGTTCAAAACGCGTAGGCGGCTTGCTCTGGTTGGGGAGACGGGCAGTTCAGAGGACAGAAAGAAAGAATTTAAAAAATTCTTCGTTCCCTTACTGAAACTACGATTAGTTTTAAGAAGAATGAAGAATAACACTGGCTGCAAGGTGGGGCAAAGGTTAATCTTTAACAGTTATTTCGTCTTAGGAACTCCTGCATACAAAGAAACATTTTTCTTTCTCAAATTACCAACAAAGAAGTAATGTAATGAAAGGCAAAAGCATGCCACACAGACAAAATTGTAGGAATAACCAAACCTTTCCCTTTAATCCTTCAATCTTTTTATCCCACCCCCACCGATCTGGTTTGTTCTTGATAATCAAGTCCTCAAGAATGTTCTTTCCTTCCTCTATTTCGTGCGTCTTTTTATCGCAATCTAATGTCGTCCCACTTCCCTGTGTTACTCATATTTGTACATCAACTCTTCTATTCTGTGAGTTCTGGTCCATGTTCCTCGTCCTTCCCCCGTCACTGAAAGGGAAAACATGGCTCACCTGTAGAAAAAGCAGTAGTGTTCGTGTCCGTGAACAGGGCACATTCCTACGTTTTCCTCAAAATCAAATGGATCATTCCTGTCTACCCTGCAGCATACAAAGAAAACGTCAATCATACACAGGTCCACATATTGCCACCGTATCACAGTTGTACGCACGCACAAGCATTTAAATTTACAGGTAAATGGTGCAATATACACAAGTGTTATTCACATAAAGCTCATGATATGTGCTACATAATATCCATAGTATCAAACCGTGCGAGTGAAGGTCTCATTGTCATTATTGCTAAATAACAATACTCGCGTGAGTATACAGCTGTATAGTGTAAAACAGTATTTAAATGCTGGCTGTAGACACATGAAGCGAAAGCAGGAAACAAGAAATTGAAGGAATTGAAAGAATGTATCCTGAATGGATGGATGCCTACGTATTAGCCACAGGATCACCGCCTTACGTGTTCAGCTTTCGAATCAACAAGTCCACATACGTGGGATGCCCTTCTGGCTTGGCCTCCATAATTAGCAAAAGGTCAAAGCCACGCAGGATCTGTGCACACGTATTAGTGAGAACTGTTCAGAATTAACATGCACCGGGTCAAAATCCACTTTGCATCCATAAGAATTTTTAGGCAATTACAGCCAGTAAATTCTAACGCTAACTTGATTCCTTACGAGCAATATATAGGCTTGTCAAATATATTATTATTATCATTATTATTATTAAGCTTTAGTGAAGGGCGCACTATTTGAAATGTGATGGACGCAGCCACGTCATGGAGACCGCTTTGCCACCACACGGTCACTGCCACAGCGGACGTCCGCGCGCGGTATCAGGCTACAGGCTGAGTACCGTCAGCGATCCGTGGCTGTGACGCGCTGTGCCATCTTATAGCGTGCTGTGCTAGGACCACTCTCTTTAGACATCTCTATACTCTTTTAGAATAGCTACAGATACTAACAACTAACATCTTCTGATTTTCCTCGATATACTCTTTCTTTAGATAGTAAACTAAACAAACGTCTTAACATATTCGATCAGTTTGCAGGCAGATTTCTTATCTTTATCTGTGCACCGTAGCTAGCAAAACTGCATTTCAACGTAATTATCTTTATTTCCTTCTCACTCTGCTAAATTGTCCTTAACACTAACAGGAAGAGTAAAGCGCACTCTTTCCATTGCATACCTTTATTTGCCTGTTTATACATTCTTTGATTTTTTATTGTAACCATTGTACATGTAACAAACACAAATTTCTGTATCAGCCGCACGTTCACCGGCTAGCTGCTGCGCTGGGCCGGACAATGCCCCGTCGCGGCCAGCCCCCACCCGATAAAAGTGGGGTGTGGACTGGACAAAGGCCAGTGGGCGGGGGGGGGGGCTGGATAGCTCAGCTGGGAGAGCTGCGGACTGGCAGGTGGAAGGTTGCTGGTCGAATCCTGGTGTGGCCAAGGATTATTTCCTGGATGTATACATTGTGCAAACTCCATTCGGCCATCTCCCCGCAAATTAAACTGCCTGTTCGCACTGGCCATCTTACTGCAGCCATCAGTCTGGTGGTTCTTTCAGTGCATAGATTAGTAATAGGACCCTCTCCCTAATAGTGCCAAATCACCGCCAGGTGGAAGCACTGTCCTTCTAAATAACCAACCAACCGACAAAGGGCAGTGAAGCAGGGTGGCAGTGACAGGCGACGGGACAGACCAGCCAGCGGACAGCAGCATCAGCAGCGCGGCCACGAATAAAATGTAGACGGCCTCTGACAAAGATTGTCTTTGTTGAGAGAGAGGGAGAGGAGAGAAGGAAAGTTTGCTGAGCGAACCCGCTCCATCACAGAAACACTTCAGCAAGCGTGGATCTGGCGTGGGCTAACTATAAGATCTCATGAAAACTGCAGTCTGTTAGTAAATTAAGCCGTCCTAATAGATCAAACCATGGTTTGTGGAATGTGGTTTGGGCGCAACCGTCTCTGTGACGTGCACACACCTCACACAAAAGATCAGGCACGTCACTATCTCGCTGTTCTGTCTCTCCTCTGAAGTCATTTAGGCAGAATGATCCGACTCTAAGACAGGGAGCGACAGCAGCTGAAATGAAAACGAATTAGAAACACTTTGACGTTCTCTTTCAATGTCTCATTAGGAACTGAAGACGAAGCGAGGCAACGGAGAGACAGACAGCTTCTACTTGAACTGTTTCTGCATACAGTTCTCGTCAACACCCTAATAAAGGGAAAGCACTCGATAACCAGGTTTATTTTTCTCCCGCAGTGCTGTCCCCTGAGCGGCAATGATCACCGTCATATACCTTGGGCGTGCACGCGACCCACCTACTTGGTTGTACCGAAGACTGTTGTACAGAGCGACTAGTTTGTCAAAAGTTTAAAAACAGTGCCTCTTTTGCAAAGTCTGTTTCGCTACTTAATTTGTGCGAAAGGTAGAAACCTGGAAAGAATAAAAAGATAGCACTGATTTCCTGCTCTGCAAATAAATAAACAACCCTAATAACGTTAGGTGAGGCAATATGTATTGAGTATCAGCCATCGGTAAGAAATAATCTTTCCATTTTTAATAAAGACCAAATGAGGACAGAGCGCTATAAATTATCAAACGATAATCCCAAAAAGGTACTGGCAGCGCTAGACAAACCCGTATGCTGACGTATGCAACCAAGGGAGCCTACCGTAGCCAAACACGTAACAAAGAGAGAGAATCGAAAGTAAGGAACATGACAGATCTTCACTAAAAGATCTGCCGTCCCTTTCTTTTAAACGACCCTAGTCTTCACATAGCTAACCCCCGGTGTACCACGTGTGGATACAGAGAATCGTCGTTTAAAAGAAAGGGACGGCAGATCTTTTAGTGAAGATCTGCCATGTTCCATACTTTCGACTCTCTCTTTGCTACCTGTTTGGGTACGGTAGGCTCCCTTGGTTGCATACGTCAGCATACGGGTGTGTCTAGCGCTGCTTTCCATTTTTATCAGGGAAATGGCATGCACTCGGGCAGACTGTACGTGCAAAAATTAAAATCCTGCTTTAAGATTTGAGTTTCAGTGTACATTTGCAAGAGACGTGCTGTGTCGTGAGATCTTTCTGTCTGTAGACAACTTTCAGTACGTGATTTTAACCAAGGGCCTGTAATGTCATCAAACACGTTGATCACGATCGTTCCAACGGATTCGATAAATGTGTACAACTGGAATTGTTCTTTGAAGTGGTCTTGCAACCTGCCTTCTAAAGTCATTTTTAAAAAAATCAAAGTAAAGCATATCGGAACATCAATTTCGTTTCATTCTGAAGTTGGTGGATTATGGGGTGTCAAGAGGGAAACCTTTGTAGCAAGCAAGTTATCAGACAATCCGCCTCTCTAGCTATATATAATTCCAATCTAGAATTATACTATAACAGTCTAGATCTATGCTTCCATGCAGCAGCTATACAATGGTGCAGCAGTGCAATTCACTCTGTTGTTTCATCGTGAATTGTAAAGCTATTTCGAATGAAATTCCTATAGAAACCTTGTTTTATTGACATCGCAACTTTAGGTTGTGAAAAAATTAACAGAATGCCAACATAATGTCTGAATCTGGGCTGGCGAATTTGCCACGATGAAAAGAAAAAATAGTGAGTTGTATACATAGGATATAAACACAAACACTTACATGAGCCAGCCAGCTTTATTTCGGCAGGGAAACGACCACTCACCATTCCGCGGCGCTGTAGATGAACAGAAGAGTTAAGCAGAGTTAGAAGAGAAATATCTGAAGTTCACAAACAGATAACGTCGCATTTTAACTTCCACCACAGTCTGTATGTCTTGTCTTTCACGTCTTTAATTTAATATAAGCAACTAAACGACCAGTCAGGCAGCCAGCTACCTAGCAACCCAACCATCCAGCAAGTAAGGGGAGACAAGACGTGTCGGACCGACAGACAGAACATTTAATCCTCTGATCTTTTCAGTTTTCAGTTCCCCACAATTAGACTTGAGCACCTGTACATAAGGAAAGCAACCTAGAAAACCAATTTTAAAAAATAAAGGCAGAGCTGTAGTGCAACGATTAACGGCTTGAAGTCCCCTGATTTCTCATAAAGACATTTACTATTGTCAGGTGAAGCAAACACTCATTTACTACTCCAAAAGAAATGGAGTGAGTGTAACAATGAGAGAGAGAGAGAGAGATAGCAGGGGTCGAGTATGCCTGATATAGGGCTGACATGCATGAGGGTTCTTATCCCTCTGTTCATACGTAAAGGTGCAAGTAAAATACAAATGGCGAATAGGCCTTACAACGACTTTTACTACCGTGAGTGCAGATACTAACGCTCATGCAAGTAGGTCTAGGTTTGCAATAAAAACGTTCTAGGTATTAAAACAGTAGTAAACACGACCTTAGCATTTGCACAGTATTGAAAGGCAGCTAGGAACTCACTTGGTCCTCATGTAAGTTCAATTCCAAGTCGTACAAGAAGATGCAGTCACTATCAGAGATAAAAGACTCGATCAAACCGTCCCCAACCAGAATCGTCCTGCAAGAGAAAAGGTTATTTAAAACTGCCCCTCATCATAGTAAAGTATTTCACTAATGACAAAATTAAACTCGTTTTCATCCACTTTGTCCACACTGGAATTCTTGTTCCTGAAATCTGGCAGTCGAAGATTTTATTAACAACTGAGAATAACATAATACTGGAGCATGTGAATGAAAAGCTGCACACTTCACATTTAGCTGTGATTTATTTGATTGAACTCATTAGTTCGAGTTAATGGTACACTGCTCTTTCAGTACGAGAGAACAAATTGCAATTTCTTACTCATTCGAACACAATCTGCGTTTCCATTTTTCAGTTTGGAATAATGTCATATTGTCCTTCTTCAAGGAGTAAATGAATATTTTGAGTGGCTCTTTAAATGATCCAGTGTATTTATTTACATTTATATTTTCAAACAATTTATTTTTTTAGTTATGCTTTGGAAGAACCTGTTGGTTCATATTTGAGATTAAAATCTGCAACTCTCCTAACAGTACCTCTCCATGTATGGTAGCACCGCTTAATTTGAGCTGCTTACCAGAAGCTGAGAAGTTAAAAATATCTTGTGTCACCAAAGCTAAACATTTCGTTCTGCTGTGTCAACAATTGTAGTGCCTAAACTTCGGTAACCTGCCAGCGGCTTAGTCTGAGGTACACGCTATAGATCATTTCCCTGCCTACGATGGTAGACTGCAGTGATCATACCGGACCACAGCTGACTCCCACGTCAAATGCTTACTTAGGATTGCGTTTGCTGTAACTGCTCCAAGCACGCTATTTGTATGGCCATGTTCTTTTTTCTGTTAAAAGAGTTGTGTGCTGCTATAATGGTTAGGCTTAACTTTTTAATCACGCACAGTTTGCCGAGCAACTGCTTATGCGACCACTGCATTTCAACACGCACAAGCGATCTGCACTACGTGCAGTCAGATGAAACTTGCCTTTCACTGCTACAAGCTTTCCCAGAATAAAGAGGCTGATCAGTCTTGTGGCGCAACATCATCCAGCAGCCAGTGACATTATAAACAGTCCGCTCAGCGTGCAAATCGCCCATGAACAGAACGTTCTAAGAAGAAAAGACATTGAGGTTATGGATGCAGTTTGCACAGCTGAGAAATTGAAATAGTTATATCCATTTGAGACTGACAGACAAGTGAAATCAAAGACGGATGAGTAACTTCTTGTTGCTAACAGAACTTCGTCTATGGCCAAGAGTACAGAAGTTGTGCATGAGCCAGTTTCCCTACCCTAGTATACCGAGGCCTAGTAAATCACATGCCGGGCATGCTTATATTCAATATTGGTGCGAGCTGCTACAGGAATGAGCAAACTTGCTGGCTGCGCATCTGAGCTGTTTTGTGTGAGCAAGCGATGTGCGAGAGTAGGACAAAGGGGGACGCCAAGCCCACATGCCTGTTTCCAAGCAAATTTCAAACAAGCCTAAATGTATTCATGAACTTCAGTCACTGCAGAACAGTCACCACAAGATTTAACTTCTCAATAATACTAAAATACCTCTACCACTAATCTACTGTAGATGTCACTATCTTTGTATGGTTGAATCCTAGTTGCCAACACTCGCTTAGTGAGCGGGCTGACTTCATTAACATGGATTCTCTGTATGCACACGTTGTGTACCGAGGGTTAGCTGTGTGAAGACTAGTGCCGTTATAAAGAAAGGGATGGCAGATCTTTTTGAGGATCAGCCAAGTTCCTTTCTTTCGGCCCTCCCTTTGCTACGTGTTTGGGTACGGTAAGCTCCCTTGGTCGCGTGCGTCTGCACACGGTTATGTTGAGCGCTGCCACTACCTCTTGTTGGAGTTATCGTATGGTTGATCTGAAATCAACATTGTTGTAAAGTTCCTCTGGAAATTGTCCGTATATAAAGTGAAAATAGGCCCCGCGCGACATCCCCAGTGCGCCAGAGATTGACACATTACAGTTAAACCTTTGTGTGTGTTTTTTTTAAAGAAACGTTGTTCATCAATAGTAACAGGGAAAAAAATTGATGGCAATGCGCAAGTCAAAATCGCCAGCAACTACGGGAACAAAAAGCAAGGTAAGATACGTGTGATTGTGTTGATTTCAAACCAATTGTTGGGTAAAACTGCTTAATATAGAAAAACAATCTGCAATGATGTTAATTCCGCGTTCAAAAATACTCCCAATTCATTTGCAACAAGTATGATTTTTGCCATCAAGTTTATTTTTAGAACGTGTCACGCTTTTTCCATGACCTCTGTACTTTTGACCCTATACATGTAACTAAACAGTACATCGTTGGGAGAGGGGCTGGGGAAGGTAAAAAAAAAGCATTTGTAGGATCGTAAATACTTTGGCATTACTGCATTGTTGGTGACTTATTTTAATTTGGAGTGTTTAACAATATAGATGTTTAACACTATAATTGATGAAAGATGAAACCAAAAATGCTGATTACTTATTGGGATGGATCTTAGTAAAACAAGGATGAAGCAAATAACATACATGTGTTACTACGAATTTTTTAACGCTCCTAAAAGCATTATTTATGTCATAAAAATGTAAACAATCTGCACGTTAATATTTGTTCACGTGAATTCCCCGCAAGCGCTATGGCGTTGTACGTTCAAGAGAACAGCTAAATATATCTCCTCCCCCCACCCCAATGTGAAAACTAGTACTGACTAGTCGATTCAAATTTATAATGGTAGAGTAAGAACAGAATTCTAATATTCGTATTCAGAATAGTTCGAATATTTAACAATCGATCCGTTGGACGTTTAGTTGACAGTTTTGTAGGGATTGCGTGATAATGGTGCCAAGTTAATTATTGTCACCAAAGTTAAAGTTGAAATACTTTTAATCAATACTAACATGTATACAGAGAACCAGACAGCCGAGTGGTTATAGGGCTGAACGGAACCCGAACCGAAGGTACTGGTTCGATATCCGTATACCTCACTTTGCCCAGTTCACCCAACTGGGAAAGGGTTCCTGATTCTCTGGGTTAGGGAATGAAAAGCAGCTAAAGAAACTTGGAGGTCTTAACACCACACCCACCTACGCCCACTCATTTACAATCTTCAGGTCGGGAGACAAGCTTACTTAGAATCTTACAATAATATATAGAAGCCCACAAAAACCCATGTTAAGTCTATAGCAGGTTAACGAGCCATCCTATTCGGTGAGTGGACTATTCTTATTTAAAACTTAACATTTTTGGATAGCTCTAGAGAACACTTTTGTAGCGCCTCAATTTCCTGTATGCTGCTTAGACCGACGTACACAATTCTCTTCGATTTTTTCTTTTTGAAATTGTAAAATTTTAACTTTTTCGACATAGATCAGTAGCCGATGGGCTACCAAGAAATGTAAGCAACTGAAGGAGTTTTATTTCCGAGTCCATTTGTCCCTCAAATCAGGGCCGACTATTTCATACAGTGTCCGAGACGGACCTCAAGCAATTGGTGGTTTTCCTTGGTACCTCAGTATCCCATTCGTTGTGAATGTGTTTGTAGACCTGCTGCAGATGCTGACTCTCGACAAGCGATCCCTGTGCGTTGGTGTGCAAAGCCACTGCCGCAAACTCCCCGACAGCTGCAAGAAAAGGAGTCCTCACTTATCACATCCACGCTGTCTCAACTGGTATTTTTTTAAAATCTGTCATTTTGCATCTACCTGACGTGTGCTGATCATAACTTTCAAAAAGTTATTTCCAAATAGTGTTTGCGGGAGTGCAAAAGTGTATCTGCTTTGTCTGGTGCCAGTGCAGATTATATTCTTTTTATTTAGACTCTTTAAATTCTTGTGTAACTGGCGTTGTGGTGTGCGAATGGAGTTTAATATAACATTTTGAAAAATATATTCACTTGAAATTTGACGCCAATTTCCACAATGCTTATTAAATACTTCTTAGCAATTACAGTATTTCACATGTAGCCAACTCGTCTGTTATTCCTCTTGCTCTCTCTCTCTTGCTTTTATATACATATACATATATTACCTTTCGGCTGGTCTGTTTCAGTGGCATATTTTGTCTCTTTGCATATCTGCTCGTTACCTTATACATATGTCTATTTCATGTCCCATCTGTTCCCCGGTGCAACCAACCAACCAACCAACCAACCAACCAACCAACCAACCAACCAACCAACCAACCAGCCAACCAACCAACCAACCAACCAACCAACCAACCAACCAACCAACCAACCAACCAACCAACTATCATTACGCTATACGAATAGCGGTCTTACCCGTGGATGAGGTGCTAAACCGCACGGCGAAAGGATCCCGTAAAAAGACCGGCGGGATTTTCCGCAAGGCTTCACCTTCCTGGGACATACGACGTGGGGGCGTTGGTTTTTTCCCTGTGGGCGACTCCACCCGATAAACCTGTGCGACAGACTCTTGGCTAGTGACGTGGGAGTCGACCAGATGAGTGGTGTCTTTGGCAGCGGGGTCGCCAGGACTTAGGTCAGAAACAACAGCACTTGACCGATCTTCAAGATGGCTGTCGACAAGCCCTGCTGGCGACCCATCCTGCTCTGCTGTGGATTTCAGTCCCGGCAGTTGCGGGTCTTTGCCCTGACTCGCAGGTTCTGTGTCATCGTCCGGCCTCGGAGACTGCGTCTCTTCCTCGCAGCCTTGGTTGGCCGGCGATTTCTTCAGGATAGACTTCCTCCTGTCGGTTCGGGGCTCTTCGCCTATGCCACTGCCAGCAGGGATAGGGTCTGGATTTGTAGGGCGGGAATGCTCCACGCCTTGCGACCCACTCTTTTTCACTTGGTCTTCTCTTTTTTCAACTGCGTTCTGGGAATTTCTACGAGCATTTCGGCTCTCCTTATCTTTGGTCTCGTTCTCGTCTGCTCCAGAACTAGTGGACGGAATGTCTTCCTGAGACAGAAAAGAACGGACTGACTCCTCCCCAAAGTTGACACGCGAGGAAGACCGGAAGATTTTCTTGTCCGCCGTCACCACTTGCTTTCGAGTGAATTTCAGGTCCGACACGTCAAACCTGTCGTCAAACTTGTCTTTTTTCACAGTTTTGGGATTCAGCGGCACTGACGCCCTCCTAATGACGACAATGGAAGGACTGCTTCGATTATTTTCTCCCGATGGTACAAGAGATTGCGCTCTCCTGTTATCTCGAACCTTGGTGGCGTCGGACTCCACTTCCTCCGGTACGGTTTCTTGGTCTGTTATATTTGTTATATTTGTTATATTTGTTATATTTGTATCCTGGGTCTTGTGACCAGCAACATCCTCAGGTGAAGCAACTGTCATCTCCTGCTCACTGCCCCTTCGAGTCCCTGCGCTGCTTTCGGGCAACTGTGAGTTTGGGTCACTATCGAGGCGCTGGCCTGACCCACCTTCAACCACTCCCTGTTCATCTGTTTTATTTTCCGACAAGCTATCCTGTTTGTCTTCTGCGCGGCCGTTATGATTATCTTTATCGTCGTCTGCCTCCGCCAAACCCCGGTCGTTATTCTGTGAAGAGTTATTCACGCTACTGGGTGTGTCCCATTCGACTTTCGAGTTCTTGACAAGAGTCTCAACTTCAGACCCTGAAGACGCGTGATATGACAGCGTGCCGCTAGCTTCGCTCTCCTCCTTTAACTCGACGCCTGGGTCCTCAGGTCTGTTTTCAATGCTGACGGTACTGGTGTTAGACAATGCGTCTTTGCTCTTGTCTGAAACAGGCTGCTTATTGGGAGTAGCCACCTTCTGCACTGTAGCTTTCCGCCCCGTCTTGTTCACTGGAATGTCTTCTTTCGGAGGAAAAGTTCTCAGAACGCTAAGCCGGCTTGCTCTGGTCGGTGACGTGAAGTGTCAAACGCCAGAGAAAATAAAAGACTTGATAAAAGCATAAATGCACACAGTTTCCTTATCTTTGACAGATTTAATTTTTGATACACTGACAGCCAGAACAGATCCCTAGCAAAGACAGACTTATGGTGGCTGCTTTTATATCGCTATTATTATTTTTTTAACATCTCAGAGTTGACCTTTAGTTAGGGAATGGATGACAGGAAGACAGACATGCAGGCATGTAGGGAGAAGCAGGACAGACAGCAAGACAGTATCTAGATGGGCGGACGAATAGCTAGCGGGTCAAACAGAATTCGGGGACATGGTTTATATTTTCCCATTCTTATCTTTTTTGATCTACGCTTCCAAGTTAAGTGTCCTCTTACAATCTAATTTTTTTCTTGCTTTATTGTTGTCGTTGTTGGTGGTGCTATTTTAGTCCGTTTCGCCTCATTTCTTCATTCTATTTTTTCTATAATAATGTATCTCTTTTTTTCTGTGCACCTGCTTCTTGTATTCTTCTTTCTGTATTCCGTTCGTTCTATCTTTCTATCTCCTATCATTTACAGAGTCAGAAAAACTAACCTGTAGAAAAAGCAGTAGTGCTCATGCCCGTGTACAGGACACACGCCTTCGTTTTCTTCAAAATCAAAAGGGTCATTTTTGTCCACTCTAAAGCAGACAAAATCAGAATCTAAAGGGGTTTATTGTCCAGTCTTTTGCAAACAGAAAACACATCTCACGTATTCACAAATCGACAAGCAGGGACTCGTATAGACATACACAGATCCTGTAAATACATAACTTTAAAATGTTATAGCAGCCATACGCAGGCATCAGCACACAATGCACGCTTACAGACTATCATCATTTTGATCAGTTATGTATAATATTAACTAACTTATTCTATTGCGCAGACTCGCGTCTTTTCCACCCAGACGTGTTTTCATTAACAGAAAAATAAATCCAAAAGAAATCAATAAAATTTAAATACTAAGCGATTAAAGAAAGAAAACGAAAGAAAGAACGAAAAAGAAAGAAAAACGGCTCCCGAGATTGGCGCTAGGGGACTAGACAGGAGGACAAACGGTGAAATACCAAACTAACGAAATTAAGATTAAAGAAATGAATGTAAAAAAATACAATGTAAGGCAACAAAAATAACCCAAGGAGAACTACATTCCCGGCTGTAGAGACTGTAGAGACTCTAGGGACTTGCTGTATATAAGACTAGGCTTAATCTCAAGCGCGTAGACAGATCAGGCCTGTCACTACAGCCTTACGTGTGCAGCTGTCGAATCAGCAAGTCGATGCATGTTCCATAACCCTCCGCTTTTGCTTCCATGAGCAGCAGGAGGTCGAATCTGCGCAGAATCTGTGGACATTTGTTAATGCGAACTCAACTGCGGAGTCTTTGAAGGGCGTTAGTAAGAACGTCCCGTTACATAAGTGTCTAAACAGTCACAGACTTCTCGAACCGACAGTCTACCCTTAAAGACAAACTGGAGCCCAAAATAATTTTTTTCTAGCACTCCGCTTACATTGCTACAAGATACTCATTGCCAAAGTTCTGTTTGTCGTAGAGAAAAAAAATATTCGTTGCTCACAACCGGGGAATTAGTCAGTTACATAGTATTGTGTCACGAAGTCAAAAACGTCAGTTGGAAAACAGTACCAGTAAATACCTCACACAACACTCTGGTAAATACCTCACACAACACTCTGGTAAATACCTCACACAACACTCTGGTAAATACCTCACACAACACTCTGGTTACATCAGCGTCGTCGTCTCCTGTGTGTCCTCTGAAGTCATTCAGACAGAACGATCCAATTCTAAGATAGGGAGCGATCGCAGCTGCAAAAAAAAAAAAAACGTTAAAAGGGAAAGAGGAAATGGTTATGTAACTGGATTTTAAGATTAAAAGCTCAGATGACAAGAGAAACTGAACCTGTCTGGAACTGACACAGGCAAAGCCTCTATCAGGACAGGACACAATGCCAACAGATAAACAAATAAACATAAACACTTATCTGTGGGTTAGAATGAGTACCAGGTGAAAGGCAAGCAAAGGAGGTGGAAAAGAGGATGCCGGGAGGAAGCCAACAGAAAACAGTAAGGGGAGAGAATAACAGAAACGGCAGGCAATGAATATATAAGCAAATTGAAAATAAAATAAAAAGGAATAAAGTAAATAATTAGAAAAAATTAAGATATAATAAAGTGATATAAATAAAGTTTCTACTCCAAGCTGCAGTCACCACAAGAACTGAGCCACCTAACAATTATTTCTGTAGCATCCTCCCTGCTCCCTGCTACCTATAAAAACCAATGCTAGGGCAGGGATGGGTTATAACTGTTGTCAAGTTGCCCGGGGACACTAGAAATGTGACCGGGCCATTAAAAATCATAAATCACTGGCCTGCCAGGCTAACAATTTTTTTAGCCTACTGCTGTAGACATTTACAAAAACATACCTAAGACACTGGACGTTTGCAGTGGGCTTTCGAATTTCAAGTTACTAGCCTATAGTGATAATGGAACATCCCCATCCTGTTTTGCTGAGAATATGACAAGAATGTCTGAAAGTAGAGGAAACTGTGTGAAATAGATTGCTCTCTCCAGCCCGCGAGCTATCACGATTGACAGAAATTCACGGGACGAGATTATTGGCACTGAAAACCTCCGGTGCATACAAGTGACCTTTCTTCTCTTCCTCTCCCTCCCTCCCCATATATTTCTCTGGTGCTTCCGTTCCTGAACTTACGTCTCGTGTCGCTTGCTGCTGGCTGAGCACTCCCTCTTTGAGTCGGCTTGTAGATGTATCGTCCACTCATCTAATCATCGTCTTAATCTCAGCAGTTTCAGTCAATAAACCGTTGATTTCGGTCGAGATCGCCCAGGAGCTAGAAACAAGTCTTCTGCACACACAAAATGTGAACCGGTTTGTGCTTCCTGCCGACACATCACTAAGCGCAATGCCAGTCCATGCTAGTAGGTGTACACACGTCCATCTTTTTTACTAACTTCTCCCTCTGGCGTCATTTGGGTACGTCATTTGGGTACCTCAGGAATCGATGACGTAGCCTGCCGACGACTTTGTTCTTTCTTGTTTTAATCACTCCCTCCTCCCCCCTCCCTACTATCAGATTGTGCACGTCGAGGTTCTTCAAGGGATTCAGTTAGGCAGGAAGGACATTTGGATTTGCCAGTGAATCTTTTGCTTGCATTGGTATACCTTGTAGAACCTCAACTTGTACCCACCTGTGCCGTATATACCTTACACCTTGATAGTTCTGCTACAGTTTAAATGAAGCTGTGACACTATAGGGTTATGTCATGAGGTACCAAACATTCGCGAGCTCAGAAAAACGTTTCCCTCTGGTGTGTCAACCCTTGTAGCGCCTCAACTTTTAGTAAGCTGCAGCCAGCAGTTAACATGCAGTGCGCAATAAGCGCTACTATTTAGAGCCGCTTTCTTTACTAAACGCACTGCTAAACCAGTCTTTCTACGCAGGGAATTCATTCCATATATTTCGGTAGTTGGAAGACGCCATAAATCGAGAGACATGGTTATAAAATCTTCAAACCACGCGAAGTGTGCATGAAATGTCTTCTCGCGCGTTACAAATCCACATTTATTATTATTATTATTATAAACCGTCTGCAATAACTGTAAATATCGATTAACCAGTGTCTCCAACGCTCGTAAAGAAAGCACTGTGACTCTGTCGAGAGTTTCTTTTTGCGTTAGCCCCCCCCCCCCCCCCCCCCCCCCCCCCC
>SMGT01013362.1:29562-112538 GCA_004794575.1 Lanistes nyassanus
ACACACACACTCACTTTCCTGTTGAATGGAGTATTACATATACTACACAGGTACCAACTAAGCAAGGTTTATGCAGTTTTAAGAAAGATTCAGGACGTGTGCTTGCAAAATGTGAGCGAATCCAAAACCTTGTTTTGATCCACTTGTAAAGTTTTCTGAGTGGTATTTAGCTCCATTTAAAAGTAAAACAAATTCGTTTATTTAGTCTTTTTGTCAACCTACTTAGCATGCATAGATCCATCCATCTTTTAAATCAAAAATAGCCACACTGCACCTCCGATATATCTGTAAGAACAAAGTACACTTTAAAAAAATTAATTTAAAAAATCTGAATTTTCCAAAGTGCTTTTCTGACTCATCTAATAACATTAGGTTGGGTCCATGACTGTTCGTAAATTTTATGTGTAAATGCGCCCGTAAAATACACAGGTCGAACGGGCCTTATTACCGTTCCTATGACCAGAAGTGCAAATACAAGCGTTCATGCAACCCAACCCTAAATTGCAGGTCTTAAAAGCGTTTTTCTTACTCCCACAAAATCATAAACTGAAATAACAGGCAAACGGTACGGCCAGTAAAGTCGGCGAATTGGCTGGCCGAGTCGAAAGACTGCTTAATTTCGCCCATCTTGTCCAGCTAGGGCAAAAGCTGAGGTCTGACATTATGGGCCCAGCCCACACTGACGGCTGGGTGGACGCGAGATAGATTATGGCCGACGAAAATGCCATCTATCGCCTTACTGCTTGCATAAACCACTTACAGGGACCATGGCAGGCCAGGACCAGCCATTTAGCGCTATTCGACTAGGCAATGATATGTTTTCGCGGCTCTGCCATTTTGTCAGCTCTTCGGCGTCGGGGGCAGAAAAGCTCGATAGGAGAAAGCACGCTGGCAAAACAGGTCGTAAGCTTGTCATATCCGCGGGCGGTGTTTATATACAAATGGTTGTTTGTGTATGCGTGCCTGCATTTGTGCGACTAACTGAACCACTATGCGAAATTTCTATCAGAGGCTCTGGAAACAATTTTTTTCTGCTTCGGTCCAGATTTATATATCTAGCCATCCATCCTTCACTCCCTCCTTTCATGTAAGAGTTGCTACATTCTTAATAAATTTAGTTCGGTTTAGTTGCAGGTAGCAGAACATTCTTTACATCTCAATTTTCTTGACATAACAGAAAAAGCATTTCAAGACAGTGTAGTGGCAGTGCAAAACCATTCTTTCCTTTTCGTTTAGTTTTTCTTTTCCTTTTTCTTTCTTTCTTCTTCACTTCCGGTCAATTTATTCTGCCTCGCGCATTCAAAGGATGACTATTAGCACTGCGCACAAAGTACACAGTTTAGTAACGGACTTCTCCCATTCATCTGTCAGTTCTCTCTGAAAGACAATTTAAACGTCGGCAGCAATCCACCCCAAGCACACGTACACCCTCTTCACCTTTCTAATCAAGTCGTTGACACAGCAAATATTTCTTTCTGAACCTTGTCCGCAACAGCCACGAGCTGCCAGAAAACTATTGTAGCCATTGCAGGCCGCGTCTTCCTAGCGAGAAATCAGAAAATCTCCTAACTCGGGGTGCCAAAACGTTTTCAGGGGCGACTACCAGTACTTCATCTGATGGCCGGCTTCCAGCCGGGACGTGTATGGGATGAAGGACAGGAATATCATCGCCAGCCAGTAGTCCATCTTTCCTCCTTTCAGCCATTAATGAGGTCGTCATCTCGGCAAATCATTATATCACTTCTACTTGTCCTCCCTAATTGGCTAGTTTACTGCCCTCACGCCCGCTCAGCCATCGACCCTTGCTGTTTCCCTCCCGATGATGGAGGTGTCCTAGTGGCAAACGACCTCATCTCCTTGATTGGCGCCAAAACGTTTGCCAGACAGTAGGGTCGCTGTCGCTCCCCCCAAACTAAGGTTTCGGAAGGGAGCTGAGAGGCCAGGAGTATCGAACGTTTCTCTCTGCTTAATGCGAACCCGCACATCCAATTTTCTCTGAGAGCATGTAAGTTTCTTTTCTGTCTGTTATTTCCAGATTGTATTAAGCGGCCACATTTTATGGGTTGTGTTCAGAAGCCAAAAGAAAAAAGGAGGAAAGAAGGAAGGAAGCAGGTAAGGAAGGAAGTAGCTTTCTTTAAAATCATCAGTGCCAATGTTTTCTTCTGACATCACCACCACCACCGTTAACAGTGCCCTCGACTATCTCTTTTTCTCCTCTTCATCCTCTCTTTCATCATTATAAAGGAAAACGCTTTGGCTCTGTCTGTTCAGGGAGAGAGCCTGCACTCCTCTGTATTCCTCAAGCTGACGACAAAGAGCTCCCAAATGCCTTTCACTAAAGTTCGAGGAACCAGAGATGGTTATCACTCGGGGACGGTTCCAGAAAGGCGGTGACTCGAAGTGGGTCATGGGTCAGCTGTGGTCAAGCACAGTCGGAAGGCTAGGGCGAGACAGTGCGGCCCCATTGCTTCCCGCTTAAGGTTGACATTTCTTGCCCTTCAGATTTGCCCAGCGATGGGGCCACAGTTTCTGCGTCCAAAATTTTTAAAAGAAAAAAACCAGTAGGAACAATACAAATAAAGGTCCTATAGCTTAATGATAAGCAATCCAGCCAGGGGGCGTGTTTAAAACTAAAGAGGAAGACGAAGGTATTGGTGGCTGCTGATCTGATGGTGATTATAATGTTGGCCGGAGATAGGCTTCTGGTAAGCACTCCCCCACCCCCCACCCTCCACCCCCCACCCCACCAACACACAAACACACACACACGCACACACCTGGCGGCTATGCACTATTCGGATGGAGTGCGTGAATGTGGGTAAGGGTAGGAATGATAGGGGCAGACAAGTATTGTGTGGCTTTTGTGCGATAATTTGGAAATGGACACATAGTTATGCTTACTTACGCGTGCTTTAAGCACATCTGTTAACGAATGGTGTTTAGTAAAAGCACTTCCATTTGCATATGTTTGGTTTAACCATATCGTTTCATTAATAAAGAACAAATGAGGACAGAGCGCTTTAAATTATCGAAAGATAACTCCAACAAAGGTACTGGCATCGCTCAAAGATAGCCGTATGCAGACGCTTGCGCCCAAGGGAGCTTACCGTACCCACACACGTAGCAAAGAGAGGGCCGAAAGAGAGGAACTTGGCAGATCCTCAGATCCTCAGATCCTCAGATCCTGCCAAGTTCCATTCTTTCGGCCCTCTCTTTGCCACGTGTTTGGGTACGGTAAGCTCCCTTGGGCGCAAGCGTCTGCATACGGCTATCTTTGAGCGATGCCAGTACCTTTGTTGGAGTTATATCGTTTCATGATAAGTGCTTGGTGTTCGTAACTTTCCTTAGTTGTGTTCTGTTTAAACATATCTGTTAATGATAATATTTAGCTAAAGCATGTTTATAAAGGATTAATCACTATTAATCCGCACTCTTGTAAAAGTCCTTTAAACTCGGGACATTTTTTTCTGCGCCTAGAGTGATCTGCAACAACACGGCTATACTGCAGCATAAAAATTGACCAAGACGATATCTCCGTAAATGGGTGTGTCATGAGATCAGCAATTGGAACCAAGATGGTCTGAGTAAACCCCTTTAAAGTTTACCCTTCCCCAACCCCAAGTCCAAGTCAGATGTCCTCTAACCATATACTGCGAGTTCTCTATGCGAGAATGCCCAGAATACAGGAGGTTCCCGAAAGTGGTAGGAGAAGTCGGCAACGATTCGGCAGTGATTGTCGCCAATGATTGTGTCCCTTAAGTTTTAGGAATTTCTAACTTCTAAACATCATCATCATGTGCTCAGGCTGAATCCGCCATGTGGTCATATTTAGTTGTTTTCCCTGCCGGAAATTACCCGATTCTAGAACGGCAAGGGCAGGATAACTGTGCAGACCTTGTTATGGGAACGTACCTAAAGCAGCTGATTGTTTTGGCTAATAGCTGTTTGGAAATGAGTCACATCCCAGTCGAAGGTATCAAAAGGTCGACAGGGGGTGAACTTTGGGTCGAAGAACTTTGTGACCGCACAACACCGCGTTTAAATTGCAGATAGGGAGTCGAGTTTGAACATCACTTCTTGCCAAACCTGTTCGGGAGTTCTGCCTGTGTGCCAGAGCCTTCCATTGTCCCAGAGGACACTTAATTTCTGTATAATTGCTTTTGAGCTGCAGAGTAAATATTTTGAAGAGGGAGGCGAGGGGGTGGGGGAATTTTCCAGGTTCGGATAATCGAATTTCGGTTTGGGCGCTTATTTAAATAATCACGAAAACGAGCGTTTGCTAGCTAGCTTGTATAAAAGAACTGGTTCCGTTCACCATCTGTGACTTTCTGAGGAGAATAGGTTGTAAATATGTTTGTGTGCGCGTCTGCCTGGATCACGTTCGGCTGGATTCTGCCGCTTCTTGTAGCAAACCTCAGTAGTGTCTACGCCACTGATGTCAAAATTATCGACGCCAGATCTGCAGAATTCATGTATCTCCTTTGCCGCCAGCGCTACGACAACTTGAACCTAAATAAATAAGCAAATTCCAAATGCAGCTACCACAGCACCCAAGAAGCATCAAACCGTTGTTATATGGCGCTGTGCAAATAAGTACTAAGGAAAGTGCGTCAGTAAATTAAAACGAACACATCTTCATCCAGTGTCCTTGAAACAATCAGGAAAGAAATAAGAAGACGAACAACAACATTAACAACTACAACAAAACAGTAACACCCGTTTCCTGCACACGGATCGCACTATACAGATAAACGCAGAGTTTACGTAAAACGATGGTTATTGTTTTGTTTTTAAAAATAGAGATGTAATTTCGTATCTGAGAAAATGGTAAAGCAAAAGTCTTTTTAGAGAAAAAAGTAGAATTGTTAATATTAAATGTGCTTAACCCTTTTCTTCTTCTCTATGCCAAAAGGTTGGGAGACGTCTTTTTTTTTCCCCTCCAGACACTTTGGTTTCCTGGGGCGGAAGTATGCCTGACCTTTCAAAGTTCTTCTAGATCCGACCTGAAAAGAAGGGCTGCATCCTGTAATTAAAGATAGGGAATTGTGAGCAGTAATCGACTGATGGTCTCGAAAGTAAATGATATTGCAATTCAAACGCAGCAAGAGGCAGGTGATGTTTCTCGTATACAAATGCAGGCACGAAAACGCGCAGATTTAAAGCAAGAAGACAATAAATTCAATGTCAGCGAAACGCAGGAGAAATCCAGATGACCATCGCACTTGACCCGCGAAGGTCCAAGAACGCCATTTTCTCTTCCAACAAGAAGGTACAGATTCCACTTGCAAAACCCGAGTAAGCTCTCCTCTTCAAGACCTCGCTGGCGAGTTGACCCCAGCCGGACCGCGCCTCGTCATCAGCCTCACAAAGCCCCGGATGTAATCATCGTGCCCTCGTGAAGCCTCTCCCTCCCGGTCCCGCACACCAGCTAATTAATTAAGGCCGTCATTTCTGGCCAAATATTTGACAGTGCCGCCTCGCAGCAGCGCGAAGGGCGAGCCCTCCCGGACATCGGCAGCCTTTTGTGCGCCCAGATTAAACAGCGCTTTGTCAGGCGTGAAGGGCCAATCAATGGTGCCTAATATAGTCTTTTGGGTAAGTTGGTGGTTTAATTACGTTCGTGTCTTTTTATGACGCCGATAGGCAGTCAAGGTTAAGGAGCAGTTTTCCTGCTTTCCCTAGTCAAAGTTCTCCGTCTACTACCAAGCTGGGACGGCCAGAAGTATGAAGATGTGAGAATTATCAATCATACCAATCATAACTGCTGCTACTAGTAAAGAGATTAATGGAACCAAATGGCAATGAATGTTTGGACTATGTCCATGAAAATTCATATATCGTCAAACCTTACACATGCAGGCAAATTAACCATCAGTTTAAGAACGTTCACACGCATCTACGCTTAACCTAGCCATGCTGACAGAAAAAAACAAACTGGCTGTCGGCTTCAAGAGCAACAACTTTCAACATCCGGGTACTGACTGTGCAGAGTGCCTCCAAAATGTGGCAGCGACTAACGCTCCACAAATGTGTTTGAAAGTGTCTTCAATAAAGTGCTGTCTGTGGTGTTTACAAAGCGGGAACAAAGAATTTTTTAAACGGAAAAGTCATCCACAAGGACCCTTCAGAAATCTGGTTTCGAAACTGTGTGCAGTGTATTCACAAAAAGTTCACCGACGTGTTTAAAAAACAGCAGTTCAAACGGCTGCTCAGGAGAAGTGTTTCCTCAGTTAATCAGCATGGTGGCATTCATTGAATGCAGTTTGAATAAAATCTCTCAAAGCACGATAGTGTATTTCTGGCATTGAACGCATATTTGGCCAGTACGAGTACCCTGTTTGATCCACTAATCATACCTGTCTGCTTAATGTTCGCCAAGCTATTTGTACAAACTGCGCAGAAACGCGCGTTTACACAAGGAGGAATCCAAGATACACATCTCGTCAATTCTCATTTTCGCGCAATGGCAGCAGCAAAATTACGCAGGACGAAGGATAGTCTTGTCCCCGGTGGCTGAAAGATCGAGCCGCAAGGGATGCCACATTCGCTAAGATACTGACTGCTTGTCTAGGACATGCGCAGTCCCTTGTGGAGCCTCCACAGGAGGTTTCTATCCACCAGCCAACGAACGTGGATGCTTTGCAAGAGACGTTAGCTTACGCTGTATCAATACTAAACAGAACATCAAACTTTCACACACTTCGCTATAGTCAGTTCGATTTGAAGCCAGATAGTAAGGTTGCCCGAAAGAACAAGTGTTGTGTGCACAGTAATGAGAGATCTTCGCTACCCAGCCAGTTGGCTGTGAGAGAGAGAGAGAGAAAAAGAGCGTGCGCGCGCGTGTGTGTTACTGAGCAAAAAGGAACAAAAACAAAAGGCTAGCCATCGTCAGGGGATGGTAATTTTGAGCAGACAGCAGCTTGTGGAGTCTCGTTGACAGCAGTAATATGTGCTATAACGCCAGGCAGACAGGGCAAGAGACGAACTCACCTTTAAATTGGGAGTTTATGGAATGAGAGGACAGGTGGCCCTGCTAGTCCTTCGGCCGAACGTGAGGCATCCGCAGTGACTGCCCTTTGATTCAATTATTAGAAATTTGACGGCTCGTTTCTGGTGGCTGGATGGGGTGGCAATTAAGGCAAGGTATAATGCTCCGTGTTTTAACGACAACTATGTAAAGGCTGCCAGGGAGTGAGCAGTTTTTAAGACGTCAAAGTTGCTCTTTTGCCTGGAAAAGATGATTAAGGAGCAAACATGTGGCCCGTTATTAAATGTTCTGGTGAGCCTGTGTTTTGGCGGAGCGCGCATTTCTGTGTTGTGTGGGTGCAGTTTGAGAGGAAGTAGGTGGATGGAGGAGACAGAACTATATATTGATGATAATACCAGGTAGACGTAAATATATATTAGCTCATGATCTGTTCGCTACTTCCTTACTATCTTTGCATCATTTCTTATTCTCTCCTCTAGGTCTCGTCTGTCAATTTGAAACTATAGGCGTACGACGTTTATTCTTTTGTATAGCGTCCATACCGAATTAGTACCCATACGTTTGCTCTCACTTCTTTTTCAGTTCTCCGGTGTCGACGTTTTTCGTCAGAGAAACATGTTTGAACACCTGTGTACGTGAGTTTCCGTCTCTTGTGTCTGTCCTGCGCATGCGTAGTGCCGTTTTCAGGATTTGTTTCGTTACTTGACGGTTTTCTTTTTGTTGTTCGGGGCAATAAGAAACTAAATGTTCCTCCATTCACACGTACAGGTTAACGAAGAACATTTACAGTCTTTCTTGTGCAGCTAATAGAGACTCTATTTCTTTTTCACCGAAACCGTCGTCTGAGATGTACATAATCCAGTTGCCTTCACTGTCTTCAGATCGGTTGTGCAGAGTTAAAATAACTGGCGATTTTCGAATATGTTCTCTTGTGCACAGCAGTTGCCCATGTGATTAGCAAGACACCTGTCCTACTGTAATCTTGATCTGAACTTCTCCTACCTGTAACTTTAGCTTCTTCTATTGCCTATCTATGCCGCTGCTTACTTGGAGCAATTAGTGGAATGGAATATCTCCGACACCTTTCGACTAGGGCAGAAAGTCCCTGTGAGCTCTGTTTACCCTCGGATTTGCTTTTGCCCCCTTATCTCGCCAATTCTCAGCAGCTAATCTCGCGAGAATCCCCTATTGCCTGAGATCGGAGAGCGAGCATGTCAATTTAAAGCAGCTCGTCATGCCCAGTGTAAAGATTTAGGTGGGAAAAACTGTTTCGCGGGATTACACTGGCGTAGGCTGCAGTCTCGGGATTCTCTGGACAGGTCTTCGTGATGCAGACAACCCCCTCCCACTCAACTCTTACAGCACTCCTCTGACAGAGAAGTGAAACAGGCCTCCAGCGATTAGTGCCAGATCTGACGGTATTACCAAAGCTATTATTATCATCTCCCGAAGTTCTCTGCGGCACACGTGCCTCGTCTCGCCTTGGAGAGGAGAGGGGGAGAATGGGGGGAAAAAAGCTGTCAGAAACGAGACCGCGTATTTGCCGCGGATAAACAGTGCTTAATAAAACATCAGGTGATGCGGAGACTGAAAGCTTACAAATAACGGCTGATCATCCTTTCAAGACTGCTGGCATCGGCTTCATCTGCGGACGTCACGTTTCGAGAAATTCTTGTACTGCAGCTGTGGGGAAAAGTCTAAACGCGACACTTCTTCTGATTAGTCTGTAAACTTCCTCGATCTGTGCTTCTGCCTCATCGTCCCCATGAAGACAGAAACTGTAGCTGCTTATATGTTCGGGCCATTCAGCCTGAATGTACAGTATACCGCCTCATTCAGAGAGAGAGAGAGAGGCGGGGCGTGGCGGGGGGGGGATGAGGGGAGGGATGTATAGGTATGACAATAAAGACCGAGCCAAAGCAGGGATAGAACAGATTGTTAAAAATGTAAGCACAATATTTAGGGTTCACCCCGTACGAAACCCTTTATTAACACTGCAAGCAATTTGCCTCTGCTACCACATCAGCAGATGGCATAGAATTCTTTCACGCTATATAGGGAATGCCATAAGCCTGATTAACACAACTGGAAACAGTACTAAGTTGGAGGAGGGGGGCTAAAGAGGCAAACAGCAGGCCGATGGTACGGGTGAAGTTGCAGCGGCGAATAGATTTTAGCGGCAGTTAGATGTTAAAACAACATAACAGCTTTGTAAAGCTGGTATACTGTCTCCACTTTAAGGAGAGAAAAAACGTAAAACTAAAGACGTGTGCACGCTGGGAGGACGGAGCGGAATGGGAAGGAAGGGAATGGTAGACAATTCCCCCTCCCCCAAATCGCCGCTGGGTTGCACGGTAATTCGTTCTTCTTTTCATACCCAGAAGCTCCCGTCCCCTACCCCTCCACATAAAAAATACATCAACGAATCTATTTCCACGATCGTACAAAACAAAAGGCCGCACAGCCCATGCGCTCAGCTTGAAAGGTGAAGGTCCCTTCTGACGTCTTAGTGCGCCAGCCTGAAAAAAAAGTTGTTGCGAGATCTAGAGGGTTTTTTGTTTGTTTGTTTTTAGGCGACGCGCGCAGGCCCGGCCCAGGTGGCGTGCAGAGCGCGCGCGTGCGAGCTGGGAGTCCGCGCCCTGTGCGCCATCCGTGACGTAGCTGTCAGGATTTGTTACAATGTTTTCACCTGCACGGCGTCCCTGACAAACTTGGTGTAGAACTTGGAGTGATGTGAGCTATAGTCATGAGAGTGATGGGAGTAGGGTGGGGGTTAGGGGTGGGGGTTAGGCGTGGGGGAAGGGAGGTAAGGCACCCCCTCAAAAAAAAAAAAGGTGTAAACTCGACTTCGTAACGAAAGACAACCCTTCATTTTCTCTGTTCTCCTTGTTTCGTCTGTCCACTGCAAATCCCCATGCGTACCAAAAACATCTATAGACACCGGTCTCCATCCTATTGTATATTAGTGAATGTAGAGAATATAAATTTGCGCTAAATGCAATATCCTGCATACCGACAATTCAATGTATTATTCGAAGTAATGAAATTAAACGCTGGATTTGAACATAATCTTTTACTTTTCCCGCCAGACAAACATCTATTTGTAGATATTAACTATGTGGAAATAACATTTATAACCAACAAAGCAAAGATTTCCGAAATCTGTGCCCGACTACCAAATTAACTTACCCCCGGGCGATCGGGCAGCCGTTAATGTCAAGCCCTAAAGGGAGGATTGGGATTATGATCAAAGTATCAACACGAATATATGGCCGCACGTGTAAAACGTTGCTGATCTAGCAATGATGATGAGTACAAAATATTGGTTTGTCCTGCGTTCTGGAGGCGCCGTACAAAAATACACATATTGTTAAAAACGTATTAATGGGTTGATCTGAGAAGTAAATATCTCCTTCAGAAGTAAACATACCTAAATGTGTTAACATTAAACATTAAACGCTTTGACACAGTTTCACAATTTCACTCTGTCTCGGTAAAATTATCTCTCTAGTATTGACACAACAGAGCCCACGAACAACAGCGAGATAGTGGGAGACGAGAAAAATAGGCACTCTCCTGGAAAGGAAAAATAGTAGCAAAAACATGAGAGGGGTCCCGCTGAGACTCGAACTCAGATCTCCAGGATCAAAACCCGGAATGCTACCAATTACACCACAGGGCCACACACGACCCACCGCTCGTAGAAAGCAACTTGAACATCGCGGCTGCAGGTTTGCAGCCTCACTACGCCTGGTGCGCGGCCTGGGACTGCGCGTGTGCTGCGTGCTATCTATGACGTAGTTAGCCGTGTCGTGCTGACACGCGTTGACCCTTGCGGATCAAAGGTCAGGGTTCAAGGACAGTCAGCACCAGGCAGTCTTCGTCGTTCGCGGCAATGTAGATTATGAGCTACAGTTTATTGGTGTGCATGTGTTTGCTGCTTTGTGAGCTTAACAACAACAACAAAAATCTGCACGAAATTAAAGGCGGCCATCCTGCGGACGTAAAGGACCGATGAAGAAGGACTCACAGACAGACAGGCAGACAGGCAGACAGGCAGACAGACTGACAGACTGACAGACTGACAGACTGACAGACTGACAGACTGACAGACAAGAAATCAGAGTAAAATGACAGTTGAGTTGGACAAAGCGAAAAGCAGCCGCGGACGGTTGAGGGATGAACAGACCGACAGAAATTAGGCAGCGAACCAAAGAACGGACGGATTTGCAGAGAGAGAGAGAGAGAGAGAGAGGAGGGGGAGATATAACTGGAGGATCCAGGGACAGAGAATTAAGAGACCGACAGACGTGTACAGACCTGTGTCGAGGCAGGCAGCTGAACAGACAAACGAACAAGTAGGCAGGAAGGGGGAGAGAACGGACAGTGGGTAGAAATACAAGAAAATGGCAGACTTTATTCGGGGCGTGCACAACGCCAGTCATGGTGTCTGCTATTTTGGTAAAGTCCGTTGTGTGCCTGTTACGTGCATTAGACAAAAAATGTTCACGTAAGTATATAAAGAAGATGTATCTCTATATATTCGCGCGCAGCCTAGTGCAGCGTTACAGCAAGGGCGAATGCATGGGTGTCAATTATATAGCTTCTTGAAGGTTTGAGTCCAAAAGTCGTGTTCACAAGAAGAGATTATCGATCGGGCACATGGGCGCTAAGAGAGGCCAACACAACGTTACTAATTCGATTCTGAACAGCTTAGGGGATCAGCTTAGGAAGTCTATCCTAAGTACTGCATCTGCTGTATTCACTACACAGTGTGTCTATCTACGTATCGAAATAATCCCCAGGTGAACCCTACTTCCCCGAAGGGAGACGGTGGTTGCTGACTGTAACTGCAGAGCTATCTCGATCGAGCTCCACAGGTTACACTTTTCTGTCCCGTCCCTTTTATCTTTGACGTCTGCCATTTTGATTACTTTCCTATCTTATTTCTCATTATCAGGTCAAATTCTCCTGCCTTTTTTTTTAGAAATTGCTTTTCTTTCAGATTGATAACTCCCGTTTATGAGTCATTCAGTGTGGGGTTCGGATGTGTCTTGGTGGCACATGTTTTATGAAATACGTCACTGGCATTTCGTACCTTCAGCCCGTGACGTATGCTTCTGGTACCTTTTCTCTAAAAATCTTACTAATTATACTATTTTTGTTTAAAATCCCGAGTAATTGAGAGAATACTGTGTCTCAGCGTCTACTGACTTTGTGTCCTTGTAAACATGTTTCATATTTGGCTGATGATGTATTGTATACTAGTCTATATATAGTGATTTGTGTGTCTAGGTTAACAGTAAATAGGATTTTCAACTCGTTACAGTACTGATAAGAAAATATATCATGATTGGTCCTGCTATGGCCTCTTTGGTCGACCGGCCCCTTTCAGCAATAAACAAGCAAACAAATAAACAAACAAACCAGATTATTCTTTGTCTTTCTGTCCTTTTTTTAAGTGATCGGGCTATAGATATGAATAATAAGAACTAAAAACTGTACATGTTGATTTTGGTGACATGAAAGATTTTGCCTTTCCTTTCTTTCTGTCTTCCTTCCTTACTTCTGTTTTCTCTTTCTTGCGTTTGCTACATTTGCCAAACCTTCACACGGGCGAATGCACATGCTCTGCAACTCCTACCTTTTTCCCTCATTCCCTTCCGCAGACGCTAAACCATCCCCCACCACCCATGCCCACCACCCGCGGGACTAGTTTTGTCAGTCATCAATGACAAGGTCGCCATGGAAATCTTCTAACATTTACCCCCGGCCACTTCTGCCGACGCAGTCACGACTTGGCAATCCGTTGCCAGACGCTGAACCTTGCTCGTCGTTTTCTGGAAGGGTATATGGGGAGGGGCAGCCTTGGTACCTATCATCATCCCTGACAGAACCCCACTAATGGAAACCTGTCTCGGGAGTCTTCGGCCGTTTTCGATCTCCTTCGCGTGCCGTCGAAAGGAACGGCGGGACTGATCAAGCGAAAATTAAACTTGCATTTCAGGATTGAAGGGCCTACAATTTGCTAATTTGATTTCCCCTTCAGCCGGGGACACCAGGGGGCAGCACCAGTGCCGAAGGGTGGCGCTCGCGAGACTCGTGGCGAGCCGTTAGAGTCCCGTGGATAGACAGCCTTGTCCCGGCAGCGTTTTCATTACATAGTTCAGACCAAGGGACTCCGCCCAGAGAGAGAGAGAAGGGAGAAGGAGAGAGGAAGGAAAAGAGAGTGTGTCCAGAGAAAGACAGGGAAAGGGCCAGAGAGTCCAACAGAGAATGAAAGAGAATAGATTTAGTAAGAGAATAGATTTAGTAAGAGAATAGATTTAGTAAGAGAATGAAAGAGAATAGATTTAGTAAGAATAATAATGAAACAAGTGATTGCAGCTCGGAGTAAAACATTATGGTGGTAACAAGCGATCAGGGTGATCCGTCTGATCCTCAAATGTGTCTTTTATTATTTATTTGTTTGTTTGTTTGTTTGTTTGTTTGTTTTCATTGTGTGTTCTGCCCTGATGAAGGGGTAGTGGCTCCAAAACTCTGACTTCATTTGTTGTCGCCAGATTCAGTACGAGAAATGTTTTTTGTAAGTGTGATTTTACGACTGTTTAAATGGATGCAGCATTTTACTCGGCTACAGCACCAACAATGATGACAACAATCAGATGATAACGATGACAACCACAACAACCACCGCTTAATTTCAAGCGACATGTATCCCAGCATCCATAGACAAAAACTGTGGTAAGCCAATGTAACGAAAACGCATCACTGCGTGCAAACGCGCCTCGTTTGTATAGACGGGGCCCTAAACGGGGAGTGGCCGGGCCACAATTGATGCGATTAGCATCAGAACACACCAGAATCCAAAAGAGATTCCCTGGCCCGTCCCCAGATCAATGCTCGTCAGAGCTACGCTGTCTGGAGAAAGGGGCGAATTGTCGGTATTAGATGTGTTTCACACGCTTGGCTGTACGGGTGTAATCTCACAAAGAAAAGGCGTTTAAGGCAGACAGTGTTGGGGCACAGTGCCGGAACTTGGCATAACGGTATTGCACACCATCACACGATGCGTCTGTGACAGTTGTTTACGAGTTTTTCACTTTGATACAGCATTAATCTTTAGCAAGAATGAAAACAGACTTCCAGCATGATCTATCTATTTATCTATCTCTTTCTATCGATCTAAGTGCAATTAAGACTGAGAGAGATTGCTACAAACAAGACTATATATATATATACCCTGAAGACCAAAGACTGATCTCAGTTTTTAAGAAAATATTGGTTCCTCATCTTTTGGGTTAAGCCCCTATCTTTTGCAAGTGAAATGTTTTGCACGGTGTAATACTCTCATTCAGTTCAGACTTGCCTCTACAGGTGCACAAGCCGCGTTTCCACGGAAATGACCCCATGTGTTACTTTTTGATGCTCCCCGTTTGTGACATTGTAGGGGAAAAAACATGAACACACAGTTGACTACGCATCTGAGACAAAGGTGTATCCGTTATAGTCAGCCACCGAGTTGTAAGCTCTTCATGCTCATGTGTACTGGCCACCTATTATAAGTGTCTAAATAAAGCCGCGTTTATCTTTCATAACGGTGAGCAACATAGCCATTTTTTATCTTTAATAATTGAATCTAATATAGCCGTGTTTACCCTCCATAGCTATGTCTAACAAAGACGTTCATCTTTAAAACTTTACAGATGCAATATGGACAGTCGCTAACTGTTACAGCAATGGAGTTATCTAGTTCTATCTTTATCTAAACAGCTTGATTTATGTTACTATATATATATATGGATGGCTGTATTATTTGTATCGGATCGCATGGTCCAGTGCAGTCTGCAATGCTAAATCACCTACGGAATAAGGAAAGGTCTGAGAACATGTGCATAAAAGTCGGCAAAAAAGAAAAAGGAGAAATGGAAAGTTGAACTGAAGATGCGACAATCGAACATGTATCTTCAGTCAATGACCCAAAGCGTTAACATTGGCCCACGGACCACATCGGCAGGTTGTGTTCATTCTAGCAATAAAAAGCTGCACTGTGACGTCCCGGGTCGTGCAGCTTCCTATGGTAAGAATGAACAGAACCATGCGAAGTGTTCTGTAGCTGGAGGGTTAAAGTACTGGTCGTAGGAACAGAAAATTAGGTGTTCAAACCGCCGTCGCGAAAGTTTTTTTTTCTTTCTTCGTTGTGGGGGTGGGGGTTAGGGGTGGGTTTAGGTTCTTTCTAGCTTTGTTCCTTAAGCGGTAGGTGATTTAGCATTGGCGGCTGCACAGCAGCATCCTAATGCCCCTACTGAGGAACCAGAAATGAATGCAATATCTCGTATTCAGTAGATGCTAACCGGGCCTACCTGCCTGCCTGCCTGACCGCCCGCCCGCCTGTCCATCCGTCCGTCCGTCCATTCAGCTAGCCATCACGCCATCCAACGGACCCAACAGCCTTCTGTCTGTATGTTATAAAGTCTTTATTAAAACTGTCCTGCTAGTCATTATCTTCAAATTTTAAAGACCCGATGCTTTCTATTACGAAATTCACTGGTAACTATAATTTAAAATAATCTTTCTCCCCCGCTCAATCTTTAGTCAAAATGTATCTAAATGCTGACAAGTTCAAATATAGATTATTTTACTTTAACGGAAAACTCCAGTCCGACCTCTTAGCTGGCTTTTGCAGTTCTCTGTTAGCCAATGCATAGAATCTCCTGACGGTGTACATCTTGTATTGGCTAATCCCGAAGCCGTATCTACTGTATTAGCTAATCTCCTGACGTCCGACCTTCTGTATTAGCTTAAACCCGTCGCAATACTTACTGTAATAGCTAATCTCCTGATCCCGTACCTACTGTATTAGCTAATCTCCTGACGTCCGACCTTCTGTATTACCTTAAACCCCGTCGCAATACTTACTGTAATAGCTAATCTCCTGATCCCTTACCTACTGTATTAGCTAATCCCCTGACGACATACCTACTGGATGAGCCGACAAGGATGTGTCTTATTGCTCTCACTGGCACACTGTGCACGGTACAATAACACGAAGATTAGAGTAACAGATCCTGCACTAAGACCATCCCGGAGCGAACAAACCTGGTTTGGGATAGGCGTGGAACAAGCAAAGATGCCTGCTCGTCCGCAGCATGTGAGAGAGGGGCCTGGAGAGCTCTGGGATTAAAGCTGCAGACTAGCATAAGGAAGGCGGCTGGTTTGAATCCAGAGGTGCCATGGATTATTTCCTGGAATTAAACATTGTGCAGATTCCATTCGGCCATCTCCCGAACATTAAACTACGTGTCCGCACTTGCCATCCTTCTGCAGATATCAGTCTGGTGGTTCTTTCAGTTCTTAGCTTAGTAATACGATCCCGTCCACCTGCACCTACAGTACGAAATCGCCGTTAGGTGAAGCCCTTTCCTTTCAAACTTACCTACCTATCTAGCATAGGAGAAAAGGTTTGGCCAGTACCGTTCGGTACTTACATTTTTTAAGCTAAAAGTAATTGACTTAAAAAAGTGACAGTTAATCGTAAATCCATCTATTTGTTAACGCTATCACTCACGCAAAAATCTGTCCTTCATTAACCCGGGTAGACCTTTACCCAAAAATAAAAATAAAAATTTGGTCAGCACCATTTGTCTGTGATCCATAAAGTCTAACGAATTACAACATTGACAAGTGACCAATCGCGGCAATCTTAGTGTCTGGTAAATAAATAAATAAATAAATAAATAAATAAATAGTGGGCTCCTAGCGGTCTCCCAACGCCATTGCACTGAGCCACACCAGAAAAGAAGGGGCTACCACTTGGCTCCTTTTCTCGGGCACCGTGGCCAGCCGGCACGATGAACGATCAAGGGGCCGGGGTGAGGACTGGCTTTCAATGCTAGAGCGAACAGGAGTTAATTTGTCTGATGGTTCCTGCGCGTCTCTTGATGGCGCGAATTAGTGGATTGAATCGCCTGATAGCCCAAAAGACGGAGTGCCGGCGGAGGCAAGGGAAACCACCACGGGATCGTAAGAAATAGAAGCTGGAAAGATGAGAGAGGAGTCTTGGGGGGGGGGGGAGGGGGGAGAGGGAGGGGCAAGAAGAGCTTCCTACCAACACGACTTTTAAAAAGATGAAAGCACGTAACAGTCGTGCTGCACACTATCATCTCAGCCTTGTCACGTGGTAAAAGATTATAGGACTGAAGACGTCTTTACCAGGTGGAGCCGAAATAAACAAACCAACAACAATCAACCAACCAACCAACCAACCAACCAACCAACCAACCAAACAAAAAAATAGAAGCACGTCTTTCGCGTTGTTTTGTGGATGTGTGTGAAGTGGGGAGGAGTGCTGTTGTCGTTGCTTAGCGTCCCGTCACACACGAGGTGCATATCAGGACGGTGTTGCTTGTGACAAGTTAACGTGTTGCCAGACTGGGATTGCTGTCCCAACACAGGCCTCAGCATCCCCCCACCCGCCAAGTCACATTATACTGACACCAGACCAATCAGTCCTAGTACTGCTCCCTACAGAGCCAAGCAGCTACTTGATTGCCAGTTTTTACGTCTTAGGTATGACTCGGCCGGGGTGCGAACCACCGACCTCCCGCCTCGGAGGCGGTCTCCGCCTTTTGAATGAAAGCTCGGGTGAGTGTACACCATCATCCTCTCGATTCCTCAGTAGGATATAGAGGCAGAGTGAGAGGGAGAGAAAGAGAGACGGGGAGGCTGCAAAACGGGAAAGGGAGGAGAGAAAGAGGTCTTTGGGAAGAAAAATCTAGCGAACGAGCTACAGAGGTATAGAGAGAGATTTCAATTGCAGACAATTTTTTTTTAATTCGAGGAACTACACGTGTACTAGTTTTAAGATATTATGACTTTTGCAAGTGGCATCTATCTTAGTTGAAAACTCCATTTTTGTTTGGCAATTGTAATCATTAGCAGCTGAGGTTATCACCTCATCAGATACACGAATGGGGACTTTTAATATTTACCTAAATTCCATAAATAGAGAAACATGCTGCTTAAAGCAAGAAGCAAAATACCTTTCGGAACATAATTTGTCCCGTATACACAACTCGACGAGTTCTTACATAATCTTGTAAATCTAATGGGTTGAAATAACACGTCGCTCTGTAAATCTTCGTCCATGTCTTTCTTTCTTTCGTTTTCCCGTTCTTTCCTTCTTTCTTTCGTTCGTTCGTTCGTTCGTTCGTTCGTTCGTTCGTTCGTTCGTTCGTTCGTTAGGTCCCTTATTCTTTTCCTTTCTATATTTCCCATCTTGTCCCTCCTTATTCCGAAGGTTTTTAGCCTTTTGTATGACGATGCATGACGGTTATAGCCCACAGCAATCCCAGGTCTAATTTCTGAGCTCTACCATCCCCACCACGAAAACTGAAGGACCCTCTGCTTGTACAATGGAATTGCCCTAACCAGTAAATGCAATAATCTCTGGGAAACGCGAACTCGATAAAAAGGGGGCGGCCTAAACCTAATTGCCAGGAAAGTTCTCAATATGGCTGTCGGGTAGAATATCGCCGCTGATTCATTTAGAGGAATCAGATAATTTTCGCGGCTTCCAAATTGCCGCGAACAGCTTATCGCATCAACTACAAGGGCATTGATTAAGTGTGGTGGTCGGGGAGGATGTCCTGCGGTTGCCGTGGAAACGCAGGGAGCAGAGAGAGACCGAATGGTCAATAATTGAATCTAGAACTCGAAGCTATATTATTCCGATGAGATAAAGACTTCTGAATTTGAAGACGAAAGAGAGGCGAGATTTGTGACGAGCTACAGGAAGTCAAAAGCAAAGCACGGGCAAGTGGTTTGGACAGAAGCATCGACGTGAGATTTGACAGAAAGAGCGAAATGACGAAGAAAGAAAGAGAGGAAAGCTAATGGAAAGAAGAAAAAAATGTGTGAAGGAAGAAGAAAGAAAGAAAGAAAGAAAGAAAGAAGAAAGAAAGAAAGAAGAAAGAAAGAAAGAAGAAAGAAAGAAAGGCAGAGACATAAAGAAATAAAAAGAAGTGTGTGTGTGCATGCATTAGCTCAACCTGGTAAGATGTTTGTTTTTTGTTAGTTCTCTTCGATATGTCTTTTTATGGTAATAGAAGGGCGTCAGGGCTTAACAAATATAACAACAGAATTAAACTCTTGACGTATCTAGATTAAAAGAAATTCAATTTGCTCTGATTATATCTCAGAAAAGCAACGTCGCGCGGAGGAATCAGTTCCTCGGCAGAAGATTGTCCTGTGCACAAACAAAACGAGCTGGTAGATCCCAGACAGCCTCCAGATATATGGCGCAGGAAAAATGAGGACGAAACACCGTCATTTTAAATTTCAAAGCCGTGCAGGCTTCTCCCACACATCCCCACCCACCCATCCCGTGAGGGACTTCACTGGCGTCGTACCCTGCCCTACATGGACCTCTAGAACTGATTCTTCTCTCTCTCTCTCTCTCCCCACCCCCTTCTCCTTCTCGTACCTTCTCCCGCGAAAAACACCCCATTCCATGCAGAACCTGTTTTGCCATATTGCCCGCCAGGGCGCCTAGGGAGGGCGATAACTGGCCAAGTTCTCGTTTCGTCACTTCTCACTTCTATATGCCGCCATCGGCAAAATTACCTCTATCAGCAAAATGGCCGACATTAATCAATTATTTCCGAGCGTTTAACACCCAGCCCCGCCCCGGCCGCCGACTCCCCCAGAAGGCAGTTCGGTAGAGGAGAAATCTGATTGGCTGGTAGCGGGAGTGTAGGGTACTGTTCCGTCCAAATGACCGGAAGCGCCGAGTGTATAGTGCTCCTGACGTGTCTGGTTTGCTTGCGGTCGGGCCGGTCATTCCCTCTGTATGTGATGCTCGGTAGGGGACTGGGTATATAAGCTGTATGTAGGTTTCCTGTAAAAGGCCGCTCCATTCCCATACCCCCCCCCCCTCCCGTTATCGCGGGTGAAGATGGGAAGAGAGTGGTTGCTTAACCGAAGCTTCTACTATAGAGTAAGAGTATTTTTTAACTGCTCCTTAAAGCTGGAGAGTTTCAACCGGTGCAGCTGTGACTTTTATTTGTAAATGCTTCCATCAAAACCAGTCAAAACTGGTCAAGACAGTTTTCGCCATTCACTGGCACTAGAAAAGGAGTCTGCAGTGAAAAGACAAAACAATCTGTTTACAATCACAGCATAGTTTGAGAAAAATCCAATTTATTCTGTGGAATTTTAAGTTTCCCATCAAAATACGTATTTCCCTTAATAAAACTTCTAGCACTAAGAGAGAACCTAATTCCTATAACTCTAGAATTTATTTATTTGCTTACCTAATCGAAACCCGAACACAATTTATAAAATACCTGGTTTTCACTCAGCGTGTAGACGATGAAGATATATATCTAAAACCTCACGATAACAAAGCTGGGGGTAATGTATATCAGGTTCAGCTGGTTCAACTGTCTTTAGTTAGATGATAATTTATTTACGTAATCTCTCAGCAAGTAGGATAAAAAAAACATGCTTTGGGTTTTTTGTTAATTTGTTGTGTAGTATGTATGTGTCTGAGTGTTCGTGTATGTGTCCGTGCATGCGAGTGCGTCGGGGAGTATGCACTATAAAACGTTTCAAATCAATATGTAATTATTTGATTTTTTGTGCATGTTGTTGTTGGTGTTTGGTTAGTTAGAGTCGTTAGAGTCAGGTAGAAAACAAGGGCAGGCTTGATCAGTACTGGTGTATGCGGGAAGAGGGCGATAAAAGATAGTATGTGGGGGGGAGGGGGAGGGGGTAGATGACGGAAACTTGAGTATCCAGAGAAACCATGGCAACCGCAGTTGCAAACAGATGCCACATGCCGAAAAATTACACATTGGACATGGCGATGGAATCTGGGATCGTTGAGAGAGCCTGGACAGCTCTGTGGTACTGCATTAGACTCGTGCTTTGAAGGTTGGCAGTTCGAATCCTAAAGTGACCAAAGATTATATCCTGGAGTTAAACACTGCAGATCTCATCAATGCCCACTGGCCGAACGTTTAATTAACTGCCTCGCCCCACTGCAACTATCAAAATGATGGACTTTCAGTGTATAGATCAAGTTACACGGACCTATTTTGGTCCTCATAGAGGGAAATCAACGCGAGATGGAAGCACTTTCCAAGCAAGCAAGCAACCTAGCTAGCTAGCTACCTACCTACCTACAGAGCACCTACCCACCCAAATGCAAGTTTAATGTATGGTACCTCTGTCAATTATCAGATTTCCTTTGGTACTCAGGTGAACTTTATCAGTTTTATAATTATCACCGCAAACATTCCATAATGTAGGTGCACGTTATATAGTGTGGGTAGATCATCGAAGCTGGAATTGTGGGTGGGTTCAGTAATGGGTTCAAAGGGAATTTCTGCCCATTCTGCGCAATGTCTTTTCCCAGTTGAGTTCTACCTAAGCCCTGGCGAGTACCAAAGCGCTGCGGATGCTAACCATAACAACAGATAGCTATAGGTCAAGCCATGGCCTCCACACAGGTCACTTGGTATAGTTATAGAGAAGACAGCAATCCGTGGTGATCGATACCCAAGTGATACAGACAGCGGGTTTCTCGATTATGTCGCAGGTTCGATATTGACTTGCGGTTTTTAAAGGGTGGAGGAATGGGTAGGGTTAGGGTTTGGTGTTAGCCAGCAATTCTATTTTCATGTATAAGTTCATCCCTGTCTTTGCGCTAACCGGGCTGAAAGGTGGTCTGCGCATGCGTGTCCGAGACTGGGCAGAATTTCGCTCCCCGTCGAACATTTCAGCTGACGTCGCAGTAACTGAGAATTGATCCGACATGATTTTTTAAAAATTGTTTTCCTCTGTCTGTCTGTCTGTCTGTCTGTCTGTCTGTCTGTCTGTCTGTCTGTCTGTCTGTCTGTCTGTCTGTCTGTCTGTCTGTCTATTTCGCCCTTATTTCGACCTTTCTTTAATCTTTTTCTTTCTTTCTTACTTTTTTTGTGAGGCGTACTTGTCTTCCTGCCTTTGGTGGCGGTGGTGTGGGGGTCTTTCTCTTGTGGTAATTTATTGTCATATTGGAAGTAACCCCAGTTTTCTACGCCACGTTATACAATCCATTGTATGTAATCTTACTTCCTTTTTACCCTTTTACTGGAGGAACCACAGCTTAAGGTACATTTCCACTTTCTTCTAACTTACACAGTTTCCTTCTAGTTTGTTCCGGTCCTTCGGCGACCTATTTAAGTCTGTATCTCCCTACTTTGAAGTAACGCCATTTCTTGCTCTGTCACGGCACGAGACACCAGTAACCAATTCTCACATCGAAAAGGCGAAGGAGCGGGCGGTTGTTCTGAGTCGTAGTGGAGGTCATAATTTTTCTAAACGTGACCTTATTCCCCAACCCCAACCACCTCTTTTCTTGCTTCTACCCCCACCCCACCCCCACGCTAGGTCATCTACTCTGGGCCACCATCGACTGTTAGCCTGAATTTCCATTTTCCGTAACAAAGCCATCCATCCGTTCGACTGTTCATTTACTTGGGTGGAAGCGTGCTAGATTGCCTTCCATTATGGAATGGAAAAGAATGGCAGAGATGTATGTGCTCTCGAATGTACGCATGCGCGCACACGCACATCTGCAGCAGCATCCGAACATAAAACGCACGCTGTCAGACGCATGAACGCACTAGGTCGCGAATACTCGCACGAACTTCTATTCTGGAAAGCGATCAAGCAGAAGAATGAAGGAAGAAACGAATGAACGAACGGACGAAATTAATACAGAGTTGTTGCGTTATTAATACCAGCGTCATCTGTAATCAAGAAGCTTCAATCTCAGTGATCCGAAATGAGTGTAAAATCAACCACATGCTTAATATTCACGCTCTCAAGCACTATTTTTTTCTTGCGCCGCTGCCCTCGAAAGAACAGAGAAACCGGGACAAGAACACAAAAGCCAACGATCTAGTTTATCAGAACATCTGCCCAGGAAATTCTTCGGTCGCCCATAGCCCTGCCCCGAGCTGGCATCGCGAGCTATGAGGACGGCCGCGTGTTAGTGGCGGAAAGGAAATTCATCAGTTGAAGTTGCTTGCTCCAGCCCGCTATCTCCCCCCTTACCCATCACTTTATTCAGTGACCGACAGTAGGCCGGGGGTCCATTTAATCATTGTGATAACTTCCTGCTTTAACATCAATGTAAAGAAATTCCTCAATGGGCTGGAAAATTAGTTTGGGGCGCGTTACCGTTCAACTCCCGCGAGACATGGGGCTTGGGCCGAGTTCAGCAGAGGTTGGGGGAGCGTCGGAAGGGAAAGGAACTGCTTTGTTTATAGTGTGTGTGGGAAATAAAATAAAACAAAACTAAACACGCGCATCAGAGGTTAGTAGGTTGATTTTGTGCGCATAAACCTGAAATCTGTGGGCTGTATCCTAAGTCTTTCTTAAGTCTGGAGATTTACTACAGACAAATTTTAATTGCTTATTTGGATTCGAAAGAAATATAATTCATTTCTATGAAGAAGTACAAGATGGTTTGGACTGGAGATGCCCAAAAAAGTAATATTTTTCTAGGCCTCTATCTTATGGAAGAAATTGTCTCCAGTTCTGCACACCGCACGGACATTGTCTGGCATTGTGTTCCAGATAAACAGAGGAGATAAAACCCCGTACGGAACATTCGAGAAAAAGCATATCATGCACCCGCTTCCCAACCATTTCAAATTACTGAGAATTTGGAAATCTTTCTTCCTGTCTGTCTTTGTCACGTCCACTATGTTCACGCTTCACAGTAGTTTGTTTCTTAGTTGTCGTCAGATGAGCAGTCAGCAGCGCGGGACAGTTGACGGTCAGGTGGGAGTTAACATTGCCACGAACACATTATGCTGGAAGTGGAGGTTATTGCCCGCAGATGCTTCTCAAAGAGTTTATGTATGGCCCTGGTAACTGATTAAGTTAAGGAGCCAACATGCCAAGAAAGGTCAGCAGTCTTTATCCGGATAAAACTCTAGATATCAGTTTCTGTGTTGATATCTACTACTTTATAAATCTCCGTTCACGCATGACTAGATGGAGACATTTTACTGCATACTTCAGGGAACTGCTCTTGCTAGAAATAATATTCTTTTTGTAAATTGAGATTACCAGACACAGCGAGGAACGGACAGTTAATATGTGAAAACTATTTGCTAGACTATTTCTACATTTCAAACAATGTATCTATCTCTCCATATATGCATCACATGCCCACAAGCACTTAGTTCCAACAGCTAAGCACAATCAATTAATATAAGTGAGTCTACTGGAAACGTGAGTTTTTTGCATGATGACTAGTAATGCGTTTACTTATATTTATTATCTACAGAATGACATTTCCGAAAGGGATTATAACAGTTTATTGCCTAGAGAAAGCTTATTTAAATTCTTCCTAAAACCGAAATTCCACCATTTCTCACGTCTTCAATATAAAAGGCACATGTTTTCACAAACGTTCCTTAAAAAATTCCCAAGAATTAGCTATGATGAATTTACTATGTACGAGTTAGAGAGTGACTGATTCACTCGATTGCTCACCAGGCTACCCACCCACCTACTCATCAAAGATCCCCCACCCAGCCACCCAACCGCTCGCTCGCTCACTCACTCCCTCTTTGGCTCATTCATATCATTAGAGAGAACAAGAAAAGTTTCTTGTGTTTGAATGGTGGCCTTGAAGAAAATGTGTATCTAGACAGTCACACTATCTGCATTTTTATTGGAAATAAGGCCCTTTCTCATGAAAAACGTTTGTACCAGTCACCAGGACAGCAACAAATGTGTTTTCGTGACTTTGGATCCCGGCGTCTGCACATCTATATGTCTGGATTTTTTTCTTCATTTATTTTGAGCAACAGACTCTTTGTCCACTCAAAACTAAATGATGATGATGTCAACAACATCGATGATGATCGTGATGATGAAACGCTAGAGCCAAAAACCTACAACAAAAATCACAGGAAAGGCAAAATAACGTGAACCAGTTGCAAATCCTACTCTGTCTGTAGTTCCGATCTCGCGTTTCTTGAACACACTCCTGCGAGAGTTGCAAAGGGTGGCGGTGCGGCCCGCGGCACGCGTACTGGGGCAGGGTGGGGGCAGCAAGCAATCTAATCACTTTCCATCTTTTTGTTCTGAAGCGTAGCCTGTCATTTGTAGCGCTCCTGGACACGGGCGGCAAAGATTGGCCCTTTCTCAGCCCGAGAATACAAATCACTGAGGAAAATCGTCTATTGGTTTAACTCCTGGCGCCTGTGTTCCCTGCATTACCTCCCTTCTTACGCCTCGTTAGGCGCTACTGCGATGGGGCAGGCACGCGACGGGCCCCTTACCGCAAGAATAAAGGAGAAATAGGAGAGGAGCCGGAGAGCGGAGTGAATGAGTGAATGGGCGTAGAGATAAAACGCTGTGAATGCTAAGAGAAAGAAAGTAACTGATGCAATGGCTATAGAAGGCTATTGCCTATCGTTCAGCAGGAAGTCTGGTAGCTTCGTGGACATCTGAATATGACAGAAGGGTGTCCCTCTTATACGATTTCACAGACATAATGAGTATCTACATGAGCATAACAAGCTGCTGATAACAGTCTACTGTCTCTAGGGAGTATAGAGGCTGGGAAGGAGAGGAAATTAGACAAAGTAATTGTGCTTATTCAGTCCACAAAACGCAATTCATCACTGTGTGGAACCGAAGTTTTCGTGACAACGATATACATCAACTCCGTTAAGCAATTCAAATGCACACAGCGGTAAAGTACTATGTGGCATGACGGGCCGTACCTTAACTTACTGGACTCGACTTCTCCAGAATTACTGAACAAAGTTTTATGGTGATCTCGTAAATGTAGACTTAATTTAGCGATCGTCACCAAAACCTTTACTGCCTCAGGTCAATGGTTTCTATACCAAAGGGTGACGACGCTATGAAATAAAGTGAATAACTAGAGACATCTACCGAGGGAAAAGATTCTCATACTCTGACACGCTCGCTCAGTCTCACACAGGCAAAACTCTTCTTGCTCAAGAGCCCCCACCCTCGTAAAACACACAACTGCAGCGAACCGTTATTCAACATATATTTCATACACTGACTCGACAACGTCAAATATAACTACAGATTATTTACAGAGAATCACCGTGCTCGTGTCTAGGGTAAGACGCGCCTGATTACATCATACCACGAGGAATCAAAGAAGATAATCAAACTAAAGCAAGAGGGAAATCAAACTGCGACACTGTCTATGATCCCGCTCTATACACAAATACCGTAAGTGACCGACAACAGAGCTCCTACTCTCGTCCCTAATGAAACAACTACTTCTGTTATACACAATTCTAAAGCTATTCAATGACCAGCAATGAAGCTATGACATCGCCACGACCAGCACTTCCTCTACCTCCTCTTGGCGTACGCCCGGCCACTAGCTTAACGTCTCCTGTCTCCGGCAGAAAAAAACCCACCTATCTTAATCAACCCGAGTCCCAGACTCTAAGATAGTTTATGGCAAGAGCAGTCCTTAACTTATAAGGCGCATCCAGCAGTCACTTACTCGTCTGTTCGTTGATGTGTCGGGGAAATACTTCCATTGTATTTAGCGTGAGAACTGGAGCTACTCTTCCAACGTCCTGGCTAAGATGGCGAGGGGCAGAGTTCCGTGGGTCTACACGTGTCCGCGTCCTTTGGTTTTCCTACTTCATCTATCTGTCCCTTCTGTGTCTCCTCAGTGTGTCTGTGTATCCCCACTCATGCTTTCCCCAGCTTAAGTACTATATGCCCTCTCGCCCTGCTCTCACAGGAACCACCTTATTCTAGTTCAAACCAGTTCTGGGCAGCCTAGGTTGGGCGGAGCTATTAGCCTGGCTATGACGTACCATCCACCTACCGGGTGTGAAGAGAGGGAGGAGGAACAGGCTTACCTAGGAGTGACAGGTGACAACCTAGGAGTGACATGTGGCATACTAATGATACAGAAAGAACGCGGGCAAATGCATAATGTCACAATTCAAATTGACAAACAAGACAAACTACATTGGACAAAAGAGAATGTGTGTGTCTCTACGCCACGAAACCAGTCTTAAGTCGGAAGTTGGGTGTTTTGAGTTAAATAAATTTTTGAAATTTCTTGTGTTTCCTGGTCATTTTGATATAAGAACCATTGTCATAGGCCAATTAGACCAATATGGCCTGTTAAAAGTCAGAATATGGTTGGCAGTCATTATGACAAAATGGCCTCCAAAGTTTCAGCATGCAGTACTGTACCAATTTCCATAGCAGCAAAAATGCTTAATATTTACGTAATTATAGCTAACTTTGAGCGAACATTTTGCATCTATAGTATAGTTTATAGTTTTAGGAAGGCTTTTGTGCTAAAAAAGTCAAATTCGATCAGATCGACCCCATCGACTTATTTCTGCTTGTAGCTACAAACTGACTGTTCCGACTAAAGACTGGTTTCGTGGTGCAGCGACACATTTATGTTGCATAAGAATTCGCAAAACAATGTTAGACCCTGAAATAGGTATCAAATATTTGAGCCATAACAAAATCAAACAAGCTTATATTAAAGTTATGTTCATGTAAGTATCTGATAAATAATTGTACAACAGCTTAAGTGCCATGCAGGTCAGCTCCAAGAAACAATAAAATTTCTCTTTATTAAAGTTTGCACTCTCTGCCCTCAGTTTTTGTGCTATGGGTGTCTTTAGCAATAATACTTTCATCCTTTGTCCCATGTCTGTAATAATACTTCAGTGGTCAAAATAATCGAATAATATTCCAGGAGAAATTTCCGGGGAAGGAAAATGATGAATTGCAGGTGAGACGTCGCAAATTAGACGAGCAGCGAGAAACGGGAAAAACAAACCGTTCCGCCTGCGCCTTAAACCCTGATAAAATGTGAATTGATACGTCACAGGGCCTCCAAATGGCTGCCGGCTCTCCTCTCGTTATCGCGAGAATCGTCCAAGCGCAATGGCGCTCATGGAAGCGGAAAACCTCGATGGTGGTCTTAAACCAAGAAGTGATTAGATGCCACTTGATTTGTGACTGCCGTACCGTCACTGTAGGTTGAGATGTCACTGAGATTTCACTGGCTGAGAAATGTGAGAAGGTCGAAAAAGCCTGCACACATATTTTGTCTCGATGAACCCAAACTGTCGCGCGAAAAAGTATGCTCGCGGCAACAGGCTTTCTAACCGCAACAACAGGCTGGCTCCGAGTTAAAGTGATCTCTTACCCACTCAAGCTGTGAGCATAAGCAGCGTTTAGGTTAAAGATTAAGCAGAGTTGCTACTGGAACCAACAAGACCTCCCTCCCAACCAACTTGCACCTCTTGCACCTTTTCTTTCTTTCTTTCTTTCTTTCTTTCTTTCTTTCTTTCTTTCTTTCTTTCTTTCTTTCTTTCTTTCTTTCTTTCTTTCTTTCTTTCTTTCTTTCTTCTTTTCAAACAAAACAGAAAACTTCCAGAAAAAGCCGTAGTCAGCAGCGCACAGCACGAGGTGCAGTTACTAGGATTCTGGCCACGTGCAGTATCTGAAACCTGTCGTCTGCAAGATTTAAGTTTACTATGCGACAGATAATGATAGCTAAAAACTTTTGTTTTTCTTAAAATACGCAAGCTTTTTGCTGTAGAAGTAAACAAACAAGCAAAGTAGACTAAACCGAAGCAAACCAAACTAAACTATTCTAGAACACACCATTAGACATCACTCCACATCACATCAGGTCACACCACACCACATCACACTATCCCATGGCGCACCACACCACACCACAGCACAGCACAGCACACCACACCACACCACACCACACCACACCACACCACACCACACCACACCACACCACACCACACTCTATAAAAGAAGAGTTCACGCTAAAGAAGATAAAATGTTACTGGTTTGGGGGAGAAAAACAAGCAACTAGCTATGGCGGACGGGAGGAGAATAAGGGTGAAAGGGTAGAGAATCGTAATTCAGAATACCTATTTTCAAAACATTGGTGGAACAGGAGTTATGAGGAATGCAGTGGGCAAAAAGGGGGCGGGGAGCGCACTTGATGAAGCGACTCCCTGACAACTCGCGTCAGCTAGGAATGACCCGCCCGCCTCTCAGAGGAGCTGGAAGATGAAGCCATGCCAACTAATTTTCTGCGCCATTGAACACCACCCCGCACATTGGTGTTAAAGCGAGAAGTTATCACGATGATAAAATGGACCTCTGCTCCTACTGCCGCCCGTCGACCAGGAACTCTCGTCACGCGAGAGGTGGCCGTGAGTTGGTGGCGCTGTGAAAACGCTTGGTCACAGGCAGCCTTGTGCCCTCATGTGTACGTAATCATAACAAAGTGGCTTTACGCTGAGGGGGAATTCTGGGTGCGGAACTAGACTAGGGAAGGCTGGAGGTATTGAAGAAACCGCGAGGGAATTCACTTAGCGGAAGGAAAGAGGGAAGAACAGAAGTAGGACCAGGAGGGGGAGATGGAATGGAATCCGCAAGAAGGCTTTCGCATTATGAGAAATGTTCACTTTGCAGGGAAGATATGAATGGGTTTGGAAATAATTCCGCCCATCTTTCGAAGCTGGTGTTTATGGCCGTGTTGGAAATGGAACTGGGTACAAGAGACGCCGACAGCTTTGACAAATGGTCAAAGAATGATGAATGGGGTTTAGCAAGATTGGCCAGGTTTCCTTCCTCCCTAACCTCACACCAAAATTGCACTAAGGCAATAAATTCACTATTAAAAGTCAAACGTTCTCTAAAAAGCACTGTTTTCTTTTAGAGCCGAGAGTGGGTTCACTTGAGCTGAGAGAGAGAGAGAGGGGGAGGGAGAGAGACCTTATGCTGGTAATACACTGTTAGACCACGTCGCGTGAAACCAGTTTGCCATCTTAAAGCCATACCAACACAGCCCCAAACATCTGCTGTTTAGTTTGTCCTTGTTAACCTTCAAGCTTTAAGTCTGTTCAGTCGTGACGCTAATTGCAACTGTCTGCGAATTTTGGTCCAAAACACTTAATGTTGATAGTCTGCTGATACCGGTGATGGCGTCGATCTACTGTACTTTTTACTGCGGTGACTGCACGCATTGCGTACTTTTGTGTTGCCGTTGGGTATGGCCACTGCTTTCTAAATCTTTCATACAGATGAGTCATTCATTCAAACAGTAACGAGAGCTTAATTTAACCGACACGCGAGAACCTTCTGCAAACATTATCGTCAGGCAGGAAATGGTCGCTGGGTGGACAGCGTCCAGGCTCTATAAATAAGGCAAACTGCTGGGAGATCATGTGACCAGTAAGACGCGCTTTGAGTTGCAAAGCACACTAAAGTCCTTTAGATAATGATCTTTTGCTGCACGCCGTCGTAAAAATCCTTTACGTCTCCATATTACGGAACCCACGCATACATATTCCTTGTCATCGTTGTAGACGCACGTGGAAAGGGGGTCACGTGCGTATACACACATATGCGTTCTCAAAGACTGAAGACGTATTGTAGAACACACAGACTCACGAATGTGAACAGAGCAAAATGTGTTCTTTGTGGGTGACCATCAGTTTTTATTAGTCTTTCTACCTGTCACACACAAATACACACAAGTCTAGATCTAGGCATTGTGGTGCACATATGCACACAGCCACGCTCTCTCTCTCTCTCGCACACCCATGCACACACACATATGCACGCACACACACACAAACACCCTCACACACACACGCGCGCGCGCGCATGCATCCTCACACACACACACACGCATACACCTTCACACACACACACACATACACACGCATACACCCTCACACACACACACACATACACCGACACACAGTTGGTACATCCTTAAAAAAATCGTGTTTCGAGTTATCTTTGACAAGTTTTGTCGAAGGCGTAATACCATAACTTCTTGGTCAAGACGCCTGTTTGTGCACTTGCAAGCTGATCGTGAATGAAGTCGCAGTTCTGCCTCAATTTGTTTTGGTCACAGCTTCCAGCTATCATAAGATGATGCGCCCCTTTTTCCTTCACCTCTAGAGGCAGGCTTTTTCTATCGGCCGCTTCATAGCTACAAGTCCTTATATTTCATCGTCGCGACCACACGGGAAAAATTATCACGACTTTAAAGTTGAGGACAGAATGAGCCGTAGTTAATCTTGGGCTTCTTTGGACTGGATTTAAAACCACAAATTATCTTTTAAAACTTAACAAGCTACACAAAGGAAACCAACAAAAGTCTTTCGAAAAATGTTTGTTTCATGTTTTGAACATTAATTTTTCCGGTGTCTCTCACGTTTTAAAATTTCGTTTGACTTTATTTAACTGCTAAGTCAAAAAAATTTCCCTTACATTCATCTTCACAATTACTGTCAGCGTGAGGAAGTCCATCAAAGGATATAATGTACACACTTCATTTGCTACATTTTTTTCCACGAGAAATACAAACTAGTTGAAGGTCGTTTAATATCATGCACGAGTCGCATATTTCTAGCAAATATGCCTTTCTTCGATTGCCGCAAGCCTGTAAACGTCTGAGCTAACAGCGCAGCTACAAGGCAGAGGGACAAGACACTTCACTGTCCACGAGAAACGAATCTTGGAAAATATCGTCACGTCTGGTCGTTGGTCCAAGACAAAAGTCAAAGAGAAAAGTTTGCTTTCAGCTTGCGACCCCGCCATTCAGGTACAGCGGACGATGTGGACACCCTCCACCATTCTGTTTTTATTCACGCAAGGCATCTCATTCCGTGCAAATATTTGAATTTCTACAGGTTCGGCAAAACTTGCTGCTGTTCACCACTCGATTCCTTTGGGAGGAACTCACTCACTCACTCACTCACTCACTCACTCACTCACTCACTCACTCACTCACTCACTCACTCACTCACTCACTCACTCACTCACTCACTCAGGGGGTAGTAGTGCATAAATTCGAGATATGCATATTCGCATGTGTGTTTATACTGTGTATGAATGCGTGGTGTGTGTGTGTGTGCGTGCGTGCGTGCGTGCGTGCGTGCGCGTTTTTATGTTATGCGTGCCTGGGTGTATGTGGTGCAGCTATTCAATGGCGAGGACTAGGGGAGGGGTAGTGTGTGTCAGGGAAAGTGTTTTGAGTTTTCTTTGGCCCTCTACCCAATTGTTAGAGTTGATGGCCTTCTTAATCCAGCGATAATCACAGTTAGTTCGCTCGTAAACCTGTCAACACTGTTTATCTACTTGAGCGTACGCGCAGGGGCCATCACAGCTTATCTCCCTTCACGTCGCCATGGGACTCCACCGTTTTTTGCACACGGCCCACTCCAGTTTTCATTTTACTTTAGCCGGGTTATTAATCTGCGTTCAAACATAAGTGGGACTCTACACCTTAGATGCGTGGCTGACGGCCGATTAATTGCCTGATAGTTTAGTCCTCCAGCCAGCAGGTCGTGAGCAGGTGTATTATAAACGCGCGGTGCCCTTTGAGTGTTTCTTGCCTATACAACACCTGCAACAGGACAAGTTCAACGACAGTCAGTGGGTGCAGTGCTCGGGTACGACATACACGGCACGGATGTGCCAATCACTTCTGTTGGCTGACTTGCAGGTGCGTTTGCTGTAAGCGCCTTTGGAGTGTCCAGGGCCACTGCTGTCACAAAAGCGAGAGAGAAAAACAAAAACAAAAGAAAAACAACACCAACAGCTGTAGCAGCAACAAAACCACCCCCACCACCAACAACAACAGCAATAATAACGTGTTTTAGACTACTGAATCGGTAGAACAGTCTTCGCTTTTCATCTTTATGGTGAACTGTTTTTCATACTGCTCTGTCGTAATGTCTATCGGCCTATCGCTTATTTACCGAATGACTAAATCTTTTAAATCCTTGGTGGCATAAACCAACCGTGCGATGTCCACTCACACAAACCTCTCCTCTTGCCCACATTAACTTCTCGCTCATTCTCTTTCTCTCCCTTCCCTTTCTTCCCCATTGTCTCTCCCTTCTCATACACACCCACAAACTCACCAAACACATGCGCGTACGCTCATGTGCGTATCTGTGCACACACATCTTTCCGCATGCATACATAGGAAGGGACATGCAGGCGTTGTGAGGACCTACAGCACGTAATTGTTGACGGAACAATTTTAATAAATTCTTTTGCTCTGACCTCCACACCCCCTCCCTCTTTTGAGCCATCCACTCCTGAGGTTCCACCCACGTATGAGGCCTGTGCAACGACGGCAGTTCCACACACACACACACCTGCGTGTCGCACGAACCAGCTACCACGACTGCCCTCGTCACAAGAACGACGCGCCATTGCCTAGCAACGCACGCCGCCGTCCCATCTTCTTAAGAACGGCTACACCCCCCTCCTGCGTCCTGCGACCGTCACAGGTAAACAGGCAGCGCGGTGACAGCGCAGCGGACGATGACGATGATGATGACTTCCAAAATGACACCAGTAGTTCTTTCGGGATGGTGGTTGGGTGGGGGGTGAAGCAAGATTAAACAATTTTTAAAAAACAGACAAGAAAGGCCCATAAGTGGAAAATGTTGGTCAAGGCAGTCTGGACTCCTGCCTGCACGTAACCAATAGGATGCACCTTTTACGCGATCACATTTGACCGAATGTGAGTGGTTAAGGGCCGAGAGAGACTTGTACATTCGACGAACTTTTGACCGAATGTGAGTGGTTCGTTAAGCGCCGAGAGAGAAAGGGAGGAGATTTATGTGATCTTTGCCGAATATTATTGAAACTTGAAACTTGAAACTTGATTAGACCGCGTTGATGCCAGCACACACAAACAGCGCGCGCGCAAGCCCGCACACACGCACACAAGCTGTATATATATAAATATGCACATGTATACTAACGAAAAGGACATATACGCGCACATAAACAAAAAAATTAATGCAATGACTGGACGATAGACAGAGTGACTGAAATAGTTGAGAACAGAACAAATGGACATACAAATGATTAGACAAACAGGCAGAGAAACGAAGGTGAATTGCTTCAATTATTACTGCACAAGTCTTTTGCACAAACGTGTTTTTGGTTCCATGTCACCTCTAGACAACGCACACTAGCTATCTCTCACTCAGGGTGGCCCGTTCAGGCAATAACTACACTCGCAGTTACCCCCCTGAAGACATGTGGGCAGGTAATCGAAAAATGATTTGTCGGAACTGTCCTTTACTGGCAAAGCTAAGCGGACGCACTGAGTGGTTGGCAAGATATGTGGCATTCTGCAGATCAAAGTGGGAGGGACGCGTTTGTGTTCACCTGGCTTAGATATTGCGTGACGCACGTTTCTTTTCCAGTGTTCACCATCGTAATATTACGACAAACACTCGCTTTGACGAAAATCTGACTGTTGACTATTGAGCATTATGGCAGTGTTCGTTCGTTCGTTCGTTCGTTCGTTCGTTCGTTCGTTCGTTCGTTCGTTCGTTCGTTCGTTCGTTCGTTCGTTCGTAAGGTCTTGTTTTGGTTTTTCTTCTGTCAGGCGCCCATTCGTCTATTGATTGGCTTTCTTTTCTTGTTCTGCATGTCCAAGGGTTGTGCTTCTGAGGTGGGCATCATATTTATATGGTCTAGTTAAACATATCTTTTGTATTTCTGACCTAAATAATTATGATCCCGTTATAAGTTGTGGTAAGATATTACGAAATTTCCTTGCTTTTGTACCTTCCGGCTAGATAAACATACAGGCAAACAGCAAGATTCATCTCGTCTGCTGGTAGAAGAAGGATGTGCTGTGACGCGCCGTGTCCCCTTGTCGAAGTATGACCAGCTAATTGTGACCCGTTGTGCTGGGAGGAAAGATCCGAATAGAGCCACTAGCAGAGATCAGAAGTCGACAAGTATAGGGCCAGAAGTCACCATGTCGGTGTCCATTCATCTTCCAATTTAAATATAAAAAAAGCTAATGCCATGTTGTACAGCCCTTGTCCGCGCCCAAGAGAGGGTTCTGTGAACAACACAAGGGTTATCACGTTCTTTAATTAGGACTAAGAGCATGTCAAGCGATCAACACCCGTAAATCGACTCAAAAGTTTCCCCTTCCCTCCCACAGGTCACGTGACCCTCTTTGTTCCCTTAGTTCCCTCTCCTCTCTCCTCCAGCAGTTGCACATTTTCTCGGTAAACGCGCGCCACTCGGTAAAAAAAAATAGTCCATTAATAGGTTAAGGAGACGATGTCCTTATTATACCCTGCTGCCTGGGTTCTACTTGTAAATCTCGTGACTTCTCGCTTCGTCCCGCGCGAGATGCAGTCGCGCTTTAGTATTTGTCCGGCGGAAATAAATCGCGGGCATTGCGATTGGTCGGCAAGAGCGATGAAGTGCTCGGGTCCCCGGAAACTGCCGACCGGTTTGTTGGCCAGCATCGCCTCCCCTTGTTTACGTGGCGCGGGCCGTCGGCGGGGCATTGCGTTTAGATGGCCGTTTGATGACGTCGCCAGTTCTCGCTGTTTTCTTCGCCTCTCACGTCCGTCTTTATTCATGTCGCTTTCATAGCCCGGCCCAGTCGGTGTCATTTTTACGCCGTGTCGCCCGATCATCGTTTTGTGTTTTGTTCATGCAGCGTTATCAGAGCTTGTCTATGTGCGCTCGGGTCTCTCCAGTATCAGTGAATTATGAAGAGGTCGGGAGGATAAACGGAAGTGGGTAAGGGAGGCTGGGTGGAGAATGGAAAGGCATGTGGGCGGGAGGCAGTAAAACGCTTGCTAGGAGACAAGGAAACTTAAAGGCAGAGTCTGGTTAACAAAGAACCGGACGTGTTCGTACCTTTCCTAGTCAGGACGTTGACTAATTGCATGTACAGGTAGTATAAACAAATTCTTGGCTGTCTGTAGATCGATCTGTCCATCTGGAAGACCGACTGGCATCCAGTCAGAGAGACTGTGAAAGCGTGCGTGCGTGCGGCGTGCGTGCGTGCGTGCTTTTGTTTGAAAATGGAAAGCTCAGGGTCTAACAAGCCAGCACACAGCCATTACAGAGAGAGAGAGAGAGAGGAGGGGGACTTTTTCTGCACTCAACTTACATTATAAACAGGCCCAACGCCTAACAGCTACCCCTCAAAAACAAAACAACAACAAACAAAAAACCCTAGGCAAGCACATACCCACCCACACTACATTGTACGGACTTTCCTTATCCATCTCACCGCGATGGCCTCATCTGCCTCCCGGGGTGCAGGAGAATGCGAAAACACAGTGGCCGCAGCCTACTTAACTGGCACTTCACAGAATTTATCTGACAACTGCACAACGTTTATGGCATTTTAAACGAGCGCAGGTGTGAACGATGAGGATTGTAAATCTGGCGACACGTCACGCCAAGTCTCGGCCAGACGTGACATCGTCAAAGTGATATCGTCGGGGCCAGAGAGGCCGCATTTGGATCACGTGACGCCTGTGAACGCCAGCTACCGGGTGGCGATAATGCTCGCCTTAGCGATTTCGATAAGATTGTACAGTGGAATTTAACACCGAGTGCAACCCCAACCCCACCCCCACCCCAAACAAACAAAGAAATTAAAAAGGATGATGATGATGATGATGATGATGATGATGATGATGACGATGACGATGATGCTGACGACGACGACGACGACGATGATGATGATGATGATGATGATGATGATGATGATGATGATGATGATGATGATGATGATCTGTTAATAATTCTTTATCAGAGACCATTCTAATACCGCCTTATTTTCATCAGGTCGGTCTATTCTCGTGTTTTGCAATCAGCTGTGTGGTTGAGAAGGCAATGTAAAATCCCACAAGTTTTGATATGGAAACTACTTCCATAATATACCATTCGCACACAAACACACACACACACACACACACACACACACACACACACACAATTGTCTCGTTCAGTAAATCCATTCCTGCTTTGATGAAAAAGTATTTTTAAAAGGGAAATATTGTATGATCTCTGGCTTAAAAGTCCATCAAACCTGCCATTAAAAAAGACAGAAAGACAAAGGCACGAGGAGGAGAAAAAGAAACTTGAGGATGAGAAAGAGAAGGAAAATGAGAAAAGAGGGAGGAAGGGCCCTGAGAAGTACACAGGAGGAGGAGGAGGAATGGCGCGGCATCAGGAGTTACACGAGAAGTTGAGGAGCTACGACTTTCGTGGCCCCCACCCCCACCCCCACCCCCAACCCCACCCAAGGACGTGACTTCTAAAGAAAAAACTTAAAAGATGAAGACATCTGCAACAATGAAAAATGCGTTGCAATATGCATGTATTACATTTGTTTAGTTAAAATGTCAGTCATTTGCATACACGTGTAATGAACAGCAGCACGCGCATTTGTGAGGAGCAAGGTCAAAGAAAGACGAAGGGAGGGGGGAATTCAAGGGGGTTGAGACGGCCACTATAGACATACGGTCTTTATTATATGGGGGACGTACAAACACAGTACTGACAATCTGGAAAGTTCATCCCAAGTAGTTACATTCATTTACAACTTCTAGAGGTCTGCTAACATTTCATTTTCTCCTATTAATCTCCCTTTTCTAAACTTGTTTGGTTTTCATCAACATCTAGTTTCGTTTTACTATATTTTTACTCTAAGAGGTTGAGCTGGTTTTGTAACCATTTCAGTGTGTCGCCCAGGAACATGATATAATCCGAAAATAACAACAACAACGACGACGACCACGACAACAACAACAATGTTTATCAGTCCTTGAAACAATGGTATCCCACACATATCATTCTGCTCGACTATTAAGGCAGCTTCGTTTCTGAACATTGAAAATAAAATCGGATTCAAATATCCATGTCGACTCAAATCAGACAATCAAACATTTCTGTAAAGCGATTCCTTCATTTTACACATGACAAGACGGATTTCTATATCCCTAACAGAGCTTTCAGAAATTCATTAGACAGACCACACTTTGCAGGAATGTCAAGCAAGATATTTCGTTGCACAGAGTCAAAGTTTCGTTTCAGATCCACAGAAACTGCGGAAAACTTAATCCGCACTTCTTAACGATAGTAGACTTACTAAATATTAAAATTTGGTCAGTTGTAGACCACCCTGACTGTAAACCTGCCTGATCCTCAGATAGTGCATCTCCTATCGACCCATAAATGTGAGCATACACTGAACGGGCCTTACGACTCCTCTTGTAACCGGAAGACCATATACGAGTCTTCACGCAAATAAGCCACGGCTGTTTGTTCTTGGTTTCGTTTCTCGGATTAATTTTCGGTAGTTTTTAAGGACCCGAAGAAAGGCAACTCTGTTCTCGGTCTTATGTCATTTAATTGCCTACCAAGACAGACTGGTTTCTTTTTAGCTGTTTCGACTCCTGACCAAAACACCTTGTTGTATAATCTTCTTTCAAGTGCACCACCTTGTTGTTCATCTTTTTTGCAGGCACAGCAGTTGAAGCTTTATCATTCACACTCCTATTTAATGAACGGTTCTTGGCAACAGTAACAACTGCCTTACCAATGTCCCGATCGAGTCATACTACTCTACTCCAAGAATAAATTATTCTTATGCGGAGTTTAAGTTCTCTACGAAACTTTCTCTCCCTTTTGTCATCCAATATCCTTTAAATGCTCGGCCAACTAAAGCTTATAAACCCGCATTATCTTTCTGCCACTCGATGCATACATGTAATTGACTTGATTCTAATCAAGGCAAAATAACAACAGAATTTTCATTTTTGGTACCGAGATCAGCAGAAAGCAAAATTTAATGAGTATTGCTACATCCTGATGTAGACATGTATGTAAAATAATGAGTAAATCCTAGTGGGTGAGACCACAAATTATACAATCAAATATACTGCGGAATTCTACTGTTTCCCCAAGATATTAGTTTCTTTGTCCTCCGATTTGTTGACAAACAATCCCTCTCTTTGTTCATTGAAACATCCTTTTCTACATCAGATTAATAATTGTTATCAGTCTTCCGGCCCCTCATATCCTCACAATTAACAAAGTAAGAGTTATATACCTTCAAACATGTATTGATCAGTAAGACATTGTTCATAAAAGCTCTAACCCAAAAGAAGTGGTTTGTGGACCCACGAATTTACTATCATACGGAGGAATATATGTTGCAATTAACACACATTTTTATGTAATCAAGTCTTATAACCCGTTGCCGAAAACAAGAATACCGAGATAGAGAGAATGAAAAAAGCGATATATCAAGAGAGAGAGAGAGAGAGAGAGAGAGAAGAGGCATCGAAAAGAAAGGTTAAATGAAAAAGGAGTGGAAAGGAAATCACTACTTGGATTCTTCGATCAGATCTCGAGAAGAAATCATAGCGCCTCAGTGTAATTGGTCCAGCATTCCACGAACACAACCCTCATTTCCTGCCTGCCTTCTAAACTTAACACCGGGCCTATTTTCTTCCGCGGAATCAAACAGAACGTGGCACGAAGGGCATCCGGCTCGCACGGCATCTCAATTCATCCGCCCGTTTGTCCACCATTTTAGAGCGTAATTACTGAATTGTTGGCTAAACGTGATTATTGTTTTTTCCTTTTTCCCCCTTTAGATTGTGTTTAGTTTGCCCGATCTGTTGTGTTCTGCATGCGTTCGCTTGTTGTGAAATAATTCCTACGTCAGAGGTCGAGTTCACTCAGCGCTAAGTTATGGGGTTGGGGGTGGGGGTGAGGATGGAGGATGGACAAAACGGGAGCAGACCAGCGACGAGCAGAGCAAACTGGGAGTTTTTAGAGCCGAAAAAAAAAGACACAAGCACGAAGGCAATCACAACACAAATTAAAGCAGACAAGAACTCTTTTTTACATCCCCATCGTTAATATTTTCCTCCCACTGTTATTTACTGTTTTTCACACTCATAAGTTATCTTCTCCTTGCCTGTTATTGTCCCAGCTATTCACACTCTTATAAGTTATATTCTCTTTGTCTGATATTGTCCCAGTTATTCACGCTGTTATAAGTTATCTTCTCCTTGTCTGTTATCGTCCCAGTTATTCACGCTGTTATAAGTTATATTCTCCTTGTCTGTTATCGTCCCAGTTATTCACCCTCTTATAAGTTATCTTCTCCTTGTCTGTTATCGTCCCAGTTATTCACGCTGTTATAAGTTATATTCTCCTTGTCTGTTATCGTCCCAGTTATTCACGCTGTTATAAGTTATATTCTCCTTGTCTGTTATCGTCCCAGTTATTCACCCTCTTATAAGTTATATTCTCCTTGTCTGTTATCGTCCCAGTTATTCACGCTGTTATAAGTTATATTCTCCTTGTCTGTTATCGTCCCAGTTATTCACGCTGTTATAAGTTATATTCTCCTTGTCTGTTATCGTCCCAGTTATTCACACTCATAAGGTATTTTCTTCTTGTGTGTTATGGTCCCAGTTATGTCACCGGGTTCGCCTCCAAACTGTTTTCTATTCTACAATGGAAAAAAAGTGGGAGGAAAATTTGTTGAGTTTATTTCATTTTATTAAAACACTTCTCTAACAATTTTTAGATGACTATTACATTTGTAGATGACTATTACACATCTTATAAACATCGTTTTTTTTTAAAAAATATATATATATATTTATTTAACAAGTGTATAGGCCTGTTCAAGCTTCAGATTTTATTGCGAGGAAAATTATTCTCCTACTCGCAAGATTAAAAATTATTAATCAAATCTTTGTCAGTTTCACAGTAAGCTCTTTTCTCCAAACAATATAGTACGCATGGATGTCCGCCCAGCACTCTACAATTCCCACCGACTTGGGGCACGCAACTGCGGTGTACCAAGAACGCTGCGCGTGCGCATGCCGGTTGCTAACCACAACGACAGATAATTATAGTTCGAGCCACGACCTCTGCACAGCTTCACTTCATATAGTTATATAGTGAATAGGCCAAGCTGTGGCGATCAGGGAATGAGAGGTGTAGGGTTAGAGCTTGGGATTAAGTAGGACCTGCTTTCGTCTGTAAGTTCAAGCCTGTTACTAGTCCACGAGCATTAGCAGGAGAAAAGGTGGTCTGCGCATGCGTCCCCAAGTAGATGGGAAAAGCAAACTCGCGTCTGGGGCGTGCAGTGATAATCACAGGGATTAAGTCAAATTCCAGTAAGTCGAGAAGTTAACTACTCAAAGCACAGCTGAGGAAACCAGGGTGGAGATACAGAACACTAAACAGGTGCAAATCCCAAGACCTTGTTAAAGTATGAGTATGATAAATAATTTGTAAAAAGTTTAACTTAAGAAAGTGACTTAAGAAAAAAAGTACGACCAGAAAACCTTTGCTTCTTGAAGGTGTAGGGCGCCGTCTGTTGGGAGATAAGGATGGGGCCAAACTTGGCTACACATCTATGAGTCGGCGAGTCTGAGTTTGCGTCGTTCTGGAAAGCAGCGCAGTGAATTGTGGGTAAAATGGCGCCTGCGTGATCCAGCGATGTCACATGCAGAAATTTTATTCGTTAGATATGATCCTGTGCACTTCAACTCGCCGCACGCAGATGAGTATAACATCTGACCCGAAAGTGTGTGTTTAGTCAGAAGAAGAGGAAACACGCTTATCCCCCGTCATTACCGACATTTTTGTCTCCTCTCTGCATAAGAGAACATTTTCAGGTGGTAAAAGGTCTTACAGGTGTTTGCTACAAAAAATGTTTGTGAAATAATAGTGTTTCAATGCTGTAACAACAGATAAAGTGTTGAGCGGGCAAATAATAGCTTTCTATCACTATTTATTCACTTATTTATAGGAAAAAAGAGATTGAAAAGCAGTTGTACTAAGCAATAGCTACTTTGTCAGATAGTGGTTACGTGAATGCGCACGGGCGCACGTATGCAGGTGTGTGTGCGTGCTTGTGGGTGCGTGCCTGCTTGCGTGCGTGTGTGCTCTCTTGTCTGTTTCTTCAAGAGTGTTGGAAGGGAGGAGACAGGCGCAGTAAGTATGTAAGTGTGTGTGCATGCAATTGTTCGCGAGTTCATACTTTTGAGGTACGAATGTTGGTCTGCCTGTGTGTGCACGCCCGCAAGTGCTCGCTTCTGTATGTGCAACTGTTTAAAATTGTGGGCTGCAGGTCTGTACCCGTCGTGGTTGCCTATGCAGGCAGATGCATGCTACACATGTAGCCTGATTGTAAGGAGGGAGAGGTGGGTAGAAGGAAGGGAGCCCGACAAAAGGCCAGTGTTGATGACAGATGTAGCGACAGTGAAGACGACGATGTCATGCCGAGATGAAGGACTTGAGTCTTCATTGTTCAACATCAAATCAGCAACAAAGGCTATTTCCTGACGAGGGAAGGAGGCGACAGGGGGATGAAGCTGCTGTGGGGAAAAAAGAGGAGGAAGCCGCACTGCCCCGAGAAAAATTCCGTCGGCCAGCCTTGTAAACAGACACTACAAGCAGCTCGTGTGCTCAAAAAGGGATCCGAACCCACAATCCTCTGTATCAGTAGCGAGCACGCGTTACCGTTATGCCACGGAGCGCGCCAGTGAAATAAAGAAAATAAAAATTTTCCGCTGATCTTTAAATCCCCCTTTTCCCATTCGTAGAGTATGTACCTAAACAAACTTTTCTAACACACGTGCATAAAATGTGTAATTTTTGTTTCAAGTACTTGCACTCGTAACGAAACTTTTGAAGGCACACAAACATAATCAATTAGCTGCATAGAGGGAGGACACGACACTACAGAGAGAAGGGAAAGGCAAAGAGGGATAGAGAGAGAGAGATGGAGATGGCGTGGAGATGGGGTGGGGGAGGTTTAGACTCAGAATTTAGGCGGTGACTCCAAACGTTCTAGCGGCCCGAACAGCATCTCCAGTTTGGTTATGACACGTTACTCCATCTGCCAACTCTCCGACAGCGCATGCCGAGCAAGGAGGGGGCGTGGCCCCACTTCTCTTTATCGGCGGCGTATTTACAGACGAGGGCCAATCGGAATGCCTCATGCAAATCAGGCCTTAACTGGGACGGGTTAGAGCAAAACCCCTTCATCGGAAAGGAATGGTCGAATTTGACCACTGATCACAGTCCCGGGGAGGCAGCACTGATGTCCCCCCTGGTGTGGATGTGATCGCGAACTGTTAGATCTTCGTGCGACAGAATTTCCGTGAAACTTTTGTGGACACTAATCTGGGTTGAAGGAAGTCATTGTCGGGCTGCTTACGATAGTTTGTGAACGAGCTTGTTTATACTTACGAGGCGGAGGTGCGTAACTTCGCTTCGCGCGCAGTAAGTTTATTATATTTGTTCAAAATGTGTTGCACTTACTTAATATTTCGCACATGATCATTGCTGGGAGGGTGCTTTTCTTCTAGTGGTGACACATGTGTATGGATAAAACTGTTTCTCCGCTGCTTTTATCGTTGCAAACGTACTTCAGCCTACTTATCGATACATTGAAAATGGATTGTAAACAAACTGGCAAAAAGTTGTTAACATTTTTCCGTAACGTGCTCTATTTAAATAAAAATTATTTTTTATTTGAAATCGGCATAGAAAATGCTTTACTTGGGTTTAGGATATGGACGGTATTCACATTTACTGTGACATAAATAAAATTCATTCCCTTCTTCCTTCATTCACTCATTCATTCCTTTAAAAGTTCTGTATTCTTCTGCTCCTTCTTAGTCCTTCAGTTAAACTTTCCAGGAGAACTTTTTTACGTTGATTAGAAAAAATAATTCTTTATTATGTTAGTCAGTGTATTTGTTCTTGTATCCACCGTTTAATTCAAATATTAATCATACAAATATCAAATTTAAGAGGGTGCATTCCTCTTTGTTTTATTTTTTGTAACCTGTCACAATCGGTATTACATTTTAATCTGGGTTATCATTGTACACTGACTATCTGTTCTCACTTTGGTTTGTTCATATACCCAGAGTTTGCCATTACGCTATTCTGTCTTATAACATGCATGCTTTCCTTTCATATGTACTTCTGACGATGTGATGAACTTTAACGAACGAATTTTGTGTATTGTGCATGTAGAACAAATAGTTAAATAATGTTGTACTGCAAATTTACCAACACAGTTTGAATGCAGTAGGACTTTTCCTGTGCACACAAAACAGAAAAGAATGTGACTAATAATACTGACGTTTATTTTCTCTGGCAGCCATGGAGACCCGTAGCTCCTTCACCATTGATGCCCTGCTTTCGAAGACTACGACCAGTAAGAATCATAGTAAAGTGTTCGCGAACAACAACAATGACATCCACAACTCCAATGTCAACAACAATCACATGGAGTTTAAGGTTGCGCAGAGAATTGTAAATGCGAGTGGAGGTAATGCAGCCATCCCAGTGGTGAAAACAGTTGGCAATGGGAACAACTCTAACAAAGGGCTAAGCGAGAAAAACAATAAAAACTTGCATCCCGTTCAGAGCCCCACTCAACACCAGAGGTTGTTGCCTCCAGCACATCTGCAGCTCCATCAGCAGCAGCTGCAGCGCCATCAAAGTCTACAGCATCATCTTCAACAGCAGCAGCAACAACCACAACAACAGTCACAACAGCTAGGAAAACCGCCCCCAGCCCCTCACCCAGGGATCCACCCCTATCTCGCTCGAGCGGCCAGGGAGTCGGCATGTACCCCTCCCCCGCGCTGTCAGAACTCTCCCCGACCCCCTTCCTCCTCTAGCTCCAGCTGCTCCCAGAGCCACAGCCCCGCCGATTCCCACAGGGACTCCCCTTCCCCTTCGGACCGCGACAGAGGGGACAGGGAAGAAGTATCTTGCGCAAGCCGATCCCACAGTCGCTCGAACCTCTCCCCTCCCCCTGGCACCTTCATTCCCCGACCCGGGCTCCTCAACCTGCAGCATTCCTCCCTCGTGCAATCCGCCGCGGCCACCCACCCTCTGGGCATCTACCCGCCTCATTCTATCTTCGGGTACGGGGCCGGGCAAGGGGTGGCTATGACCGGCATGAGTCTTGGGGGACACAACCCCATGTCGGTACTGTCCGGAAGCGCCTTCCACAGCCCCGCGGACCAGGCTCTGAAGCTAGCCCAGCTCCAGGGACTTAGCTACGCGGAGTGGCTCGCCAGGACCGGGATGTACGTGTCCAGGATGGTCGACTACTCGCCGGCATGTAAGTAGTTTTCGCTGACAGCCACAGTGCATAGATGGGCGTGGGCGCAGAGAGAAAAGAGGCACAGACCTCGTACAGGGTGTGACGTTATATTTCCTGTCTCCTGTTTCTGCGTCTTCCGTTACACAACATTTCCTCACCCCTTCACTTTTGATCTAGTTACCCCGCACTTCGGGCCAAAGGTCGCTTATCAAACAAAAAGTAGCTTCTCACCCCCCTACTTCTGTCTTGTCTTATCTTGTTCCGTCCGTCCGTCCGCCCATCCATCCATCCATCCATCCATCCATCCATCCATCCATCCATCCATCCATCCATCCATCCATCCATCCATCCATCCATCCATCCATCCATCCATCCCACTCTTGTTTAATACTTATTACAGTGTCTATTACAGTATGTCTATTTTTAAGTCCTCTGCATTGTGCATGAATTTTTCGCTTGACTTGAGTCTATATTTTTCTTATGACTGCTACATCATGTAGCCCATAGATTAATTTCATTCGTTTGCCTTTACAATTCGTCAACAAATGACAGTTCAGTAACGACAGAGGGTATCACAATAATCTGTATACCCAAGACACAAAAAGCTGTGTCAGTAATGAAAAAAAAGAACCAGGGATCCTCTTCTTGTTTGGAGAAATGCCTTCAAAGCTTTACCTATATTCATTATTTTCCTCATTTTAAAATGTCTGTTAACCTCAGAATATACCTGCAAAAGGTCTTGTTGGTCTATGTTTCTTAGTTGAGTTATATAACCAATCCGAAAGTAGGGCTACCGGTATGTTAAGGCAAACACTAATAGGCGTCTCGGACCCCGGAGGTACAAGTGTCCGTGCCCAGATCTGACCACATGGGTCGTCCTCTCGTGTCAAAGGTCAGCATTTTACCATCACGCCACAGATTTCCTCTGTCTCCGCATTATACGAAGACCTCTGGGCTCAAGTTGCTTTATAGAATGTCTTTTCTCTACTAACATTAGTGTTTAGATGTCTCTTATGTTTTAAATCTGACATGGCAGACTTGAATGTTTTAAATTAAGGAGTCTGTTCAGCTAACTAGTTAAAAGTTCAAAGAATTATTATCAGATTTTATGTAAGGGGCAGAGTTTCTGCAGCACCTGGAGACTCACTCGAATCTAAGTGCTCTGTTCTCCCTGCTGCTGTTTCTATTTACTCTACCCCACCCCTGTCTCTTGATGGTTTACGTATCGCGGCCCCCAAGGTCATAAATGTCGTTGCCAAGCTACCTACCTACCAGCTCCAACTGAAACATCAGTCTTTCAAGGTATCCAGTAAGAACAGCCAATAAACCAAAGTGCCGCATTTAATCGCCTACAAACTCTTTGTGGCCCTCATGACTTTCATTTCATAATCAAGTATTTATCTATCTTTTGATAGGATAGTCTGATATTATCTCAGGATAGGATCTGTGAATCATTTCAATGAAAAATGATTTTAATTCCCTTCCCACATGTAATAAGACACGTGCTAACCAATGTGAAGTAAGTCGGATTTATTTAAAAAGATTTTTACATCCAGCTCATCCTAAAAATGTCAGGTATTTACCGAGAGTGTACAATTTACCACAGCTATGTGGAGTCTAATAGTCATATGTGATGTGAAAAATGTCAAATTTGATTTCCTTTTTTTATATCCCAAAACAATACGAAATCAAGTAGCTGTATAGTTTTCGTTTGTATTTTTTTAAAAAGTTTGCCTATGTTTATACCCGGAAAGGTTTTCCCCATATTTGGGTATGTAAGCATTTTGGACCATGCTAAAAAAGAATGTTTACTTTCATTTATGCAAATATCAGCTGAATGTTTGTATAGTCATCGGCAGACCATGAGCAATATCATTGTCATTTGTAAAGTGAATGGTATATATTACTGCTCAGATGGAATTTATTCCGTCATTTAAAACATTCTTACCGTATTTTCAACGATCGGTTCATTTTTTAATGTTACTATTATTTTATATTTTGTCTGTATTTGTTATCTGTCACAATAATCCAACTGGGGAAATGTCCTATACCTTCCCTGCTGAAAATGATTTTTCATTTTCGCACGTATATTTACCCCCCTCCCTCCCCACAACAACAAAAATCGGAAAGTTGTCACAATTGCACAATTATATTTTCTGTATAAAATTCGCATAATATTAAGATTAGGTATAATATCACTTTGCTGTACTAAATTCAATGGAGTAACATGAAAACGAGAAGTAAAATAAACAGATAAATAAATAATAAACAAATGAAACAAAGAAAATATGTGCTAATCGGGACGAAAAAATAGTTAAATTTTCTCATCGACCCTCTGAAAAATAAAAATACATATGTGTTATTTTGCATTAGACGTGTATATTATATATATATATATATTCTAAATAATTTACTCAGCACCTTGTACGCTCCTGTGGGATTTTTCCTCTTTCTGAAAAGCCAAAACAACGGCAAGTATCTGGGTTTGTTTCATAAAATTCTGTACAAGTCTTTTCGTCTGAAATCGACATGAAAACATTATTGTAGTCAAACGAAATATAGTTTTAATTCAGATTATCCATCCTAATATAGCCGTACATGCACCTACGTGTTGGGGAGGGGTGCCAAGTGGGAGTGTGGGGGGTGCATACGTGTGCGCTGTGCGTGTGTTTTCCTCTGTGCAAGAGTGTCTGCGCGTGTAATTAAGTGAACGTGTGTATGTTTATATGTGTGTATGAGTGCTTGTAAGATAGAGAGAAGAGAAAGACAAGGTAAATAAGTATAAACCTATTTTGATGTAAATACTGTCCGATACATTGTTTCGAATAGACATTCTGATTTCTCAGTTTTAAAGCACGTATGCTGGGAAACCCTATTTTATAGATGATTTAAAAAAAAATTAGTAAACAGTTTTTGTAATGTTTGCACAGCTTCAAGATACGCTTATCCTTCTTTAAAATTAAATCCTCTCTCCTCTCTAAGCATTTTGCTACAAATGTGCTTATCTCACTTCGTATTATCTCTGTTGTTAAAAAGACTCTGTTCTCAGTTTCCAGCCCTTGTCATCTTTCCTAATCAGCTGGTGACGTCCCTTTGTACTACTTAATCAACCTAACGCCCCCTACATTCCATTTTTGGGGGTCAGACCAACAAATAGTACAGACTCCCAGATAAGCATGGATACCGATCACAGTCCTGGAACTGAACTTCGGTCACACCTATTAAATCTCTGTAGTGTCAAGGCCTTTGAAGTTCTCTTTTCTATAACTTGAAATAGCAAACCGATTGTGCTTCAATCCTTACATGCCAAGCAACACGAAAAACCGAGAAAGGCTTGGTGAGTTAAATGTACTCACAGGTCTCCACCTTCACTGCTCCGAACGTGCGTACAAGGACTATGTCCAATTTAAGTATCACGGATACGAGTGTAATTGCCGATCCATAAACTGTTCCTAAACCACTTAATTTGTTACGGGACTCACGAGACTACAATTGGTTGTAATGACAGAAGAATTATTCATTCGGGGTACTTAAATCAGAACTACAGGACAAAGCTGTGCAAAGTTTTATATTAGGAAAGGATAGAGCCATTAGCAGTTTACATGGTAAAAGATCATTGGCGATTTCTTTTTGAACATAAATATCAACCCAAGACGTGCCTCTGTTTTATTTTTCAGTCTTCTTTCACCTTAAGGGCATAAACTTATAAGTAGGCGGGGAAGAGACTGAATAATGTATATTTCTGGATGTTGTGACAGATGTTAGAGACTCAGAAACTTATTTATATTGCCAAGGTAGGCATTAAAAAACAATAGTAATGCAATGAAATATTTCGGTACGAATTTTACGTTTAATACAAAACAATGCTTATTTCTGTTCACTATTTAACGGCAACGACAACAACTACGGCAATAGCTGTAGCAATGACCGTGAGAGACAATGAACCTGACAATTTCCTAAACCTTAATCTTATTTTCCTTTTGGAAACATTTCATAATAATTTTATCTGTCGATCCGTTTATTCGTCCGTCCGTCTGTCTAATGGTGTGCTTTCGTGATACGCTCAGGCATATAAATGCGCTTTCCAGCCCACAGTCACAGGCGGGGACAGAGTCCTAAAGGCTATTACATATTTTCGATGACAGTGACAACGATAACAGCTAAGATGGCGCCAGCTGCCGAACATCGTCAGCTCTGACGGGAGCGTAAAGGGCTAATCACTTTCAAGTCTTTTACTGGGACATAAGTGTGCAGAGCACAGAACAAGGTCCAAACGATTTCACAAAGTGGCTTTAACCAAGAACATTGAATCTCTTGGATTCAACGTCCGGGCCTTGTAGAAACAGTATCGTCGACTGGTCCCTACGAGAGGCCCTCGCATGCAAACATCTGCGCTGATCTCCAGAGACGAGAGGCAGTGATTGGTTTAGGGTCTCGTGCCCGAGTGTTTGTCGCACAGGCTGTAAAGTCGTCAAGGGCGCAAGCGGCATATTACATCGACACCTGCTTATATTTAGTACATTAGGGCCCCTAAATAAATTGTTGGCGTAAAGTAGGACAGGATTTATAACCTTCTGAAAACACCACTTATATCATTTTTCTTTCTTTCCCTCCTCTCCAATCTCCACTTTCTTTTCTCGACTCCCTCTATCCTTCTTTCTTTCTCTCATTCATTTCTCGCCCCCCTCTCTCTCTCTCTCTCTCAAATCTGAATGTCTGGGTCTATGTTTTTCTTTTTTTTTTTCGCGTCTCATAGGATTGCGTATACGTCGGTTCTTCTCTGTATATCCATGTTTGTGTGTGTGTGTATGTGCGTGGGTGCGTGCGTGCGTGCTTGCGCGTGAGAGAGAGAGAGAGAAGGAAGGAGAGAGTGAACGTTCAAGAGCTGAGAAACAGAATATAGCTTAAGGCGGATTGAGAGAAGGAAATGAAGGGATTGCAATGAGAGATGGAAACAGAATAGAGCTGGTTAGTGCGTGCCTTTACGTCAACGCACCCATTTCCTTGTGTTTAGACCCATATTAATACCCAACTATGAAATCGAGCTATCTGCGAAACTTCTTTCTTATGCGTTGCTGTTTGGTAAATATTAAAATGATACGCTCTATAATTGAAATATTTGTGTCTCTCGGCACACACCTGATTTGCTTTTCTTTTGTAGCACCATAAGGCACTACCCATGTCTTCCTTTCTTTGTCTGTCCCTTAAATCGCGAGCAGGCGTTGTTTTGGAGTAAATATTGGTCACTTGGTACAGACATCTCCCAGTACCCAGGCTTAAAATCTCTGCTGATTTTCTATCATAAGTCTTTCTTAAAGAAAACTGGAAACGCACGGTTTGTTTGGGTTTTTTTGTTTTTGCTTTTGTTTTGTTTTGTTTTTTTTTTTGTTTTTTTGCAAAGTGTGATCCCCATTAAAAACTTCCAAAAGACCCAGGTGAAACACGACAGAAAATATCTCTCCACCTACTATGTTCTTTAACTGCGGCATGCACTGCTTGTCCCGAACTTAAAGCGACCGCAAACAAATAGACCGACCCTGTTTCCATCTTGAGTAAACAGGCTGTGACAGGATTAAGATTATACAAGTGTATCCCCTCCAAAACCTAAAAGTACTGCTGCAGTCTATAAGCAAAGTCAAAGAAATCAGCTTCGGGTATCTTACTTTTCTCTAAATCATACCTGTCACGGACACGGCAATAGAACACCTGGGCACTTAGAAAACCGCGAGAAAGTCGAAGAGACTGACACAGCGAAATTGTCTCACTGTAACCAAGATCTTCTGCTTAGATTTATGTTCCGGGGATTCGAATAAAATTGCTAAATTAAAAAAAGATGTATTGAAAGCGTAAAGCTAACGTAAAATATTGGCATAAGACAAATTCAAAGAAATGATAGATTGCTACACTCCGCGCGCTGCTCCAGCCGGGTTGTTCCGTGGTATCAGCAAATTTTAAAGCCTCTCGAACCTCTTTAAAATTAAATAAAGAGTTTACAGACATTTCTTTTTCTTCTTTCTTTCTTTCTTTCTTTCTTTCTTTCTTTCTTTCTTTCTTTCTTTCTTTCTTTCTTTCTTTCTTTCTTTCTTTCTTTCTTTCTTTCTTTCTTTCGTTTGACTTTAGTCTGCAAAGGGAAAAAGACACGGTATTTTATAACAGATACTGCTCCCATTGACTTTGTGGAAACCGGCCCCCTCCCCCCACGGACGTTTGCCACAACTGATCGCGAGATGACGGTCCACTGATAACGAGTTCACACACCCATTCCGATGCCCCGTAGTTGTCTCCACGGACGTATCTACATTACCATCGGTGAGAAAAATTGAGGAACGGGGTTGAAAAGCACAATAAGCACTGCACCATTTGACATATTCAATTTTAATACCAATTAACTAATATTTATTCTGCTTGTAACGTTGGGGGAGGGCGTCTCTCCCATGAACATACCGTAAATTAAAAAAGAAAGCATGGGAATGGTCATTTGAAATAGGACGTGCCTTCAAAACCATTTGGGTTTTTTTCTCAATTTTTTTTTTTCAAATGGACACAGAGCACCTGTCAGGTGATTATGCATCTGCTAAGTATGATGACCGTACACCTGTTGGCGCAGACGAAAGTGGTGAAAGCTAAAGACTGCTTATTATTTTTTTTCAATTGCACCTGACCACTGGAATTTTGCTACCTGAGCACAGTTTCAGCCTGTTTCCGTCCAGCTGTGAAGTGCCACAGGTGTTCGGAAGCAGCGTGGAGTGATGTAAACACCGAGACGTGATTATCCCCCCCTGTGCCGGGAGCCATGCACAGAGATTAGTCCAGTCGGAGCTTTGACTTCTCTCCCTTTCTCCAGCAGCGGAGGAGATAACCCTTCTTCCGATCGTCCGCTGAATGCGGGCAGGTTCCTGCGATCCTCTCCTCTTGCTTCAATCGCTCTCCCATTACCCCGCTTACCGTTCACTCCTGCTCTCAGGTGTGTTGGTCGGGTAGATTAGGACTTCTTAATTTCATCTGCCCAACCTGCTACTCGCAAGCTTGTAAAGATTATCTGGTCTTTGTTGGGTTAAGTCCCTTGATTTGAACAACAAGTAGCTAATGTTTGATTGATGGGCCAGAGGCCGCTATGGCTTCCCACTCAAGGCCTAGCGTGTTCACTCTGAGGCCGAGTTTGACAAGTCCGGGTGTGAAAAAGCCAGGGGCGGGTACACACTACGCTTCCGGTCTGCTATCTCGCTTGTGTTTGCACTGTTTCTGGTGACAGCCACATGCTCCTGACACCCCGTTTCTGCCCTTTACTTGTCATCTGTATCGAAGAGTCCAGTTTTGCCTTCAGGCCGAAAAATTTTGTGGTAACCTATAAGGAACATTTTCTCCAAAATGAAACTTAGACACTACATTATACCGGGACGGAGTCCGCTATCCAGCGGTACTGAAAGATGAAAGTGTGTTTCGTAAAAGAACAAAGTGCGTGAGAAAGGGTTTATACAAAGGTCAACAGTTTATTTACACATACATATGTATCTAAAAGACATTGGAGTGCATCCTAGCGAAACACTCATAACGCTTTCTTAATCTGAATTTAAAACTCGATCTTTCAAATCTGGTTTACTTTTACAAAGCGTGTTTTCGTTCTGCAAAGTTGTTGTGTTTCTGTTTGTAGAAACCTCTTGTAGCAAATCTAGTTATAAGAGAAGCATCAAGAAGTAGCCTAATGGCACTGACTATTGGCTGTTTTTGCGCGCGCGCGAGCGTGTGTGTGTGTGTGTCCCGCGCAGTTCCGAACCGACAGCGGATCAGAAAAGAAACAAAAAACTGTGCTCGTCTTCCCATTTCTGGTTTAGGGATGCCAGCCCAGTCCCTGTGCGAGCGTCGCCGAGTAAAATCTCGCGGCACGTGGCGCAGTTTGCCGGCACGTGACGAGATCTTGCCGCTCGCAGCCCCATCTTGTGGGCAGGAGGGGAGGTAATTTGGCGGCTGCGCTGATTAAGTTGGAGCGGGATGCCCTCGGCAGCTGTAGAAAGCCCGGGCTCATCCGACTCTGTCAACAGACCCCATAATCAACGCTAGATTAAACCGGCATTTTTTCGCCAGAAAGATCGCAATTTGCTAATTTAATTTTCCATTTCATTGCTATTAGTTGCACGAGGGAGGCGAGGAAGAAAAGACGAGCAGCAACGCTAAGCGAGTCAATCACTCCGGCCGCCAATGGGCCCCCGCGCCGCTTTTCTCCTCGGTGTTAAGGAGTTCAGGACTGCCGGTGCTTGCACCCACTTCCCCTTGTGTTCGCTTCTTACTAACGCTTTCCGCCGAGCTTTGTCGCGAGATGGGAAACGTTTCCCTCTCCCTCTCTTTGAACCCTACACTCCCCTTTCTCGACCTTGATGTCTTATTACCGGGTCTTCGTAATGTATTTCCGTTCGGAATTTTATTTCAAAGAACAGTTGAAAAATGCTGATTTCTCCCACCACCACCACCACCACTGACTTTTTAACATCTGCTTCTTCGTCGATATTCTCTTTTTTTGTCTTTGTTGCTCGGAAATCCTTTATGCGCAAGTGCTTGTTGAAAAATGCATGCAGACTGTGAAAGCTATGCAGCTATCGTGAGTCTTCTTTAAAACTCCGATCTTAGAACTGGGGGCGAAGGATGGAGTCCGTACTGAAGTAGTCACATTGCAAGCCGATGGACAGGAGTTATGATTTGAGACTGTGCCAAGCCCGGAGCACCCAGGATGACGGGTGGTGTTTCCAAGATTGCGGAAAGTGTTTCCGGATTAGAGGTCGAGACCTCCTAAAGCTTCCTATGGCTAAAAACGCAAATGCAGTCCGTCGCCAAAAGGTCACAGTGTTGGTTTTAGCATCTGAAAGATAGTTGGTTCGAATCTCACATGCTAGTTTGTACCTCCCAGTAAAAAAAAATTCTATTAACTTATTATAGTCGAAGCCTAATTCGGAAACACCTTTCTCCATCTTGGTGCCCTTGGTTGTCCAAAGTCTCAGGTGGTGTTACGTTCTTTTGTTTGTTGTCTCATCGTCCTGAACCTGAAAGGGAGGGGGGGGGACAGCCATCCAGCATGCAAGGTGACGCTGGCCAATAGCAGAAGGACGGTTGTAGACAATCGGCTGACATCGCATAGCCTGCTGTAGATAGTGTGTGGAAGAGAAAGACGTGGAGATGACAAAACTATTCTTGTAATATCCTCTTCCTGTGCATCAAATGGACAGATTGAACGAGGGAGGAGGAAGAGAGAGAGAGAAATGAATGAATTGATCATGACTGAGGGACAGATTTCACAACCTTTCAGTAGTTTGAGTCCCAGGACTTTCACTTCCCCTCGCAAAACCACTAGACTGGAACACGCAGCGCGTCATAACATGACAACACGAAGAGGTCTCCACAATGTCGTCGCGTCTCCGACCCGGCCATCTTGTCCTGAAGCTCCTCCATTTGTATTCATCCTTCTGGCCGGCCAGGGGGTTGTATGCGACTCCAGGGTGCCGGTGCTAGATTGCCGCCATTAGCATGACAAAACCCCGCCCGCCCGACACCAGTCAAGTGCCCATCAAATAAATGGCCGCCTGCAAGCCCCGCGCCTCGTGTCCCATTCTATCCCTTCAATAGCTGGTCGCTTGTCTCCCCTTTTGCACCCGAGTTTTCGGGCTGATAGGGCAAATTAGTGAAAATCAGCCGAAGCTTTCGTTTTGTCCTTGGAAGGATCAGAACACACACGTCTTGACCGGCTCCGTAAAACATGTCTCGCTGACGTTTTTAGAAAGCTTAAGTTCTTCTCCTCCATTCGTGCGTCCGCACATTTTTAGGAGCGCGCTACCGCCATTGTTATTCGAGGACTTGATTTTTGACTGGCCGATAGATTTCTGATGAGGCAATTACGGTGTGCGCGAGAGAAAGAAATACACGTGTAAATACAGTGATAAGGGAAACAGAAAAATGCCAGATTGTCGATGACTGGATGGGTCTGTTGCAAAACAGCCATGTAATTTATTAACTTCTGAATGACACAAGCTGTTCCTTTAGATGGTGGGGAATGAATCCAAAGATGTAGTAGACTAGCAAACCGCATTTTGTTGACGGATTAATTTTTTTTAAGTACTGTAGAGCCGTAGAAAAATGAAATTACCAATTTCCACTTTGCTAATAAGGAATCTTACCCTGTACGAAGCTAATTTTGAATCATATCAAATATGCCTGCGAGCAAGCCCCTCAATACAAAATCTAACAGCGAATATTTTTTAACTTCCCCCAGCAATGTTCTGCTCAAGCCGACGCCAAAGCTCTAAATATTTTTTAACACTAATTACATGTAACAAGTGTTAAATCAGGTGCAAAATATTGTCTGCCTGTGTAAATAGTATGTAAGATGTGTACTACATGTGTTCTAAGTGTTCTTAATATGACCCTACTTGACTGAACACTTGTTGCTGGTACACATTTGAAGAACATTATCAGAACGCCATTTATACATTTTCCGCCCATTTGAACACTCTCCAGAACACAGACCAGAACATTCCTTACACTAGTTTAGCATCAACACATCTAAAGCGATCTATATCAATGTAATGTGCTTTCTGTTTCGGTAAAAAAAAAGTTTTCTAACTTGAACACTTTTTGTTTACAGTATAGTTCAAATCAAACTTCTCCCAGAGCCACGTCGAGGAAAACAAACAAAGAAACAAACAAATCTAAAGAAGATTGTATTAGCTTTATTTTTTCATACATTTATGTTTATTGTCAATTGCGCTTCATATAGATCAGATTAATAGTAATGACACGTGCATTTATAAGCGAAGAAAAAAGATTAGGAATAAGAAGTGCCACAGTTAGAACAGTCTGTGGGTGGGGGGTGGGATTTTTGTTGTTGAGAATATAGAGATGTGAAAATAAATCTATGTAATTCTCTATGTAAAAAAATAGTAGCTTTCTGCAAAAGTAAACGCAAGCTCTATGTCAAAAAGACACTTGTTTACTTCAGAAGATAACTTGAGCTAAATTTTAAACAGATAGAGCTAAAGTTGGTGATGTAGGAAGGAAGCAGTGGAAAGTGAGGCCTATTTCACAGAAATTATGTGTACAGGCTACTCAGACTAAGTTATACCAATAATAACTGTCGTCCGAGAGACGCGGTCTGAAAAGTAAACGGCAGAGATCTTTGTACGTCGTGCCCTGACCGGGTAGACTGACATATTGGCGCGTCACTGTGTCTCTCCGTCGTCATTCTTTTATCTATGTGTGTCTGGACGAAGTCCAGCGTGATCACACGAAAAAACCCAGCCAGCGATGGTGATAACATGCAAATAATCAGGGCGAGAGAAAAATCTCTCCGAGAAAAACAATAAGCATGAGACAGAGGCGACTGGCAGGCAAACAGACAAGGGAGAAAGACCTCAAAGAGATGGATTATAAGGATAAAAACCACGAACAAAACTCTATATTGAATTGAAAAATCAGTCTATGACAAACAAAATAAAAGCTTACGAGCGGAGAAGAATAGAAAAAGGAAGCAGAAGAAAGAAAACCGGTCAGAAAAAAACCATCTTGGCGCAAGACCTCTCTTTTCTGGAATAACACACAAAAAGAAGGGGATTTATACAAAAAAAACGAAAGATAGATGTGACATCAGCACTCCTGTCGCCCTGTGCCGATCCAACAAATTAAAGTAATCCTGAAAATGGCCATAGGGATTTTCAAGAGCGGAAGAAAAAAGAAGGAATCGGCAGAGTGCCAAAATGGCTGGGCCTGGAGTCTATGAGCGCTGGTCTGATCCTTTTGTTGTCTAGACGCCGAGTGGACGAATGCAGCAGGAACGAGCTCGGATGAATACACTGTGTAATTTTATTGAGTGTAATTAGGATTGTATGGGTGTAATCGGACGAAAATTGATGGAATGCAAGAAGGCCTTAAGTTTCTTTGAAAACGTCAGCACGCTGTGCCCTCATCATAAGACGTAATCGCACAACGGGAACACACGACAGGTTACAGGCTTCAAACACAAATTTTTCCTTTCTTGCAGACGTGCAGTTTTACAGATCGTTATTTTGATGTAGCTCGACTCCACTAGCCTTACATCTGAACTGAATGGTAGATTGATAGTTTTAAACACGGTCCAAGCCGCTTCAGGGTTGTGCCCTGTTGGTAAAACCGTATTCTAATAAGTTTCTCCCAATCAAGAATGCAGAAGATTTGCTTTTTTTGCGTGCTCTTCATATTAACCTTTCTTACCTCGCTTTCTAGTTAGTTTTTTTTTCTTATTAATTACTTTTTGTTGTTGTCCTTCTCTTCCTTGTTCTGTCTGTTTTTGCGGCTGTTCTTATATTTATCATTATTCTTGTTCTAATAACTGTTCGTTTCTTCTTTTACCAAATAATTTCTGTAATAAGGTTTGAGAGTAGGAGATACTTAGTCACTATGCCAAGCGAACAAAGACAATTAAAATTACTCTCTCTCTCGCTCCAACAGCTATTACTGAATAACAAACGCGACGTTACTATGGAAAGCAAGATGTGTAAGTTTGGTTGTTAAAAGTGAACCAATAGCTGGTATGGAGAATTGTAAGCTGCCATGACTGATATGATTCTCTCCGAGTTTCCTACTGAGTGCACCGGAACTGAGACAAGTAGTCCAGGTTTTTCTTCCTTTACTTTGTTAAACTCTCACTAATATTAGCCTAATTTTCTTTATTGTGGTGTTAGGTCAATTCTTCGCCCACTCTGACCTTTGCTTTCCTTTACTCCTCACTCAACGAAATTCACCCTCCTGGACCCCCCCCCCCCACCGAAATTCCCTTTACTTTCTTTCCGTTTCCACCATCCCCTTCACTTCCTTCCAGACCGGAAGAGTCAGTCTGCTATTTCCTAAATTTCACTTATCAGCGAGCGGCGGAGCATTCACTGCGGAGTCCAATTCCACTTCCTATTCAGCAAATGGCGGTGCAGGCCAACAGCAAATCGTGAGAAATTGCCCCTAAATCGAATGTCAGCAGCTTCCTCGGACCATCGACCCGCTCGTGGAGACGCTTCTGCTGTGCATGTAATCCTTTCTGGGGGAAGAGGTGGGGTTGTCGTCGGCGGCGAATTTTGGTCGGGGAGAAAGGAGGTGGGGAGGGGGCAGAGAGAGGACAACGGCGTCATTGGCAGCGCCCCGCGCTCTTTAAAAGACAACTTATTTTGCCGGGAGGGTCCATCTTCCCGGTGCCTAACGTCCCCTCCTGCAGGCGTAGTGGCCATAATTGAAGACCTCTCCAAACAAACACTTGTTTCGCTCCTTCTCCCGCTTCGGCTTTTTCCTTGATTAGTCGGGGCGAGTGATCACCCCTTGGCTGCCATCTTTTTCATTGTCAGGACGCGGAAGTAACTGATAGAAGGTTGCGCTGCTAACGCTGTTTAAAAGTTATAAGTAAATAGTTTCTTTCGGATGGCGTTCCCCATTGACACTGCGAGGCTGGAGTTCAATTCGATGAGAACTGCACTTATCCTGAAGGAATGCCCAGACAAGAAAAAGAGAAAAAGAATCCCTGTGTTTTTCTCTCTTCCTACAACTGCCTTTTTCCATCAGGCAGAGTGTTTGGATCGTCGCTTTTTTAAAACTTTTTTTAAATAGTTTTCTTTCACGTATTACTCAAGCGCTCCCTTCCAACCGCTTTGCAATAAAATATTATTGGTGTATCAATCAGTCCATCCTCTTATGAGCTCCCTGATTTATACGTTTGTACTAACAACCAAATGGATAATCCTGAAGACGTATATGCGTATATGTTATATTTCTCATTGATCGTGTTATGATATGCATTCACGTCATGAATTTGTAGATATGCGTTATAAAATACATGCAGAAGATATGCTCATACGTACGTACGCACGCAAGCACGCAAGCAAAAACCACACGCGACCGAGCTTGATGTCTTGCTTGGTCATTAATTGAATTCGTTTAGTTTATTTTAGTTTGAGAAATCGTTTAATTGACCACATAATCTCTTCTTCTTTTGCTTTTTTCTGTCTTCACTTTATGAAGCGAACCAGTTTGTCAAAGAGAATATTCTTTTCAAGCATCTGTGTGTGTGTGTGTGTGTGTGTGGTTGGGGGTGTTTACGTGTTTATTGATCTTAATGTACACATGCAAGCGTTAGTGTGCAGGTAAATGTTGAAAAGAGTCATAACACTTGACGTTTCTGATCTGTCGTCTGCATTGCGAACTAATTATGTGATTGGTGCACCGATCACAGTTTCTTGTTGGGATCGTACGCAGCAAAGCAGACGGCTTTGTCTTTATATTTCCAAGGCTGTGGTTGTAGTTGACGTTAATTACTCCCCCTCCTTTTACTTGTCATCCCCACCCCACCCTTTCCACGCTGCAGTGTAGGCCGTCTTAATGGCTTTGACGTTTCACTGCAAAAACTAAACAGTTAATGTTGTGTACTATGTAATTGTTACAGCTTTCCCTCACTTATACACATTGACCTGTTACAGGCGGAGGCCAGCCAGGGGCCATGGGTAAGACCCGGCGACCTAGAACAGCCTTCACCTCTCAGCAGCTGCTGGAACTGGAACGACAATTTAAAATGAACAAATACCTGTCCAGGCCTAAGCGCTTTGAAGTTGCCACCTCGCTCATGCTCACAGAAACACAGGTAAGAGTTTCGTGTGGGCAAGCATGCAGGCGTTTGGAGGAGTGAGGTACATGTATGTGCGTATACGAGTGACAGTCAATTGAAAGGGGAGGGGGAAACCTACTTAGTTCAAAGGGAAAATGATAAAAGTCACTAAACACTTGAGCAATAGTGAGGACTGGTTCGTGCAGGTGAAGTGGCGCTTAATATTGAAAGTGGTTTTGGGTGTGTGACATTTTGTGGTGGTGTGAAGGGAAAGTATGGCAGTGAGAAACATTGGACGTGGTGGATGGGGGAAAGGGGTGGACATTTAAGTTTAATTTTTTTTTTAGTTTTTAGTTTTAAGTTTAATCACCGTATTTCTTTAGAAACGAACGGTCATTAATTCCTGTAGAAATTAACGCTCTCTGTAACTAACATACAGCCACTACCCCCCACCGTCCCACAGCCCCCTAACGCCCTTTTCCTGCTACTCGCCATGCGAATGGGTGCAACGGCAGAGAAGGGTCGTGATCTGATTGGCTACATGAATGGCCTCCCTTGCAAGCCACTTCATAACGTTAACTCTATCCGGTCCCACGCAGTAAGACCTGCTTGACTTCACTCAGCTTGTATCTGTAGCTGCTTTCTTTCGGACGGAAGAAATTCCACCTACTAGCAAAGCGCATGCCTTGTTTATATTATCTCTTTCCGTTCTCTGTGTCCCCCTCTCTCTCTCTCACTTCTCTCTCTCCCTCTTTCTCTCTCTGTCTCATTTCTTCCTTCTTTTCTCTTTCATTCCTCGCTATAAAAAACGCTCAAGTTTTTCTCTCACTTACAAAAATCGTTCGTACAGATTATTCAAACGACTTGCACTTTCCAGCTTTGCTGATTTTCTGATGTAAACGTCATGACAACCGAATCGTGTTTCAGGTGAAAATCTGGTTCCAGAACAGGCGCATGAAGTGGAAGCGCAGCAAGAAAGCAGCTGTAGAGGCAAAGCAAAAGGAGGACATCGGCGACAGCGACAAGAACAAGAAAGACAACTCCAACATAGCCGCTCCCATAACGCAAGCAGAGAAAATGGACGTCACGGACGCGTCGGCCGATAAAGAGCCGGAACACTTGTCTGAAGAGATGAACGCAGATAACATTGACGTCACTGAAGTCGACGACGATTTCGACAACGATGTCGACGAAGGAGACATGTCGGATAGCGATTCGGCGTCAAGGGGAGTTACTCCACCCTGCGAAAGAGTTGATGTTCCTGACGATGCAAATGAAGAGGGCGTTGTTGCCGGACTGCAATATCATGGAACAAGCGACTCACTGAGGAGTGTGGTTGAACCATCACACGGATGATTGCTAGCTTGCTACTGAAACTCTTTTCGATGACTTATTTATGAATACGCATTCGCTGGTCACCTTCTCTTGAAAAGTTTCCACTTCAAAACCCTACCCTACCCTACTGATTCTCATTTATGATATAGTACAATTTATATATCATGCACGTTACCTAATATCATTGTAGATTTCATTGGCGAATTTGTGAATATTTATACAACATAAGGAAAAGAACCAGAAAACTGTGCATTCACGTCCGGTTCAGTGCAGCAATGATCAAACAACACCGAAAGTTATAGATGCGAAATTTTAGACTGCCAAAAATACCTATTTATCTACAAAGCAGAAGCATGGGGATCTGGAGCAAGCGCTCATTTCTGGGAATATATACTAGGCAATGTTCAAAACAGCATGCAATGAAAAGCCTGAAAGCAACATTTATTTGCCTGGTCGCAGAGCAATATTGCGGGAAGCGGCTTTATATCTGATCAGCTAACAGAGAGATCTTTCTCACTCAGATACGTCGTCAATGTGGTTGTGCTTTTTGCATGTTTCTCGAATGCGTTGTGTTCGTGAGTGATGTTTTTTTGGGGGAAAGCGTGTTGTCCCTCAATGCACTATGTGAAGCCGTTTGGCTTTGTTTGAAAGAAGCTGACAATACAGTCAGGTGTAAATTACTGCCGATTCAAGAAAAAGGTTTACAGATGCCAGTAAGTCAACAAACAGCTGCAGCCAGAGGTGATAAAACTGCATGCTGTAAATATGAAGGAGCAGAAGAGCCGAGCATTATTGACGAAACAATGGATAGTACCAGAGGCAGAAAGGATGGGGGGAACATTCCACAAGTCCAGAAAAACGAACGACGCAAGACTGAGTGAAACATGAAACTGTGTAGAGACTGAATGAAAAACATCATTTCTTGAGACAGGTGCGCACGAACGGCATTCATTTTATTGAATGTGGCGTGATATATCTTGGTGCAGTCGCACTGCTGTTGGCCTTTGCAAAGGCGGTCTGATTTCGGTAATATTCTGGTTGCTTTTCTTCTACGGCTAGCTGGAGTTGTGTTATTGCAATTGTGAAACGTCCACAAATCTGATTCCTCTTTTGAGAGACTTTGAGGAGAGATTTGTCCCTCATATTTGACTGTTACAAATTCTCTCTCTCACCACGTGACTGTTAGAAACTCTCTCGTCTTCTGTCTTTTTCTCTCACCTGTGATTGTTAGAAATTCTTTGTCTCTTTATCAGCCCCGAGCGCGTTCATGCACGTACAGACACACTTGCACAAATTCACGCGCCTATGCATAAATATTTTTACGAAGCAATGGGCTGGCAAGTAAAGAGAGAGATTGGAGGTTAAGGGTAGCTAAAGCAAGAAAGAAAAACAAAGAATTAAAGGATGAAAGAAAGTAGGGAAATGACTGACAAACAGGCAGAGAACGACAGACAGACATGCAGATAAGAGAGCAGTCTTATGTTAATATTTGTTCTCTCTCTCTCTCTCTGTTGAACGCCTAGGCGGAAAGAGCGCTGAATTATATAAATGCGCCACACCTCCTTTCTGTATTTGTACTATCATCCGATCTGTTTTTTTTTCCTGAGGATTGTTTTAATGAATTTTTTCCGATTGCTTTTTTCTGCTTTCAAACTGTCCGTATCTATACCAGGCTCCATGACGTCGATAATTTTGAGCTTTCCAAAATATTTAATAAATTTTGCGATTACGCGTAAATATTGCAAAATATCACGTCTTTGCGCAAGTACTGCTTCCATGAGATGTGCTCTGTGGGACTAAGCGAGGTCACCAGAATTGTTCTTTGTTGCTGCTACAAAGACCTGAGTGTGATTCGCTTTGATTTGGTTATCTAAGAAGCTGGCAGTATATTAGAACACGTTGTAAATAATAGACAATAAATTATCTCTTGTGTAGATTTCTTGTGCTCCTTTGGTCGGTCGAATGGTCGTTCAGCTTTTTAGTTTTCTTTCAGACATTTTTCTTTGGTTCGTCTGACATTCGGACATAACCACACTTCCGTGAGCACAGAAAAAAGGTAAAAGGAAAGAAGAGACAGAGATAATCGAACTGGCACTTGTGGTTCCAAGTACCCAATCTCTCACTCTCTCTCACACACACACACACACAGTCGCATGCATTTACTCGTCTGCAGTTTGTGGCACCGCCCCTCTCCCACCGGTAGAATATTTCACCTGCGAAAATAACGAAGTAGCAAGACAACGGAGGTTCGTGGGTCATGCACGTGCGCGGTGCATACCTGCCCTCACGCTGCTGATGGGAGACGAACGTACGACAAACTTTAAGGTTACTTCGCTCTTCGGCGCCCTTCCTGCTATCAGGGTCCTTGGTCCACACCTCGCCGTCGTTCCACTAAATTTCCTGTGTGCCAGATAAGAGTAGAGACAATGACAAGTTTATGGGTTTTAAGCGTCGTCACGGCCCTCGGCTCAGTAATGTGTGTGCGGTAGCCTGCTCCCGTGTGTTCGCGAACTCATTTCGGAATAATCAGCCCGAGCAGGGACAAGGCGGCAGGACGTGCTGCGCCCCGGGAAAGGTGTGGGGCAGGTAAAAACGCAGTTTGTCTTCGTTTCAAGCTTCTTGTCCCGGCCGCCGCCCTCCAGCCCTTGGAGCGGGCCAGGTGCGAGCCCAGCAACCGACCTTGGCTAACGAGCAAAAATCAAAGTTGTCGCAGGGACAACAGCAAAGTGAGGTGAGTAATTAAACGGTGAGAAAAGAAGACCCTGCTGGTGACTCTTTCACCACCACCACCACCACCGCCACCACCACCACCACCACCATCCTCCGCTTTTCTTGTGCTCTTCAACTGTCTCGGTGGTCTAGCGTCCTCTTCCCAAGCAGGAGGTCGGTGGTTCGCATCCCGGCAGAGTCATATTTAAATTATCAATCCAGCAGCTGTTCTGCCCGACGCCTGGCACTACAGGGAACAGTACTAGGACTGGTTGGCCCGGTATCAGTATAATGTGATTGGGTGGGACTGAAGCCTGTGCTGCGACAGCAGTGTCAGTGCTGCAGCACGTAAACTTGTCTCAAGCAACACCATCCTGATATGCACCTCGTTTGCGACTGGACGTTCAGCAATTAAAAAATACCCCACCCAAACCTAACCTTCTGCTCCTCCAGTTTTTGTAGTGCTCCCTATACCATGCTCCCTCATCTCCAGCCGATCTTCAAACGCTAGCCGATTTTCTCTTTCGTTCTTTCGTTTCCAAGTGAAAAGCAGTAAAGCTTACAGCCCACGAAACAAGAATATTAAATATTCTGAGAACTCTTCACCAAAAGCTTTTTACGCAAGGAGATTCTAATGGCGATATTTGGCTACATCGTGTGGTTAATAATCCTTAAAGAGCGAGCGGGAACACACTCTGATTGTCAGTTCTCACAATCCTATGTTGAGGCGTATTAGATTCCTTCATGAGACAAAAGAGATCCCGGGTGCAAGCATATTTTAAAAAAACCGCTTATACATTCGAAACACATTAACCATTTTTTCTAGGTTAATAGTTATGTTTCGAATGCTTTAACTGCTAGATGAAGGGTTTCCTTTACGGATCGTGAAGATGACAACTCGGTTAGGAGCAGTTTTGACGGTTGGAGCGCCAGTGACGTCATTAATGTCTGCTCATATAATACCCAAGTAGGGACCAGAGTTCCTACGCGAAATTCACTATAGAAAAGGTGCGAGATTATTTTAACTGAAGAAACTCCGTCTGGCGAAGAGACAAAAATGAAAACGCGCGAGATTACAGTTCGAAAAATAAGAGATGTCCCTCAGCGAGAAAACTGCACGGCACCTTTCGCCACTGGGACATTCTCCCTATCCCTCTTCTTTACCAAGGGAAAATAAAACACTTTTCAAACTCCGTGGACATACGTAGGGACCGGAACTGTCACCCTCCACCGCAGGAGCTGCCCCCTCGTCACATTCCGTTGCTGATGGGGTGAGAAGGGAAAGGAGTTTTCTATTACCGTTCAACGATAAACTCTGTCTTCAAGTTTCACACCAACCTTTTGAGCCTCCTGCTGACAGCAGGGCAAGCACGACACGGAGCAGGGAAGCTTCTACCCACCCTGTTGACACGTACCCGATACGATTCACTCGCCGAGCCATCCATCTTCATCGTTTCCCGCGGGTGCGCGACCGGGACCTGATAAACGGGTACTCCGGCGCAGCTGCAGATGTCTGTTTAATTGGCCGGGTACTGACATATCTCTGGCGCCACCCAGAGCGCTGCCGAAGGTGCGTGAAGGAGAGAGTTAGGGAAACGCGAGGCAGACATGGACTCTTACTGTGGGTGTGTGTGTGGGGGGGGGGTGGATTTATTTATTGGGTACGATTGATTGTTTTAATCCAACCTTAATTTCTGATACTTGTCCAACAGACGATCGAAGAGTCGATTGAAAGACCGAACAGACAAACAGACCGACAAGGAACTCCAACCAACCAACCAACCAACCAACCAACCAACCAACCAACCAACCAACCAACCAACCAACCAACCAACCAACCAACCAACCAACCAACCAACCAACCAACCAACCAACCAGCCAACGAAATTCATTTCTGAAGACCGTCCTCGTAAAACAACAATCAGAGACTTAGCAAACTTTCTTGGGCCAGCATAGCCGCTTCCTTTCGACTCGGAAAGGGAGACAACACGAATGCTTGTGAGGGCGTGGTCGAAAAAGCTGTATCTGTTTGAATTTTTTTAAAAAATCATCCTGGGATTGAAGGGATCTGGACATTATTATGCTCCTTTAGATATGTGACATTATTTACTTGGCAATTTTTAAGACTGAAAGTCCAAAACTCAATAACAACAAGCGTTTGATCTCTGTAATGTTGAGTGTTGACCACCATCGACGGCGCTAACGATGAAGAAGGTGACAATGACGAAGACGACACGACGAAGATGATGTGATGATGAAGACGACAATGGTGATAAGATCCTGTAATTCTTTTAAAACGGGGGAGCTCCCAGACCGAGTCATTCTTAATTGGAGGTTACTGAACTGTCTTCCCAAAACTTCAGGTCGGGAATGGAGAAATGAGACCAAAAATGTTTACGTGGTCACCGGGTGTGTGTTCTGCCAAGGGGACCTCACGGACACGCACGAGCCTCGCGCGACCACGACGTGCCTGCGCCTCACAGCGCCCCATTGTCTTTGCTTGCGCACGCAGTGCCAAAGCAGAGGCGCGCATGTCAACAGCGAGACTGGCGACCCGCGTGCATGCCTTGTTTGCACAGCGCGATCGGTAACTCTCAATAAGCCAACATTCTTGCGATTTGTCACCTTCGACAACAAAGGTCTGCTTTTGGAGATGTCATATCGAGACTGGGTGGGCATCAGAAAGGAAGCATTATGCCGTTATTAGTTTTCAAGCGCGCCTTGTCAGCCATGTTATTTGCAGACTAGCTGATGAATGGCTTCTGAAGTTTGAGATCTCCACTATCATGTTTAATACAAATACCGGAATTGTAACTTTCTTCGGATAAAAATAGAACGTCCTTGGGTATTGCCTGACCTTTCCGGTTTCAAATTATTTTCATGTTTGTTCTCTTAAATTTTCACTCTGTCACTTTTCTATTTGTTTATTTGTGATCCGTCGGCTCTTTCTTCCTTTGGGAGGAAGAAGGAAAAGAAAAAACAATATGGTTCAATGGGGATGTAAAGAAACAGGGTCTATAGAGGAGTGTCACGTTTTGTGTCCTTCAGGACAAATAATTTATATCACAAACTGTAACGTAATTCAATTCTAATAATCTTATTTTAGGTCGTGTATTAAATATCTGTGTTTAAGCCTTTGTCTGAGCCGATAAGGTAACTGCAAGGTCAGGAAGACACAATAGTTATGCTTCAAGAGGTCTCGTTCAAACTTTCTAGCCCTAAGATGGTGAATTGAGTTATTTGCAGGTGTCTACCCTTCACATGGGCGACTGGAGACGTTGGTATAAATGCGCAGAGACAACCGCAGCGTTAATGCGAGGAATAGGTTTTGATCAACTCTACTGGGGCAGCTGTCACCCGACGATCAGTGCCTGAGGTATTAAAGAGTTACTGCGACCGACATGTTATTATTTAAAAATGGTTAAATATCATTAACAAATACTGAATACCCAAACCAAATGAAAAACCTCGAAGCCATTTTAGAGATATTTGACTGTGAACATGGACATTTTCACCTCCCCCTCCCAAGACATCGCCAAACTTCCTGTCCTGGGCGGAAATTAACCTATGACGTCATGATTGTGTGAGCTAGGATCGTCCGCTTGTGTGCAATGGCGGGGAGAGTGAACTGCTTCATGTGTCCCGCGAAAGCAGCGATAGTGACGACAGTCCTGTTGAGACTGACCCAAATTAATACTAGTGATAGGGACGAATGCACCATTAACGATGTTAATGTTCAAAATGGGCTTTACCGGTCAAACCATACAGGCCTTCAAGTTCAGGTCTCCTCGCAGCACAAACCCCAACACGAGCTACACAGCACGATGGCGATCTGCAGTCTAACTCACTGAACGATCCAAATAGCAGACGTCTTTCTAGCTGGTGACCTAGTGTTAGATCCGGTTCTCAGCTGATTCTGAGTCATTCAAAATGTGTTTGTTTTTGTGTTTGTGGTTTAGGCACTTCTGGTCTATTTGTTTTATGTATTATGTCTTCATAATCTGCCTAATAAAACAACTTGTGATTTGTATTGATTACACTTAAAACTCAGCTAAACAGTACTAACGTGTCAAGTATACTTAGTGCTCAAATATGTACAACTTTAAACTAGATTAATTAAAACACTATAATTTCTGATTTTAACTAAACCTGAATGCGGCAGGTGTTTTAAGTCGACTCTCCAACAATATCTATATAAATATATATATAAATAAATTCACAAATGTACATGCATTTGACTGTTTTCTGATGCCTCGGGGGGTGTTATGATAAAAGCACAAACAACGTGCATTTTAAAGCAAACCAAAGGACTTGTAAAATGCTATAAGACCAGTGAAGCTCTTTATATACAAGCTTGTATTGTTGTGCAAGCTAGAAATTAGATCAGCTAGTACTACCGATTTAATTAGTGTTTCCATTGTGACTGGGTGAAGGTGGTAATTCGTAATATTCCTAGTAGGAAATAAAAAGCAGCAGAGAAAGAAAAGCATGTAAATGTTAGCAGTACAGTGGTAATGCTAGAGTTGTTTTGCTGACACCATAAATTCACACTGCCACCCCTGCTAAATAGAATAAAACACTTTTGTTCTGAACACTACCGACCACTGCGGTAAGTGGCTGGCAAGTCGAGAGGCTATGGCTACTTTGATACTTGTTATTTTCGCTATAGATTTCTGCTTGCAGTTGACATCGATGGGCATGAGGTTGATAATGTCACTGTCCGTGTCAGCACACAGTTGCAGTTGTACGTAGTTGCCATGTACGATCGAAGTACAGTTGCTTGTGTACGCCTTGGTCTATCAATTACAGAGCCTTCAAGCAAACGTTTATATCACTCATCCAAAGCGAACTCTCTTTTCAGACCATGCAGATAGCAGTCTAGGCTGAAATGCAAAACGAATTTTAGAATTATTAGTTGAAGCAGAGAAGCAAAACTGCTCGGGACCTTTGCACAAATTTAACCCGTTCTTGTCGGTGTTTTTCGGGTCTGCAGAAAGGGAATGTAAACTATAACACCATCAGCGTAAGTGGACATTTTCCAACACCACAGCGCAGCCCCGTCTTTCTCTTTTGGGGTCTGTTTTCTGCACGAGACGCCTACATCACTATATGGCGGTGTTGAGTGTCGTCTGCTAATAGTCAATACACAATGGTGACGTCAAGCGATCTCACTTCCACCTTTCGAGTTTGAGCAGGTGAGCTTTTCCGAAAATAAATATAAATTAACTACTCGGTTTTTCGCAAAATAATGGTCATATTTTTATTTTATTCACTTATTGGCATCGAAAGGCGAAATTTTGTCCTTGATCCCAGTACCTCTTTAAACCCAAGCCCAACAATGTGAGTTGCATGAAGGGGTTGATATCACGTAGAGAGATGCGTCACAACAACATCCCAAAGGGTGATGTTAACGATCTCCAATTTGGATAGGGTTCAAAATGAGCTGCCCATGGGATTATGACAAGTCCTAGATCAAGGTACAAATAAATATCAAGGTCAGCACCCCAGCTGCTAGAACTATTAGTGGAGCAAGGCGTGTTCCCGTGATTGACAGGGAGACGTGGTTAAGCTGTCTCTGTCCTAGTTGGATATTGATTTATTGTAGTGTCACGTGGTCCTGTGAATGAGATGTATCAAAATTGGGTTTTAAAACTACCATTTGGAATGTAAGTCGCCTCTTGCGATCTTATGGCAGTGGAATATCACTAGTTATATCTTCAGCCCTAGGGAATAACGAATTTAAAACTTCTAACAGCGGACAGGAGTTGTATGTAAGAATTAAGGAGAAAAATCAGTGAATTATAACAGATTTCGAATTTCTTTGCCAGTACGCGCACGCCAGCACACACACACACACACAAGGACAAAGGGAGGAAGGTGATGAAAAGACGGAGGTGGAGTGAGTGGAGAGGGGCTAGGGGTGGGGGTGGGGCTGGAGACAAGGATGACTGAGGTGAGGCCAGCGATCGATGAATGGGACAATACTTCTCCCCAACAGTCACGTATGCACCGCCATTTTCACTAGCGTCTCAAAATTCCATTAACGTGCTCTGTAAAGTTGATCTTTCCCGAAACGTGCTCTTCGTCAAATGTCTGATGTGACGGCCTCAATACGCCAGAACAGAAAACACCGCCATTGTCTTAGCGGCTGTCGTTAATGGCGGAGACTGAACCGACGCACGGACGGTCGCGGGGTCGGGGAGTGGGAGGGAGTGTCGCTGTCATTGACCTGCTTATGACTGGTCATCTGACAAATCAGGCAAACAAAGTTTCAAACACATACATTTCTAATGGGCAAACGTGACGTCACATCATCCCAAATGATCTTGGTTAGAATCTGCTCTTACTTGTCCCACTGGATGTGGTCTTGAAGACAGAATTATAATGTATCTTGTGCCAACATGACTTCAACGTTTTTGTCTCTTTTCCTCTTCTGTGTAAATGTTAAAAGGATATCTTCGTGAACGAGAAGAGAATAATTCCCTAAAATTTTGCCAATTACTTTCTTGTAATGAATTAAACATTCGTTTCAAAAGGATTTTCCACTCAAGTGGATCTTAAGAGCGAGACTGCCTTTTAGGAATATATCTGGGAAATCCAGACAAGTTTTATTAATGCACATATAGTATAAAAACCGTATGAGAAGCTGTATGGTCTGTGCACTTATTAGCATTTCATCTTCGAATGCTAAATATACTGCTTTTGAAATTATAGACAATGTAATTCCAGTGTACATGTATTATATTCGAAGCGTCCATGGGGCCTACCGCAAGGCGACTAGAGGTTGTAGAGTTGGTGGTGGAGATATTTTAAGCATATGTTAAGAAACCCCTCAACGATCACTTGACCGACGAGCAAACATCGCAGAACTCGAAAAACCCAAATAAAGTTTTATTCCAACTACAAACATAGTCAGCACCGAACACTTAAAGTCTTGTATGGCGTCCTCTCTGCTGCATTCCCACAAAATGCATGAAGAATCCTAGAGTGGTTCTCTCATTGTCCAGTAGCTTTTCCTAAATTGACCGTAGCCTACAAAAAAGCCATTGTAGAAAACGTTTGCTCATTCCCGTCAAATGACTTCGAAATTGTTTACATGTTTGGGCGTAGCGCTTGGCAGGCGGCGTGAAGTGGACTGTTTTCCCCTCGGGTCGAGTGTCTTCGGGTTTAAGACTCCACTCTAAATTGCTTGCGGTGTAGAACCGATGCCTTCTGTCCCTTTCGCTTCTTCTCGACAAACATCTCCGGCGAGTGCACAATGTTGCCGTCTATGAAGGGGAGGCAGTGTGAAGAAAGCTAGGGAAGGTACTGGCGTAGGAGGAGAGAAAAAGATTCGTCAAGGCTAGAGTGATTTCTCTGATTCCTGTCTTCTTCTGCTAACCGCTTTCTTCGAACTATCAGTTAACGGTTCACTCCTTTCCCCCTGCTAATCCTTACAGTCGATGTATTTGCGATTTGTTGTCTGGGCTAAGATGGCGATGGAGAGAAACAGTGCTATACGCAGTGCTAACATTCTTAAAAATTGTTAGAGCTCTGCAGACAGAAACGCAAGAAAATGTTTACAGTGTAGTTACAAAGTTGGCGGCAGCATTAATCATGTTTTACGAAGTTTAATTCAAGACTCCATGGCAAGGTTGTCTGAGGGTTAAGCACCGAGAAACTTCGCAGAAAACAGTTCCTACAGCCAGGTGTGACCATGACTGACCTTACAGCGACAAAAGTAACACTTTATGTGTCACAACAATATGCTAAAGCTGCAGCTCAAAATCAGAGATATATAATTTACTGTATAGTGGTGCAGAAAACTAGGTTAAACTTGGATTTAACCCCGAGTAAAGACCTCAGTTCTTGAGTGAGTGAGCGAGCGAGCTGGGGGCTAGCGAGACAGCAGGGGTGATAAGGAGAGGGAGGGAGAAAGGAAGCGAGCGATCGAGTAAGTGGAGATAGGAAATGTTTCCAAACGCCTATCGCAGTTCGATGACCGTGTCGTCTGTAGCATCAACAGCAGCTCATTGGGCGAGACTGATTAAGACGCGAAGCCCTTCCTAATCTTTCATGTCTCACACAACATTGGCCTCTACTTCTTTAATATTCATCAGCAATCCTGGCTTTTGTCTTGCCCTGCTTCGTGCTGTCGGCAAAGAGCCGGCGGCATGATTTATCATGTCCGCACTCAAGCGCGTCTTTCAGTCACGCCCGCTCGCGCTCCCAGATCGTCGTGAGAGAATTACAAGTTTGCTCATGCGCGGCCGAAGCACTTAATCGGCGCGTAACTCCCCTCTAATCACTTCCCTTCTTCTCTCCCCCTACCGCGTGAAAATTAAATGCGCGGAAAAATTGCAATTAATTAGTACATCTTTAGACTCGCGAGCACCGATCAGCTAATTAGAGGCCCGCGACGGCCAGTTGCAGGAGCGACTGGCCTTGGTTGCGTGCCTTGAAGTACCCCACCAAACGCTCGCGCATTTGGTGATAATGAGAACTTTGTCTGGCGGGGAAGGGTGATAATTTCATAGGTGGCGCTAACGCAATATAAAGCGCTTTTCTTGGGATTGTGCAGTGAGTGGAGACTAATTTTGCAGAGGTGGCTCGATCAAGTCCTGCTTACATGGAGCTTATACATTGTATCAAATACTTTCTTTTCGGGAATCCCTCTTATTCTGTCTGCTGTCAGATTTTTAAAAAATCACAGTTTAACAGATAGCTATGGACACTGTAACTTAGTGGTATTGGGAAAATTTTAAGTTGATATACCGTGACTAGAACATATATAACACATTTCCCTCTGGGGCACAATTGTAACCCCAAATTAACTTACAAAAATCATAGTACTAACTAAAAATTATATAGCATAATAAAAATCATCCCATTTTTAAAATCTACATAGACAATATGAGATTGCTTAAAAGTTCTAAAATCCAGGGCTAGGTTGCGTGGGGTGCATATCTCTTATTCATGCGTAAAGATCCACATAAAATACCACCGTTATGATCCGAAATATCATACAGCCCAACCAAGGATCATTCAGAGGGATAGGCAATTGCCAATCTATTGTAAGTATTCTAGACTAAACATGTGCACTTCGTGTCCCTCTATTGGTTGTTCTGTAGATTTTTGTCTCCTTGACCCCCGTCCAGTACTATGACTCTACCTGTAGTATAGCCTGTCTTCTAGGGGAGTGTTCTGCTCCTGCCGAGGTGAACTTTGAACCCAAGCGACGCCAAGTTGAGAGACCACCTAGGATACTAGCCCTTCATGAAACTCGCTGCTAGTCTGTCTCTTGGCACGCTTCGCGGAGCCAGTGCCATCTTGACCATTGTTGCCCGGGCACGGTAACTCCTCATGCCGCTCGAGATGCACACGCGAGTGCGACCGGTCGAAAGCGCATGCGCGGACGTCCAGGAGTGCCGAGGAAGGAGCGAGCGTGGACCGTAAATTGGTGGGGAGGGTGCTCGAGGTGTGTCGAATGAAGACGACAGTTGGCATCCAGACCGCAGCATGGCCCGCGGGGCGCGGCAATGAATACATCAAGGACTGGAACCACTCAATGCGACTTGCCGATGTCAGCTTTGCCGCTGCCGGCTCCGTGCCGCTCGCTGTTCCAGACAAAGGCGTTGGTCGCGTTTAGAGTTCGAGTGTTGTCAGTCCTTATCCGTCCGTTCAATCTGCCAGCGCTTCCTAGGATGATGCGGGCGGCTGCTAGACACCGCTTTTAAGCTAGTACAATGATTAGCAATAGACGAACCAGTATTAACAAACCACCCGATACACCGAACTACATCGTGCAGAGGTTAGTTTACTTAAGTTGCCATAACCAGCGAAAGAAAACAGGTACTACATTTTTAAGAACGTGCAGATCCTAGATCAGTAGAAGAAATCACTACTACTAAACTGTCACAGCATTACAACTCCTAAGACAGTTCGTGTACTTGTTAGGATGGACGTGTAAAGCCAGTACAATATGCTGTTACAGCTTGTACAAGAAGTCAGCACTATAGTTTCTCATATCTCTTCTGTCAAACAAAGAGGTCTCTACTACAGCTGTAAAAATCAAGCAGATGATGTTGCAAACGGTATTCAGTCAATCGAAATTTGACTTCTCAAAACAATGTTTTGATGAAATTCTTAAGAGCATCCATTTAGTACTGATCGCTCTGAATAATAAAGTAAAGAAAGTCGTGACTTGGCCGCCGATTCACTGTCATGCAAGTCCCAGGATAACAGCAACTCCAGATTTACCAATGGTTTTAATAAAGAAAACCTTGATTTTAGGATAAGAACACAATGTTTGCAAGGAAACGTGTTGCACCCTGTACAACTTTGAATACACTCAAACGCGATGAAAATTAAAGAGCGACCATCACACACACACACACACACACACACACACACACACACACACACACACACACACACACACACACAGAGAGAGAGAGAGAGAGAGAGANNCACACACACACACACACACACACACACACACACACACACACACACACACACACACACACACACACACACACACACACACACACACACACACAGAGAGAGAGAGAGAGAGAGAGAGCAGAAACCCATCGCTATAAATGCCAACATCTAGGCCCCGTATGAATGTAAACTGTACTAAATTTAATACCCGAATAGCGGATGTTTTCCGTCTCTGAAAACGCTGTTTCGGCAAACTTGGAATAATCTTTTCGCTCCTGGTATGACAATAATTTATTACCGAATAACTTCTGGAAAATAGGTTTTTAGGTTTTCGTGCATGGGAAATTCAATGAACTTATTCTAGAATATCTGTGATGATCAGAATAATTTGGTCGTCATGCCAATGGGGGGAGTACAGAGCATTACAATCGTGGGGAAGGATGAGTGCACGTGCACCCAGGCTCGCCAGCAGCACGGTGGATGTCAAGCTGTTTAATGGTTCCTAGCATAATTATTATAAAATTAGTGCAATTTGAAAACACAAAGAAATGTTTATACTTGAGGCTTCTTTAAACTGTATTTGCAATTACAAGTAAAGCCGGACAAGTGTATCCGTACACCAAGCACGTGCTGATATAAGAGTTGAAGGCCGAATTAATGCCACCCAAAGTTCAAATGGTATTTAAATTTCGACTTGGCGCAGTCCTGTCGCTATAGCTGCCAGCATAAACATGAATAGCGTGGGCTGCTCGTCTGCACGCTGTTTTCCAAAATTGCTGGGTGAACACAGAGCACGCTGTAAAGCGGAGAACATAAGGAAAACCGTTTGCCAAATCTGTTTCACAGATTGTCTGCCATGTCTGGAACTGTTTGGACCAAAAACGTGTTTGTCAAACACCGTGTGGCAGGGCCTCTACTGGCGTATACTCTACGTAAATAATCTACTTGCCCGAATCCACATTTCACTTGCCTGACTCTGAACCCATCGCCTCCCCACCCCACCAAAAAATGCACCCACAGACACACCAATACATGTAAACTTTGCAGCTGTAGAACTGATGAATCTAAATGTTGTTGCTTGGCCATCGCCACATGGCATTACTCGATGGGCAAGACTCTTCCAAAATGAAAATTCTGAATTGTATGTCGGCAGTTTCACATGATCCTTAAAATTCTTGCCGGTTTTCAGTGCTTATTAATATTATCAATAAAAGTACCACTTCATGGGTAGAAATCAAAACATTTTCTGCGACTACAGTATAATTAAGGAATTTCTCATCATATTTTACTATGTGTGCTGCTTATCGTTTATTTCAGTTAACTACTACACTGATTTTGATGCCTTGTTTAAAGTTTGAAACCAATATAGAGCACTATAGTAACATGACCAGTTTTAAACTGTGTTCTATTGGCTTTGAGCGTTTTAAAATACCATGATCCTATACTGATCGACTAAGAGAAAATTAGCAATGAGTGCCTGATATTAGGTTATGAAGTCACCACTAGTTTCTGCGGAAATCTCAGAGGCTGAGGGTGGTGGTGGGTGAGTAGGGAGACAGCGGTGTACGACAGTGTTGTACGTAAGACTAGCTAGTACTTGCAATTGTCACGCTGGTTGGTCCATAGATCAACACATTCTCCTAGCTTCGTGGAATCGTAATAGCTGGAAGCAGTCTTCACCAAGTGCTCGGAATTTTTTAATTGTTTGATACACGACTTTCGTTTTTCTTTCGATCTTTCTTTCCGTCAGCTTTGCCTTTTGCTGAAGACTTTTCTATCTACAGTAATATGTATAGGTCTTGCAAAGACAATGACTCTCGCTAACTGCAAAGAGATGCTAGTGCAAGTTCAAGTGTCATTCCTAGGTAATTATTGCAAAGCACGCAACGAAGCGTTTGCTTTCCATTGGTTTTTTTTTTTCGTGACACGTGATTGATACAATTAAAATCTCACTTGATTTCACAACCCGTTTCAAATTTTATTTTTCGTCCCAGATCTTTTTCCAACTTTTTCCCATGACGAAAATCTATCACACGCGGAAAACTGCCACCTGTTTTCAGAATTCGGAAATTCCGAAGAGGCCAATCGGGAGATTCGGAAATCGGAATAGTTTCACCCATGTTAATACTCAGACACATTCGCGCAAGCTGAATGACATTCCATGCTAATGTGATGTGCAGGGTCTCTGGCAAACTTTCACACACTCTTACAGAGTTACAGACAATAAGGCGAGAGCGCCCTGCCGCGAAATTTTGGAGGAAATATTTACTTGCCCGACAACGTTTTTGTTGCCCCGGCAACCGGCTGGGTCAAGCCCTGTAGACTACTTAATCGATCAGTAGCATAGGGAAACAAAAATATAAGGATGCATAAATGTAGTGCAGGACAGTAAAATGAAAATAAAACAACTTGTACAGATGAAACATGATTAGTAAAGCAGAAGGACCGGCAACAGAGACACCACCAGATGTGTGCCAGAACATAACGATATAGTTCCACAGGAAAAATCCAAGCACCACGTAGAAAGGTAACAGTCAATCCACAACTATGGTGCTCGCTGGTCATGCGCTTTGCTCGGAAAGGCTACGGCGTAAGGGAAGTAACTGCAGAAATTGGATACAATTTTGTAAACAGTAGCTTCCCCTACCTGAAGTGGCCTTTCAGAAAAGCAAGAATTTTCTCTGGCTATGTTACAACTTTCTTTTAAAAAAAAAAAAAAACTTTACATTTTAAACTTATGATAGAGATTCTAATTAAAATTTACTCTATGTGCCGTAACTTCGCAACATTCTGACCAGAACAGAACAAATCTCACATGAAAGCAGCTTTTATTTTCAAACCTAAGGAACCACTTGTTGATGGATTTCATGCTATATGGTGCAGGGGGGAACTTCAGTTAGTACGCATGGGGACAAAAGAGATACACAAAACCCCCATTTCTAAATATTTTAAGCATCTTTAAGTAAAACTTCTTTATACATGAGAATTTCGCTCTCTCAATCATGCTGTATGCATTTGTAACCTGCAATAATAACAGCAATATCAGACTTTTTTTGTGGGGGGGGGGGGAGGATGGATGCATAAGCATTCACACACACACATCTGCAGGTGTGCATGCACACACACACACACACACACACGCTCTCTCAGAGGGTCTGTGAGGTGAGGAATGGCAAGACTTAGAAATATAAAGAACATGTTACACACGATTTCCTGTTTCTTGGTTTGAATCAAATACTGTCATGTAAAGAAAAATCTCCCACCAGAAAAAATTTTGCCTAAGGTGATTGTAAATCTTTTGTTAAATACACATCAGGATTTGATTGCTGATGTATGTTAGCTGCTGTCTTAATTATCCAAAATCTGTGTGCTGTGCAGCAATACTTTTGTTCATTATACAGTCCTGCTGAAGTTAGCACATTCTTGACAAAATTGAATATTCCCATAGGGTGCCATGATACAGGCAACAAAATGATTATTTTTTAAAAATATAAGATTGCACTGTTTATATAATTTTGAATTATAATTTGCATCACCAGCAGTTTTCTTAGAAAACGTTTTTTCCCTTTTAGTAAAGAAAAACTGAATTTTCGTTAGAAGGTGTCCCTAGTGTACATTCACATCAAGTATGGGTTCACAAAAGTCAATAAAAATAGAACTGAGCCAAGCTAAACGATAGATGGACACCGATGGCCGACAGTTATGGGCAACCAACCTTCATCAGCACAATATGAATGAATCATATTCCTAGAACACAAAGCAATTTACACCACTTTTACTCTCCTTCTTCATTTCTTTATTTTTAATAAACAATGAATAAATAGTTTTATGCCATACCATGTCTTTTAGGTTTGTTCATCTACTCATGGTGCAAGTGGAGAAGTTAAAATCTGCTGGTGGCAACTGCTCCAAAACAAAGTTATACAAAAGCTGTGAAACGTTTGTAGCACTGCTGTGAGACTACCAGTACTTGTGAAGCCCTACACCAGTTATCTCTCTAGCTGATTCCTTTGTATAGCTTCATCCACAGCCGAGCGCATCAGCTGAATTGCCTCCCTTGGATTACTGTGGCGAATAAGTGCACTTCCTGAGACAATCACATTGGCTCCACTCTGCAAATGTGCAAACAAACATCTGAATTCAAAAGTATCACAGGTTTGGTTTCCCTAGTTAATCTTTAAAAAGCCACAAATAAAACCATTTTGTGCTTCCTTCAGCTGTTTCAAAAATCAGAGTTTTGTTTTTAAGCACTTTGTTAAATGGTTTCAAGAATCAAAGATTTTGTTCTTAATCCTCCACTTTTTTTGTACATGGGAAAAGTCCTCTCATACTCTCTCAGAAGACAACACGGCGATCCTGTTCCCCTATCTGACATACTATGCTAAGATATATTTTAATATCATGGACATGATACTATTGCACCTACATTTCATGAGAATATCCTCACATGAATACTGTTATTAACAGTTTAAAAGATATTATCCTGAATAAATCTGCTGAAGTGCTCACCTCAGCACACTGATGAATAGTGCTTGGTCCCACACCTCCATCAACCTCTATGTCTAGATTCTTGTACCTGTCCCTCAAAAACTGAACCTGAAACATACAGAGGTTGGAAGTTAGAAATCAGACAGATGATCTTTGTCAACACCTCGTGCAGCATGTCATTAGATTATCCTGTCACAAAATGGTAATAAGACATGAAGATAACTGGCATTAAAGGTATTCAGACACAAAATACCAAGTAAGCGCAACAGCCATATACTGGTATTTTTTACAAGATACTGCTTATTATTGTGAAAAAGTCTGTATAATATAAAGAAAACATGCTAGCATAATCTATAAAAGTAACTTTTTTCATCTGCTACACTGCTGGGGGAAATTTTGCAGCCCACGGATGACATCACGAGCAGGATCAGCAGATGAGATAGAGATTCTACTGCCTTTCCTCTGGGTGATATCACACTCTCATGCAAATCTCGCTGTTGTATCATTCTGCAGAGGCGGCTGCTAGAGCTTGGGAACACGCAGATTCACATGCATTTTATCACATTAAATACAGTGAGACTAACATCTGTGTGACGAGTTGATCACTGCAGTCTCGTAAACAGCGAGAAATTAATCCCAGCTGTGAAAAATGTGCATAGTCTTTTTTGTGGTGTTTTTTCATTCCCATTGCTTTGGAGAGAATACACCAAAAGAAATTTGCTATGGTTGCCAGCGGTTTGGGAGGGTTTGGAGTAGTCTGCATGGATTCTTAAAGCATTTGAAACGAGCACACAATCTGGATTTCAGTTAGGAATTATTGTATTTTTCTTAACTGGCCAATCGGGATGCTGAGCATCATATAAGTCTGCAGTCCAAATGAATGCTTAAGGCAGGTGTCCAGAATACAAACATTTGTCCAGTTAAGAATTAAGACTCCACAAAGACTTCTCTTATTTCAACGTCACCTTGGGAAGGCATTCTGGAATAAAAACTTGAGTTAAGAATTACTTTAAGATTCCATGCAGACTACTCTTATTTCAATATGTCACCTTGGGAAGACATTCTGAGATGAAGGTCTGACCTCCAAAACCAGGATTGACAGTCATAACAAGGATGAGATCCACCATATCAACGTATGGAAGAATAACATTGACGTCTGTTGGGGGGTTGATTCCCAGACCAACCTGCAGTGTAAATAAATGCAAATATAAAAAATGGTCTCCACCCTGAACACAAGGACGTGTACTTGCTTATGGAACACTTTGCAAGCTCTGATTCAAATTAGCAAATGGTTATAAGAGAGTTACTTTAGAAAAGCTTTCAGAAAACTGAAATTAAAACAGAAGCTCTATAGAATGTTCAACCAGCACAGATGGTTTCAAATTGTGTTTGATGCAGGGGTGAACAAGCACATTGGATCAGTGAAATGAATGAGAGAACTGAAGCAAATATCAGCTTCTGACCCCCCAAAAAAAACCGGCTAAACACACTTCTGAACTTGTCAAGGATGAAAAATTCTAAAATATTCAATAACCTGATGGGCTATTCAGTTTTAAATATTTTAGTCTACTAACTAGCTCAGATTGTTATTTTTTGGCGGGGGGGGGGGGTTGTTCATTTGACAGTCTAATACATTTTAAATGGTGATTATTGCAGCAGATGCCCTCCCCGTTCCCCACAAAACTGATTCCCCAACAGTCTAGTGATTTCTGATTTTCAATGGTCTGGCAAGATTCCAGTGGTTATGCAACACCATATGTCCCTATCTCATGCATATACATAAACACATCCTCACCATATACTGTATTAATGTAAAGCCTAATTTATTTTGACATATGATCGTAGACCTGTCTTAAACTGTAGGCATTTATCTGCTCTTTTGAGAGTATGGAGTAAATACTAGGACACTAGTGGGATGTCCACATTGATTAAGTGTAATACATTTTTTTAAAATTTACTATCTGCATTTAAATTACTTAATTATAGAAACTCTGACCAGTATTACGATGCTTTCACATCACTATTTCATGGTTGTCTCCTTTCAACTTATAGTGTCAAAGATTGTTTCACAACATCAGGAAACCCACACCTCAGTACTTACCTTCATTCCCGCCTCTTTGATCTTCCGTATGCACCTCTCTGGGTCTAGCGTAGCCTCATAATGAAATGTGTACATGTCGGCACCTGCGTCGGCCATAGGCTCAACCCACTGAAAGCAAAACACATACCTTCAACCTTAATTCATGCACATTCCACTATTTCATTTGTAGAAAACGTTTTCTGTCATCCAGATGATGACCTGCTTTTAAAAAAAATAGCATCCTTATCTACAGACTATATGATAGTTGCTAAATTTTGTGTAAAACAAATTTTTTGCTCAGCCCTCGCACCTACTGACCTATTCTACTCATTACTGTTAGTGTTACACTTTACACAGTACAGTACTACAGGCACGCGCCACACAGTGTTGATAGTAAACAATGATCATCAACAGAACAAGAACCAACGTTCTACTAATTTAGACAAGGAAATTACTATGTTTGATGTAATTTATACCTTTGTTTCTGTCTGTGACCGTAGTAGACGACCTATTGTCTACGTACCGTTTCGGGTTTATCGACCATCATATGCATCTCAAAAAAGACGCCAGGCAGCTTCGGCCGTAAACATTTCACGACAGGATGGCCAAACGTGAGGTTAGGCACAAAATGTCCATCCATCACATCAAGATGTAAATAATCTGACCCGCAGTCCATCAGTCTCCTGCATTCAGAGGCTAAGTCGGATAAATCTGCGTTCAGAATAGAGGGTCCGATTCTGCACACACATCCATTCGACAGCGCCATTGCTACAAATGGTTGAGTTGAAAACTACAAACGAGTTTTAGACGGAGCGTCGTAAACGAACCTCTACTTACGCTAATCCACACTGCACATTGTGCCTGAAAAACTATAAAACTGCACACTTTTTTTACCCATCCTTTTATTTTCGACTGTCTTAATATGCAGTATGTGCACTTCTGACTGGTCACTCTAAAACTATAGCTTGAGGTTGCTTTGGATAGACAGTGCATACCTCGCGGCGATTTCGCACTTTATCATATATGGGGAAGGGGAGAGTGGATTTGGGGGAAGGAAGGAAGGGAGTGGGGAGGGATCTGCAGCTATATAGGCATTCTGCACTGGTGGTATTTTGTAGAAGTAATTTGCTGTCTTTTCCTTCATTATTATAGTTTGACCTGTCTCTGCCAGCACTGCTAGATTTGGGTTGCTTATTGGGACTCCACTGCTTTTAGTGCAGGTTGAAGTTTTAATTGCTATATGAGCACATCGCATGATTTGAGCTATTAAGGTGAAGTAGGACTATAGGAGCTGCATACACCAGTCTTGACATTACGTGAGCTTGGAAAAGGTTTAGTAGGACTTTTGATTTGTATACGCTAATTCTTTTTTCCCTTAAATTCTTCTGAGGTAATCTTGATCAAAGTGCATTAATTGCTGTCTCTGGAAGTAAACCAGCTTAGTTTACAGTAAGAGCTAACATGAAAAAGCTAATTCACATTGCTACCTTTTTTTCATTAGTCTGTCCTGTCTCTGCCAGCATAGAGAATGAATTATTTACCCGTGGACTCTGCAGGCTATCCGAATACATTTTTTACGGCAACTTTTCCTCACCAACGATTTATCAGATATGTAAATCTGCATCGCACGTCAATAACAAGATATAAAAATCTGAAACCTGCAAGAAAAACAGGTGACTGCCGCTTGGAGTAAATTCTATCTTAAATTTAAAACAAGGGAACTGGACCAAGCTAAGACATGACAAAGACAAAGACAATCTACATGTTTCGGGGCACTACCCCTTCATCAGGACGACACAAAAACGACGAAAAAACGACAACAACGAAAACAGAAGAAAAAGACTTAGCTTCAGCTTTTCCACTCATCTCACCCACCCTCCACCCTGCACAGCATACCCTACTCGCAGTTCCTAAGACTCCGCAGATTATGCTCCGATAATACAGATTTTCTCGAACAAGCCGATAGAATGGTAGATTTTTTCCTCGCCCGCAACTATCCTCCCAACCTTCTACACTCTGCTAAACAGAAAGCCGCTGCTACACCACGCGCACTCACCCTCCAACCTTCCCACCACTCCAAACACACGGAACCTCGCCCGATCGCCGTCTTGACGCACCACCCTCACAACCTTCCTGTACGTAGGATCCTCCTCTCTAACTGGCACATACTGTCCAAATCCGAGCCCCACCTCTTCAAACAAAACCCCCTCCTAGCATCTCGCAGGGATAAGAACCTGCGAGATCTTCTAGTACATTCCAAACTTAAAGCCACCACTACCCTCCCCCCATCATGCGGCTCCAC
>SMGT01013362.1:113179-140396 GCA_004794575.1 Lanistes nyassanus
TGTAGCTGACATAAAACATAATTAATCTGTTATTTTGATTTTTTTGTTTTTAGTATGTATTCAGAGGGGAGGGGTGTTTTGCGTGTGTTCGCGTGGTTTTGTCAACACAGGGGCTTGTATTAGAAGATGTGTATGTTAGTGTATTAGTATGCATTCTGACATGTGTTTCTGGCGATCTTCAGAACGTGTATGTGAATTTGTAAATTCCTTCTCCAATTCATTTTCTTTTCTTTTCTCCTATTCATTTTCTTCTCCTTTCTTTTCGCGTACTTTTCCTCTCATAGTAGTGACAGTGCCACAGCATAGGAGCCAGCACAATGTCGCTGGTCAGACTGCAAGTCAGTACTCCCCTACAGCGCTGTAAATTCTTCGGTATTCGAGAATAAAGATAAGGCGACATAAGCGGAAGTGAAATACATTTTGGAGCACTTTGGAACGTAAATGTATTAGAAGCTTGGTCCTGATATAAAAAAAACTTAGACTATATGTGCTTTCATAAATATGATAAACACTATACTTTTCACTGTAATAATTTACAAGTACCTATATAATGTTGATGAAAACTCCGAGGGTTTTTTTTTTACATAATTTTGATGAAAAACATTACTAAACTGTTGTTAGCGATACAAGATTCCAAGGAAAATCTGTTGTACATGTTTTTGACGAACGATGCTATTTCTTCTATTCTGGTACAGGATGCATGATTTTCATTTATACTGCATATGATTGTGATGAAACCCTTTTGCTCGATCCTGAAGAAAACAGACTTTTTGTATAAACCTGATGAAACATATGCTATTTTGTCGCCCTAGTCATGTATCATGTGGAAAAAAATGCTATGCTGTTTAGTCAGGATCATATTAAGATAATTTATAGAAATACTACCATTTCACCCGATTCATGTTTAAGGTGAGTTTTCATCACGATCCTGTAGGTAGTGGTACAGCATCTGATTTAAGTGGAAAAACTGAAATATTTTAACAGGTGCATGTAATTATAGACTTTTTTCGTCAGGATCAAACCTCACAGATGTAATGTTGATGGGAATAAAACTTACTGACAAAAAACGTTGTCCTTGCAGTCATGGTAACACAATTAGTCATTAATGAAGTTTGCGTCACCGACATCGCCACCTCACAAAACGTTGACGTCACGGTGCACGTGACCATGAATTTGATGTCGCAAATCAGTTAGATGTCACCTGGAGGTTACTAAAAACAAAGCAAGTCGCCTGTGACGTGACGGGCCGTACCTTAACTTATTGGACTCGACTTCTCAGAATTACTGGACAAACTTTTATGGTGATCTTGTAAAATGTAGATTTAATTGAGCAGTCGTCACCAAAACCTTTACTGCAACAGGTCAATGGTTTCTACACCAGAGGATGACGACGCTATGAAATAAAGTGAATAACTAGAGAAGTCTACCGAGGGAAAAGATTCTCATACTCTGACACGTTCGCTCAGTCTCACACAGGCAAAACACTTCTAGCTCAAGAGCCCCCACCCTCGTAAAAGACACAACTGCAGCGAACTGTTATTCAACACATATTTCAAACACTAACTGACTCGACAACATCAAATGTATCTACAGATTATTTACAAAGAATCACCGTGCTCGTGTCTGGGGTAAGACGCTGCCTGATTACGTCATACCACGTGGTATCAGACAAAGAAGATAATCAAACTCCTGAGGGGGAATCAAACTGCAAACGGCCTATGATCCCGCTCTCTGCACTAAATCAAGGAGTGACCGACAACAGAGCACCTACTCTTGACACTACTAGAACAACTACTTCTGCGATACACAACTCTGAGACTATACACTGAATCAATAAGTGACCAACGACAGAGCTCCTACTCTTGTCACTACTGAAACAACTATTCAACGACCGACAAAGAAATTATGACACTGTACAACCAGCACTACCTCTCTGTACCCTCTTGGCGTATTGCCCGGCCACTAGTTTTGACGTCTCCTATCTCCGGCAGGATAAAACCACCTATCTTAATTCAAACCGAGTCCCAGACTCTAAGATAAGTTTATGGTATGAGCAGTCCTATAAAGCGTAACAGCAGTAGTCACTTACGAGTCTTTGTCTTGTAGACTTGTCGGCGAAATACAGCCCCGTGTATTAAGCGTGAGTTACTAGCCGAGGCCCTTCAACGTCCTGGCTAAGCTGGCGAGGGCAGAGGTCCGTGGGTCTACACGTGTCCGCTTCTTGTGGTCCTCCTACATTAACTCTCTCTCCATGTCCTGTCCTCTCTGTGTGTACTGAGATGCTTAATTTTGAATTTTGATTGGTTGTATTTTGTACTTGATGGCTAAGCCAGGAAAGTTTCGAGTGATTTTATTGGAACTTGAGATGATTAATTGTGAGTAATTTTTCTGTGAATTGGGAGGATCAATTTTGAGTACTTTTCTGCAGTAGTGAACCGATTCCTCGAGTTATGTTTTGAGCTGCAAGTAATGATGTCGTTAATGTCCAAACGGAGGGAATCGAATATTAGGGAAAGTTTTTGAGTCGAAAGGGGAGATTATAAAAAGAGAACAGTATCCTAAAGGGAGGAATTTATAGGAGTTTCCAGGGGGCGGACAAAGGTGTGCCGAGAGAAGGTGTCGAAGAGGACCCGGGTCACACTGTTCCCTGGATCGACGCCTCCGAGAGACGCTGACTGCCAGGCGGCCGAAGGAGTGGCGCAACAGGGACGGCAGTCATTGCTTTACGCAGAGAGCATGTGGGGGGGGGGGGGTGTAGGGACCCCAGCTCACCAGCCAGTCAGCCAGGAGCCGAGCAGCCCTGGGGTTACGGAACTTGTGTTGAGGATATCGATGTGATTTTGTTGTGCGAATTAGTTTGACAGGGGAGTTAGGTAATTATACCTGGCTGGGGCCGGTTTGATTTACACGCACACACAATTCCCTTTCCACACTGATGTGAGTGACTGCAGTGAGTGGGAGGTGGTTTGTGACAGTCTTAAAGCAGCATCACCACAGATATAGAAAGATACTTATTGGGGACATCTCCAGATAACTGTCTGCATGGATCTGGGAGTTGTAGCTTACAATTTTGAGCCAGAATACACAGACGAAGAGACGATTTCATGCGGTGTGTAGTTGTCACAGGCCATGCTCCAGTGGGTGGATTTCGAACCAGACTCGCGCTGCCGATTTATCTCGTCTGCTGGCGGCTTCACGCCTGGGTCACACGAGCAGGGAGACACTGATAGATATGCTGAGGGACCCTCTGCTGACAAACAACCCCACGGGTCGTGACCTGGTGACGAAAGATGAGGCTGTATGTTATTGGTGTGAGGATGGGTCAGGATTTGGAACTGACTGGACCAGAAAGGTCTTCGTGCTGATTGGCTTAATGTTAAACACGGAATTTTACCTCTCCAAGAAAATCGTCTCACGTGGGCACGTGCCGTGTGAGGAGGTCACCTACCCTGAAGCAATTAATAAAGGACAAGTACTTACTGTTGGAGTGATACCCTGAAGCAGCTTTATACGCACGTACACACCCTTAGCTGATCCTATAGACACGTCTGGAGGGGATCTGGGCTCATCTTTGTACGCAGAATTCCTGACCGGACGTTTAATTTTACTCTAGAACACCTAATAGTTTAACCATGACGAAATTTACAAAATTTTAGAAAACGCACCATGTACTTTAGCTTAGCCACGATATTAGTTATACTACTCACCCATGACAGGGGTGGTGTGGAGGGTGGGGGTGGCTGAATGGAGTCTGCACAATGTTTAACTCCAAGAAATAATATTTAGCTACTCCTGGATGGAACAAGCAACCTTCCACGCGCTAGGCTGCATCTCTAAACACACTATACAGGCAACTGACTTGTCCTGACTTGTTTCTGCACATAGCTCTCGTTCAAATCCTAATAATGGGAGGCCACGTCGCTTGACCAAGTTTATTTTTCGCCCGTCGGTGCTGTCCCCTGGCACAATGACTACGGTTAGGTGCGGCGTTTGAAGGTGGCAAGTGGGGCCCCGCGCTTCAGGCCTAAGCTCGTCATTATTAATGTGTGAAGCTGGCTATTACTGTGATTAAACAAACAAGAAAAATGTTAAAGATTAATAAAAAAGCTAAGAGCCCCGATGCTTCGCTGCAACCACTCAATCACCCTCTCGCGATCAGCATCACTGAGTCAGTGTCATGGAGGCATGATGTAACAATATGCGTGCCAGGCAGTAGGTAGCAGGTAGGTTAGGGGCATACAGTACAGTTTAGAAGAGAACATTCCATCCAACACAGATCTGAGCCTGAACTTAACACTTAGCAGGCCAGAGATAACTGAGAGGTCAGACACACCATTTTAAGCCGCGCAGCACTCAATAACTATATACAAAAGAACTGTAACTCCAAACTATGCATCGTCCACTAGGGTCACCAAGCATGCAGCTGCCCACCACAGCCACACGTGCAGATTGTAAAAGGTCAGCAGTAGACATTTAACTCGGATATATAACCTCTAGTGGGGAAAGGAGACTTAAACAAGACTCAGAGCTACTTTTACTTGGATACTTGGACCGAGACTGATGAAGGGTTATAGTCTGAGGAACATGGAGACCCGCCACTTGGACTATCACTGATTGCTGAATAAAACTTTGATGGACCAAAAGAAAAGATGAGACTGATGGAGTGTTGGAGGAAACTGGTGAACGTTTCAGTGTGGTGATGGGGCATTAACACAGACTTCGCTACATGGCCATTTCTGGCGCCGTGACGCGCTACACAATGCTACAATGATTACAAACTGTCTTTAGACCACGTTTATAAATAACCATCTCTCAGTCCCTCAGCAGTATCAGTCAGATGAACCTCCATCTCTAGGCTTGTCAGGCAGACGTGTCCAGGCTCAACTGATAACAGCGTGGAGTTGTGCGGCATGCGTCGTCTGAGTGTCCTGCTGGTGAACATCAAGAAAGTGAGGCTTCAAATCAGAATCAAATCTTTCCAGACCATTTATCGTAAAAGACATCAAATATTAAGACCAGAAAAGACAGATTTAACTTTTTCCCCATATGCATCCCACCACACCTTTTCTTAATTAACAAGACCATGTAAAGTTTACAGTACACTGTCGAGGGCTGGTCCAGTCTGCTTTGTGTGTCATCCACCCGTTTGTTCGTTGTTCCGCGGCGTAGTTTGTTCCGTCTTTTGGGTGCCTGATCTTCCAAAACCTTTCGATGTCGCATTTTTGTCTTCACCATCTCTTGAGCAAGATTTTTTTTTTTGGGGGGGGGGGGTTGACCTGTCTACCCCCTACATTTAACTGTATACATCGTTCTGTTTGTTCATCTGTCCGTCTATTTGCTTGTCTGATAACCTCCATATTTTCGCTGTGTCCGTCCGTATGTCCATCCTCCCTCCGTCGCTTCGTCCCGCTTGGACGTCTGTTCTTGAAGTAGAAATACATAAAAGTAAAAAAAGTAATAGTTTATGTGAATCAAGGGTAGAGATAAATAGAACTCATAATAAAGGCGGCAATAGGATTGGCAAAGAACAATAACCAACTGTAGAAGTGAACTGCTACCAATAGCAGAGTGCCAGAAGAAAGACTCTCGCGAATATAGGAAGCCATCATCTTACCCCCCCCCCAACACCAACACCACCACCACCACCAGTCTAGAAAATCACAGCCACACAGTCCCTCCCCCAAATCCCTCCACCAAATCTTCTCCCCTTCTCATCATAATGCCAAGCAACACAAAGAACTTTTCACCCAAACTTTTAAAAAAAAGTGTCGCAGTTGTTACGCTTCCCTCTTTTTAAATGACATTTTCTGGTGAGACTAAAAGCACAGGTGATGACGTCGTCGGGGGGAGGGGGGTTCGTTAGCTTATCTTCTTTGTCTTCATTTGGAAGAAGTACATTGCTGCCCCATCAACGATAGATCTTCTTTTTAAGCCACGCACTTTAATTAAAGGGGTATAGAGTGCGTACCCAACTAATTGTTTCGCGATCTGATGTGCCGCAAGCACGCCTTGTAGCATTCTACATGACCCGCGAGGAAATCCATAAACTTTTCAACCTCCAGCTGACAAATTAGTGTTAACAGCAAAGATGTGACGGACTACGCTGCGTGTTGCGGGTTGCGTCAGAAAAACAAGATAGTACACGAAGCGATTTTAGAGACTGCGTGGCCTGCTGTGTAGATTTATTTTCTGTTTTTTACAACGACGAAGTGAAGCAATACTGAAAATCATATCATTTATTCACACTACAGCCACTTCCGCCAGATGCGTAGAAAGCCTCCACAGAACCCATCGTCCAAGAATTTGGAACATTGACTTTGCCTCTTTGAGTTAACGAGTTGTCGTCTGTCGCATCTGAATAAGTATGAAACTCAGTTATGACATAACATCGAAACATCGACCTTTTGTTAAAATTGACACAGTTCGCACACTTTACAGTCGTGTCCGAGTGTCCGACTGAAATTTAGAGAAGATATCGCGTAAGCATGTAAGGATCGTGGACAGACAATGCAATCTAAAGCATTGGCGCCAGCATGGAGTTTCTCACTCTCTCTCTCTCCATCTTCACGCTCACGGCCTGCAATGTGTATGCTCTTATTGTTTGTGAAGTTGGGAATATCATTGTCTTGACACGGGCCGATGACCTAATAAATAAAAATCGTTCTCCTCCCTCTCCCTCTCTCTCCATAGCCTATAAGAATCCCTCTTTCTAGCAAGGTCTAAAGTCAGAACAGAAAATATGTAAAATTCGAGTAAGCTACACACTGGCATAGCGTGTCACTATAACAAGGTGTTCAAGTCCAGCCATCGTTAGGACTGTAGATCAGCATTTATGAGACTTTTATTCGTAATTTATAGGTGATCAAGTAGTGCACTTGGAGCACAACAGTGAAAATTTTGGCTACGCTACAGAATTCCAGTGGAATATTATGCAGGAATCTAAAGGAATAGCCGAGCATCAAAGTCCATCAGTAATTACCTATCCGAGTATTGGCGTATAACAAAGCTACTTTAATCCTCGATGTTCCTACTTCAATTGCACTCGTCGCTGTTTTTCTTGGCGACCAAGAGATGCAAAACATCCAGCTGATAGTTTTCCGCGTCCTTTGAAGGCTGTCCTTTCACCCTGACGGTAGGAGTACGTTTGTCATTGAGCGTGTTGTAACGCTCCCCTCAGCTCTGTTATACGATCATTATTCTCTCCCCTCCCGCAATGTCTATGACCTTTGTGAATCCGGCTGGCTTGAGACAGACAAAGCAAAGTTCCAAGTCGAGATCATTATCGATGACGTGAAATTTTCTGTTCTTCAGATTTTCGAGTCTGAGTTTGCTTTCATGTGACCAAAGGTCTGCCTCTACTGGCAAAGGATTAGCAGTTATCTTGTGTTAGCGGGACTCAAGACGTATGGTAAGTTGCTTTTTTTATGAGCCACACGCTATCCTTTCGACCGTTAATTCGTGCAAGCAGTCGTTCGTCTATGTCCCTGTTTTCTTTTTTTTCTTGTTTTCTTTTGGTCGTTCGGCTTTTAAAAGAAAAGATCGAATTTGTTCTTCACATTGACTTTTGCACTATATCAGATAAAATGAAAACATTCTGTATTTCGCTGTACTATACAGCTATCCAAGTCTGCACATAAAATGATGATGAATATGTACAGAGATTGTCAACAGCTGTTACACAAAAGCTACCTTTTTTTAAACCGAGCTAATTTTTCCTAAGAACTTTCAAGTTCAGTTCATAGCTTAAGAGCTGCAATAGGCTATCCAGATGTGTTTCCACCAAGCTTATGATGGGTCTCAAGCCTGTGCGTTATCGGCCGCCATCTATATTTTATTCTTTTCTGGATCAGAAGAAACTTTTCCACTGACTGAATATCTAAGAGACAAACATTTCGTTAGTTCGTTCGCCGTTCGTTTTAGGAAACAAATTGCTATGTCGTCAATGATAAATTTCTATTTCTCCCGGCCCACTTGATTAAAACGAAAGGGGATAGCTGTCCGACAGCAAGAGAGCGAAGCTTTGTATTCCTTAGCGCAGTACTCACTTAATCATTAACCTCCCAACCCAGGCTGGAGAGTGATGTTTGTAAAATTGTAGAAACTTGCACGTCGTGCATTTGAGTGACAAGCAGCACGCCTAGTCTTTATAAATGTAGCTTTATACCAGCCAGGCGATTAGGACTGTAATGACATGAAGGGATGGAAAGAGACTCAGGAAAGTATCGTGTAAGTTCACCAGCTAAGTTAGCACTGCCCATTTCAGTGCTAACCTTTCCCCTCTACGCTTTCGTTACCCTTAAGCAAATCTGTGACCTTTATGAATGAAAAGTTCTGGCAAAGACAATAGGATTATCTTTTTAACATTCTCGTGGCCATTGCCGCAGGATTTGAGGTAACTTAACTACTCTTCAAATCTTCAAACACCTAAAAAAATTAGAAAAAAGGTTTGTTCTATGGAAATGAATAGCAGTGTCATAATTATTAGTTAAATGTGGTCGTGGATAAATATAAACGACTATACATTTTTTAAAATTCTTGTCCGCCTTTGACTACTTCTCACCCAGGATGAAACAAGGGAGAGAACGAAGATACTGATACATTTTTATAAGGACGATGACCAAAAAAAAAAGCAAATGTAAAACCAAGGTGAATTCAACATACGGAACGAAATGTCAAGGACACACCTTGTGTGGACCAGCCCCTGTCCACGTGTCGCATTTACCCATCCTACTGGTACAGACCGGTACAAACCGACAGGAAAACAGGCAAACGCAAAACAAGGGAAAGGCTTGCACATATAATCTCCAGGGCATATAAAATGCGATAAAACATATGGCAGAAAAGGGCAGAATAATCAGCTTTTTTCCAGAAAAAGCATAATTCGTGCGCTGACATCAGAATATTTCCAAAGTTTATTGATAAAAATTAATATACCTCGCTCATATTTGCATCGACCACCTGTGTGTGTAACTACATATGTATACTCCTTGTCGCTACCTTATACCGCCTTGCTCGCATGGTGGTTAAGGGGCCCACTTTCGAGGCGGGGTTTGTGGTTCGGTCCCCGGTGAAGTCTGATGTTTAAATTATTGGCAGTCTTGTAGCTGTCCTGGCACTATAGAGAACAGTATTAGGACAGTCTCACGGAATCAAACGAATCTAAAACCGTGAATGATGTGTTTTTCTGTTTGGCAATGCAAGTTAATGCAAGTTTCCAAGATCGAACAATTGAAAGCCAGTTGTTTTAACAAGTGATAGTAGCACATCCTAGTTCTCTCATGTAGAGAGCCGAGACAGGTGGAGGGAGATGTGTGAAAAACGGAAATAGAAAGGTCAGCCAGAGTTTTATCGAAAACGGAAATAGAAAGGTCAGCCAGAGTTTTATGGGGACATACACGTAGTGAGCCGAGAAAGGTGGAGTGGGTGCGCGACAAATGGAACTAGAAAGGTCAAGGGGAAAGGGAATTAGAGTGTGAAGGAGGGGACTATAATACAATAATACAATAATGACATAGGTAGGATGATCACTTCTTTTCAGCATGCTGTTCCTGAGACTAGAACTGATTCCTTAAATTACGCTGCACTAAAAGTTTCCGCATTGGGATTGTCCCTGTCTATGGTATAACAAGTTAAAAAGTGGATATGCGAGCTCGGAGCAAAAGTGAATGAAACCTGTTTCCTGCCGCCAGTATTCGGAAAGCTCGGATGTCTGTCACGGATCAAGTCGGGTCACGGAGCAAGTCGGGTCACGGAGCAAGTCGGGTCACGGTCGTCCGGTCACGCTGATCGAGGCTTTTCATTTAGACCAGCCCATGCAGGCATGCGCAGTAATCTGGGAAGCGCATTGTTTTCGCTTGTCGTGGACAGCCGATACCTTTTCACGCATTACAGGTTGCCTCGGGGCGCTTTTCATCTGAGTTAACTGACCCCGTGACAAAAGGGTTAATCTTATGTACCAAACCATTTACTTTGTCTACTACTGCCTGAGGAAAAAAAAGTGAAACCTCAACCACAGAATCAATGTAAATTTTCTGAAGACTCGCTGACGTTGTGAGTGATGGGGGAGAGCGAGGAAACAAAGCACTTACCTAGTAAGTAAAATATAAGAATTCTACTGAAATTACTGTATTTGAAAGCATCGATACATTTTACGGAGTAAATTTACAAAGTTTCTTAGCTTAATGCCAGACCGCAAGAAAAAAAAAACCCACCCCAGTTTTCCCCCAAACGCGCACATATATGTACACACGCACGCGCTCGCTTACACACACACACACACACACACACACAATGAGCCACAAAAACACGTACATATCAAGCACCCATGCAATATCTAAATCTGCTCTCTCACTCGCTAGCATACGCATGTACGCGCACACAAGCACAATCACAAGTACGCACGCACGGACGCACGCGCGCGTCTACAGACACACGCACCCCACCGCACATGCACGTGTTTACTCGATCTCTGTATCTCCTTTGTCTTCTTCCGTAACTCTTATAGCCGCACAGGCACACTCACGCACGCACACGCATGCGCATTCAAGTGCGCATAGTCTTAAGAATAAGGTTGCAATACCTGCAACCCGAGAAAGCTCAAATGTCTTCCGACTTTCATTTCTTAAAGCTTTGAGTAAAAAGTTATCTTGCTCAGACTCTTTATCTAAAAGACCATTCCTTTATTTGTACAGCGCAGCTTGAGATCCAATAGTTCGGCAGGATGTCTTCCTGTTTGCTTCCTAAAATAACCTTTAAGTCACCAAACTTCTAGTCGTCCTAACAGGCAGCATTTCTCTACAGAGTTTCGATTATCGGTTTAAGTTTCATTCGCTGAGACTAAACCGTAATTAAAGAATTAGGCCTACTTTTGTGCCGTTTTCAAGCGGGGCGTAGTCCCCCCCCCCCTCCACACTCACACACCCTTCCCAGTTCCTTCGCTGTAATTGTTTGGAATGTTTTGTTTGGGTTTTTTGGGTTGTTTTCTTTTTTTGCCGAAGCCCATCATGTGCTCAATAAATACCAGAAAAGAAGATTGGGTATCGTTTCAGTGGTAATAGAAGCCAGAAAGAACATCCGTTGTTTGTGGTCATAGACTAGTGTTTCGTGCGAACCCAATGGAGGCTCGCAACGGAACGCCAGTCCATTACAACGGTTCTGAGACAGACTGGCTGTACAGTGATGACAGCAACTCTGCCGCGGCAGAATTCTGGGCCGAGGCAACGCTGTCAGTGATGAGGGTCTCGCCTCCAATAATCTTGACTCTGGGCACGTTCGGAAACGTCATGGCCATAGTGATTCACCGCCGGCTCAGCCACCAGTCCACCATGTCCTTGTACTTCATGGCACTGGCTGTGGCCGACATCGGACTTCTGCTGTTCGGCCTCATCCAGGCGTGGACGCGCTACGAGTTTGATTTCGACGTGGAGGACTTGTTGGACGTGACGTGCCGCATCTACGCATACGGTCTGTACATCAGCGGCGCAATGTCGGCCTGGTTCCTGGTGGCCGTAACGCTGCAGCGTGCTGCATCCGTGGTCCTGCCGCACCGCGTCAACGCTATGTGCACGCGCGGAGTGTCGCAGACCCTCATCAGCGTCATCAGCGGCGTTCTCATCGCGATGCACTTCCACATCATCTACGGCAAGACGTTGCGGCCCCAGACCTTCGGCAACCTGACCTTGCCCCGCGACTGTTACTTCGTCGACCAGCATTACGAGGCGTTCTTTTTCAACGTCTGGTCTTGGTTCGACCTGTTCTTCTTCTCTCTCATCCCTTTCGCCATCTTAATCCTGGCCAACACCGTCCTGGTGAAGACGGTCGTGGCATCGGTTAGAATCGCTCGACGTCGGCTGACAGCCGGGGACACGGGGCAGGTCAGCTCGCGCGAGAAGCACGCCTCGTCCCTCACTGTGACTCTGATCGCTCTGTCCTTCACCTTCTTCGTCCTGACCATGCCTTACTGTGCCTACCTCCTCTCCTACGTCTACGTCACCGAGCTGGTGGGCGGGGACCTCGCCCTGCAGACCTTCCATCAGTTCCTGCACATCGTCGCTAATCAGTTGTGGTATCTGAACAGCGCCATCAATTTTTACCTGTACTGCCTGACCGGCCACAGGTTCCGACAAGAGTTCAAGAGGACCACGACCTTCTGCTGGCCGCGGCGAACAGACGCCAGTGACACGCACCAGATTTTAAGCTCCAAGCAAAGCACCTCTGGAACAGTCGTGGCGGCATAGACTAGAGATTTTTGAACATCATACAAATTTCATTTGCCATCCAGCCAACCAGCCAGTCAGCCTGCTTCTTGTCTGTCTGCCCATTTGTCTCTATGTTTGTCTCTCAATTTGTCTTGTTACTATGTTTATCCATCGATTGTCGTTTATGTAACCAGACTTTTTATGAAGAAATCGGTGCTAGATTATCTAGAGAAGTGGCTTAGACTGGGATAGTCAAAGGTGCACAGGTCCACTTCTATCCCGAATTAATCGATTTTTGCTTTGACAATATTCGAAATACTTTCTGTTTTCACCCGTACTTTGGCCGAAAATTAGGAGTTTATAAACTATAAAATGGATCATTTAGACGTAAACTTCAGCTGGCTGTTACCGCTTCTTATGTCTGTGGCAGGTAATCATTAATATTGGAGTAAATCTAACTTCTAACGTTTATATATAATCAATATTGATATATATTTAATAAGTCCAGACACTGACGTGGCATGTATGCTAATTAATTCTTATCGCTTCATTTTAAGTAAACCTAACTTGAAACAAAATTAAACCTTGGCGCTGTATTTGGGTGATAATTTTCATGATAAATAGCACCTGAGCTGGGCTTACGCATTTGTGGAGAATCCCTGACCAACGTTCCGCCCCACGGAAAAAAGAGCTGTATAGAGCGATGTAAGTTTGTTTTATTTGGAAAGAAGACTTCTTTATTTTAAATTTATATTTTATGTGTTCTCTTATAACGTTTCCCATAAAGTCTCGAGTTATTTTCTGTGCATCCCAAACGTACGTTGGCGAGTTATGCGTAATTAGATTTGAATGGATGGAGTTCGAGTTCTTTCCAATCAATAACGATGTAGGGCCAGTAGAGATTGCCAATACTCACCAAGCAAGTGTTCGTTCTTGTGATGGACGGATCCTCGGTTTTGTCTTACCTATTTAATGCTGGTAAAGATCAGAGAGACGTTACCACGTGTCTGTATTGTTGAAGACAATGCTGTCCTTTTCAACCCGGCTGGCTGTTCGATCTATTCAGGCAGGAAAAGCCAAAAGGGAAACTATTTTTTGAGTTTAGCAGCCTATGGCTCACAGTAGTATAGGATTTATCATATTTTAGATTATTGTATTCCGCTTGGACAGTCAAATGTCAAATTTGCTTTTCTCTTACCAAGATCTTCATATTAGACTGACAATGGGGTCCATACTGACCTCGGACACGCAGTAATTTCTGCCTCTGCGACGTTTTGCTAACAGGTCTGAACGTATTCAATATTGTCTTTGCATTGAGCATCACGTCATTTGACTTCTAGAAGAATCATAGTATCGTCCGTGCAAGAAGTCTCATGCCTGGTAATAAAACTTCTAAGCCCGAAGTGCCAAGAGTACCGTCACTACTTTGCACCATTGTCATTAAACTGTTCACAAATCTATTTTCATTTAATTCTGAAGGTACCCGAGAAATTTCACATCGAACACAAGAATGGATGATGATCGACCACACTAGATTATAACGCAGTCGACAAAATCGAAGCAAAGTAAACACTTATTCGTAAACTGACACGTCAGCAAGATATAATCTTTTTTTAAAAGGATAACCTCACACATATTGAATTATGGGATAGTCAGTCGCTATGCGTTGGAAGTAGAGATGTATCTCCATCTCCATTCATAGTTAAAAACACATTTAACAAAAACTCTTAAGGACAATCTTTTTCTAGCGGGATTCAGCATAGATTAAGCATGGATGATGCAAGAACTTCATTATAATTTCATGGCCAGTCTTATCAGTTCTAGGAAACTATGAAACTCTAACAGCTGAGCATGGTTGCGTGTGCTTATAGCGAATACAGATGCAGTGATGTTTAACAGAACCAATATAAATGGTGAGCTCAGTTATTTTCTCGCATCATTTACTTCAGCTGTTCACATCTCATCGTTTTCTAGAAGTTTCTCTGTGGTAAGAAGAACCTGCAGCTTCTCTAATTTTTTAACTGATCACTTTGATTAATCAGTAACACGTCCATGGATAAAACGAAAGAATGATACATGTTAAAAACGCCTCCAAAAATGAGCGAAGTATTAAATTCTCAATATTTATTGTCAAACGCAATATTATATCAACAATTTCCTACAGATATAAACGCGATCTTGTTCAGTGGTATCGAATTAAACGAAAGAAGTATCGGGAATAACCATCTTCTACAGTATTATCGTCTGTATTAGACAACTGCAGCCTTCGTCACGGTGTTTCTTATTAAACGGTGAGTTAGAGTTTTAGTCACAACTCTGACTTCACTCGGACCAAATGTCGTTTATTGGTTCAGATAGGAGAACACGAAAGTTTGACCTTCGTGAGTTCAGGATACACAATTGCCGTGTTTGGACTGGAAACTTTATCACACAGACCTTCTCTAGGACAAGACGACATTTTATATGGCAACGTAAGTGTATAGCTCCATCGCTCAAGGGCTTTGAAACACGATCTTAATGTTACGAGAACAAAGCTGCTTCCCTTTTCCTGCAGGTCCCTGTATACGGCAAAAGGTTCACCTATAGCTGGGCTATTCTGGAGCTAAATCCACAGGAACAGAGCGTAACAAATATAATATTCTTGACTTCCTTCGCTGTGTGGAATACGCAGTTAAGGTAAGAAATGCTGTCCAAATGACGTGTAGCCTGGAAGACCAACTGACGGACAGACTAAATATCTGGCCAAAAGAATGCCCGACCTGCTGGCTGACCGGAGCTTGATATTAACTACTGCCCAGTCTGCCTATTCAAATTTAGTTGTGAAGCAAGTAAATATAACATTCCTGACAAGCTGCCCGACTGGTGAGTCAATGGTTTCAAGTATTTTCAACATTTTGGAGGTTGATTGGAGTTTGGGGCAAATACAGAGCACTTTCGGCAGGTATAAGTACACGGTGACTTGTCCTTCAGCGTAAGTAATAATAACAACAATGGTATTTATAAGGAGCAGAACTTAGAAAATAAATTAAGGCGCGCTCACACAATGCTACACACGCGCGCATGCCGACTAACAGACGCTAGTACACGTAAGCTGCCCCAGATTAGAGGCAGACAGAATAGGATGCATATATTACGGGAGACTTTTAAAAGAAGAGAGTGAAGGCAGCTTTCAGACGGAGAGAGGCGGCCTGTTCCAGGTCAGTGGCAGAAGACAGAAAAAGATCGCGGACCAGAGCCACTGAGGTTGGTGCGAGGAATGCGCGACAAAGAGGGTTTGACGAATAACGGAGACTGCGAGAGGGGGTATAGATCGGAAGCAAGCCGAATAGGTAGGGTAGGCAACTGTATATTGAATACGCTTTGAGACAGGACGCCAGTGGAAAGACGCAAGAAAAGGGGTGACGTGGTCGGCTTTTGTTTTTATTTTAGAAGGAGGCGAGCTGGGTTGTTCTGAAAACGCTACAGGGCAGAGACTTTGGAGTCAGGAAGTCCATGGAGAAGAGAGCTGCAGTAAGCAATGCGAGACACGACGAGGGACAGGACACGGGACAGGACGAGGGACAGGACAAGGGACAGGACAAGGGACAGGACAAGGGACAGGACAAGGGACAGGGCGCGTTTGCTAGCTGAATCAACTGAGAGATGTTTTCCGATCAGACTAATGAGGTGAAGAGATAACAGTATCAGCTCTTAGCAGTTGTGCGAGTCACAAGCATCTGTACGTTGTCAGGTGCGTCACTGTCTAGAAGTGGAGTGTCATCAGCACAGAAGTGATGCTTAGCATGATGATGGGTGATTATGGCAGACAATCGAGAGGTGTGTGGAATGAAAACAACGGTTTCCAAGACGGGTCCTTGAAGAACTCCGTGGGACAAGTGGGCAGGGTCAGATTGGAAGTCGCTGATACAGACTCGACGGTCTGCAGTCTGCCTGAAAGTTACGAGCTGAACCATCGGAGATGAGTGTCAGTTATACCAAACAGGTGCTGAAATCTGGTGAAAGGGATAGAATGGTCAACAGTATCAAAGATCCCAGACAGGTCTAGAAGAGAGAGCAAAGAGGCCTCACCAGGAACAGTCGGGAGGAGGAGATCTTTCAGGATGTGAAGAAAAGCGGTTTCAATGCTATGAAGCAGGCGGTAGGCAGATTGGAAAAGGCTGAGAAAGTTATTATCAGCAAAACGGATGTTCAGCTGATTCATGACGACTTTTCCAGAGACCTTGGGCAGGAAGGAGAAGTTGGAAAGCAGATGGTAGTTCTTAAGTTCATTGGAATCGAGATCTGTTTTTTTTTCAAAAAAGGATGGGAAATGGCAGGTTTAAAGATGCTAAGAAGAGATCCAGTAGCCATAGCAATGTTAGCGATATCGGTAATGAATGGAAGAAGTTTGAGGAAGACGCCGCCTGCCAATCTGAGCTCTGACTGACTGACTGACTGACTGACTGACTGACTGACTGACTGACTGACTGACTGACTGACTGACTGACTGACTGACTGACAAGATGTCTACGTGAAGAACTGATTAACAGCGACTGACTGACTGACTGACTGACTGACTGACTGACTGACTGACTGACTGACTGACTGACTGGCTGACTGACTGACTGACTGACTGACTGACTGACTGACTGGATGACAAGATGTCTACGTGAAGATCTGATGAACAGCGACTGACTGACTGACTGACTGACTGACTGACTGACTGACTGACTGACTGACTGACTGACTGACTGACTGACTGAATGACTGACTGAATGACTGACTGACTGGGTGGCTGGCTGGCAGCAGACAGACTGAATGGCTTACTGATAAGATGTCTGCGTAAAGAACTGATTAACAGCGACTGACTGACTGGCTGGCTGACAAGATGTCTGCGTGAAGAACTGATTAACAGCGACTGACTGACTGACTGACTGGCTGGATGGCTTGCTGGCTGACTGAAAATGCACCTTTCATATTTTTTAATGCGCTAAACTAACGAAAGGCAGAATATGGAGATAATGAAGATAAATGATTTATAATTAATTCGAATAACTGAACGCGTTACTACGAAGCCTAAAAATCAACGGCAACCACATTAAGCGTTGAGTCATCCGACGTGTAGGGGCATGTTGGCCTCTTGCCGACTGCCTGAGCTCCACGCAGGTGTAATCAGCTGTCGGTAGGTGTATCATCGCATATTGCGCGAAAATGTTCTTTTACACAGAGGTGGTTCTTAGCGTTTACATGAGATACACGGGCATGTTCTCTTTGTGTAACCCCACATTTTCCGCCAGTGACCACAGAGCAATTCTCCCCCCGAACATTGGCTGGGCTATGCAACTTTCCCTCATTGTATCTATTGTAATCTGGATGGAACTGACGCGCCATATCTGTGGAAAAGGAGAATTGTTTTCTTGTTAATACAAACAGGATTTTCAACTGTCTAAAGACTTTTCGTAACCTGAGTCATTTGACGTTTTTGAGACATCTTTGAAAACTATATCAAACTGCGTACGTTTATCTGCCTGTATGCTTTTAGCTATCGAGGAGTCAGCTCGATGTTTGACAAGTAGAGGCCGTTTCTCTAATACATGGACTTACCAATCAACGCACAAAATAAGGCACCTTGACTTGCTGGTAGCATTAACTTAGCTAGGCGTGAAATTCCGTAACACTAGAACATGTTGATATTTACGTGTTGGACACAAGTGAGAATCATGTAAGGTTTTTGTCCTATGAATGATTCTTTGAAAAGATGCGATTAATAATGGAAGCATTTGAGATGCGGGGTCTTTTTACCTGCGTCACCAGCTATTTGATACTGGAGGAGATCATGTAAATCCGAAAACGTGAATGCAACATAAAGGGACCCTGATGGGGTTCGCTTTGTTTTCTGATGAAGGACAAAACTGTTATTCCCTCTTTATCAAGCTGACGCTGTCTGCTCGTGTTTAGCTGCAATTTTTTTCAGCCTTCGAGAGCGCATTGTGTGAAGGGCTAGTTTCCGAACTTCTTGCTTTCAAATACTCCCGACCTTTGACTTTTCAGCACAACAGCAGTCACGGGGTTAAAAAAAAACTGCAACTCGCACAAGGCGAGCATTGAGCTGACGTGGCTCCGCCTACACCTGCCAGGTTACGTGGAGCTGCTGGGGCTGCGTGTTGTTGTTTTGGGAAAGGAGAGTACTTCTACTACCTGTTGATTTCGCACTGTAGGGGAGGGGAGAGTCGATTTGGGGAAAGGAAGGAAGGGAGGGGGGTGGGAGGGAAGGGATCTTCGGATGGGTTTTCTGCATTGGTAGTTGTTGTGTGAAGTCCCTCTTGTTGGTCATTTTTCTGGCACTGTCGCTGATGGTGGCTGTACGTGGCTTGATTGGTGGCCGGAATCCTTACTGGTCAATCCTACTGTCACTCTATTCCGACATTTTATTTTTCTCTCCCTCTAAGGTCTTAGTAACTGTGATATTACTTGACTTTGATATATTCTGATTTTATTTTTAATGATCTGCAATATACGTTTTTCCTATAGCTTATTGGATATTATTTCAGAAAAACCTTATTTTGATTCCTATGTTATGAAGCCTATTAAGAAAGGTCAGGATTTCATATCTTACGTCCATTCTTTGAGGTGACTGGTTCTGAAGTGCCTGAAGTGCTGAAAAGGAATCAGAGACAACTAAAAAGGATTTTTCTGAAGCAGATTTTCTGCTATGTAGCGCTAACAGCCTAAGGGTAGAATGAGCTCTGCAGTGGTCAAATATAGATGTGTGGCTAGGAAGCTCTGCTCTGACACCTATGTCTTTGGGTGAATAAACTCCTTTTCCTGTCGTGTGGATGGTTGGGTCATGCGAGCCCTCGCTCTGTGTATATATATGAGAGTGGTCTTTGTAGGTAGTGTTGGGGTTTTGTCTGAATTCTATTAGTATTTTGTTGAGCTGAGTTTCATTGCTGTATTTGGAAAGGTCTGTGTCGATCTGTGATGGGTGCGAGCCTGTGCATGGTTATGAATCTTTGATGTAATGTTTGCTCCTGGTGTGTTTTCATGGTTGGTGTGCGGTGTTTATGTGCTTTTGTGTCTATCTGTTTGATTGGATGATCTGCAGGAAGACGCTGTATTTTGTAATCGTAATTTGCTGCCCTTTCCTTAATTATTATTTCTGTAGGTTTGTGTCCTGTCTCTGCCAGCACTGCTAGATTTGGGGTGCTCCTCGGGACTCCTAGTACTACTTTTAGGAAAGGACAGCAAAGCGTGTCGGGTCGTTTGGTTTTGTCGTTTAAGTTACTTCTGTTGGCAAGAATTTTAAGTATTACAGATATTTTAATATATGATTACCTTTTCCTATTATGGATCAGTAGTAGATCTCTCACCCGTGGAAAGATTTTCCTTTGGTAACGTCGGTTAGAACAGTTAAATGCAAAATAACAGGACATCCTAATGTTTATTCCATCACACACTCGCTTACTTTGCTGCGATTACACGTAGAATCAAAGAAAGTTTTACATCCTCTGATCCACGTAAAATGGCAGACCTGTGGTGAAGCATTCTCAGGCCCATAGTTGCTCCAGTTTTTTTTAAATTCGGTGACAGCAAGCAATCCGAGTCACAGGTGACCTCTCCCTTTCTCTTGCTTGCGTGCGTTCATGTGATATGTTAATCAATATCCCTAAGTTTCAGAGGGTAAGTTGCCCCAACAAATAGTTTCAAATTTAGCAAGTAGTTATCAGAGGCTAGTTGGGAGAAAGATTTCCAAATGTAATATCTGCTTCATAGGTTACCCAGTGCTGGGGTGAACAAAAAAACCGACATAAATTTGGCGTCTTTTTCAAGCCGACATGCACAGCGAACTACCAAAATAAAAAATACGATGTTGATTGTACTGGCAATGTGATTTATTTCTGACATCTGTTAATACCCGATCATGAAGGAGGATCGTAGATACAGGAGTTATGTTTATGTTGGCCAGTATTGTCTTGTTCGCGTGTGTTGTAGAATACAAGCATCATTGTGTTAAAGATTATGTGCAGGACTAGATTTAGTGAAGGATGCGAACCACTTTGTTCGGCCCTATAGTACTGTGTCTGGTTTGCTGTAGAAAACAAGCGTCATTGTGTTAAAGATTATATGCAGGACCAGACTTAGTGAAGAACGTGAACCACTTTGTTCGGCCCTATAATACTGTGGCGGGTTTGCTGCGGTGATTACACATTTTTCAGTACACAGAACTTTCGCGCGTTCTCTTTCGCACAAATGACAGGCGGATAATTATAACTAACGTGTCCGCTTCTAAATCAGTTTTCTAGTATTTCTATTGTACCCAGCAACAAACCCCATTCCTTTGAGTTTCCGTTGCGTATCAGGGGTTTTCCTTTGCAAAGTAGATATTAACAGATCTGAACTGTTTGGAGCCCAGTGAAAACCCTCCAGTATATTTTTGCAACTGTAAATGCAGAATACAGTGTCCGTTGGCTACAAGCGCGATCTGTGCATGAGTATGCCGTACGCTCGGTCAGTTTAAATTTCACATTGGTTTACCAAACTTAGTTTTAAAAAAGACGCTTCGGCTATAAGCAGATTGAAGTCTGGCTGGGTGTAGATTATAAGCTGGTGTAATGGGGTGTGGAGTGACAACTTGGAGGATAGCTGTGTTGGCCAGAAATCTTGGTGTGTGTGTGTGTGTGTGCGTGCGCGCGCGCGCGCGCAAATATTTAACTATTTTCACGATACTTGAACTAAACAAGTAATGACCTTTCCGTGTCTTTATAAGAAATATAAACTATACCAGACAATCAGCAATGTATGAAAATTTTAAGCAAGCAGCCCGTACTGGGACAACTCGGTTACAAAACATAATGATGAAATGTTTCGGGGGCCTGTTTTTAAAGCTGTTGAGAACTGTTTTACTGCTAGTTAAAATTTTTTAAAAAGAAAGAATGCAGTACAGTGCCAGACCCCGTAAGGGAAGGTGTTTTCTGATACTGATGCTCATTCTCTCCCCAGGAGAAGGACCACTGAAGTTAGATTTTAAAGCAGATATAAATGTGTGCATGCATGTGTGAGTGCACGTAAATTATGTATTGCAAATATAAGTAAGTTCAGCAATTTGTAAGTGTACTATTAATGTGTCTTGGTTTCCTCCACCACCGTTACCCTTATACTGCACGCAAACACCGGGATTTGGCTATCAAAAGTACTGTTAGCATGAAAACAATACGTTGTTTGCGTTCGTTAGCGTCCCATCATCTGCGTAAATCAGATCGTGTTACCTGTTAACAATGACAGTCCCGTATTTCAAAGCGAAAAGAGCCCTTCACTGGAGAGGGTGATCCGCCAACCTACTCAGGCGGAACAGGTGATATTTTGTTACAGACTTTGTGCGAGGATGTTTATGTCGCAAGGATGTGCAGAGATGCGTCTGATGTTTTTTGGCGATGTAACCGACTTACAGAAGACTGTGACGTGACAACAGATCCATTTTTAGTTTATGAAATGACGTCCCATTGAACTTTATGTATATATATATATATTTAATGCAATAAAATGTATATTTGTTCCGACATAGAAATATACAGTACAAAATGTGTTTAAACAACCATCTGTTGTAAAAAATTGTTTTAAATAAATCAATTAATGACCCGAATAGGAAGCACGTATGCTATCATCGACATGTGATTTCCTATTACCGTGCAGTGAAAAGACGACTATGTGCTCAGTCTATATTATGAGTAAGAATATCTATGGGACCTTGTCTTCTTATTCACCAATTTACTCTGCACCGAGAGGCCTGTAGAACTTTCACAGACAGCCTATTTCTCAGGAGGGATAAATGGGAAAGACGACAACGATGACGATGACGACGACGATGATAATGGGGGGGGGCGACGACGGGGGCGACAGTGTTGATTCACCAACTGAGATACTGGAGTGTCAGCAGGCCAATGAACTTAATGTACCCCACCCACCTGTAAAGGTAAAGGTCCAGGGAGGACAAAGGTGAGCCGGTGCAGAACGCTAAGAAGAGGCGTGGCCGCCTGTCGCTCCCTGCAGTTTATATACTGGCTGTGGAGTGTGAACGCGTCTGTGCAAAGTACGCTTTCTTGGGTCCCTCCTTGCTTCAGTGGCTTTAGTCACACACAAAGTTCGGTCAGACGAGAATTTCGGTCACCCGTACTCCTGGCAGCACTCTTGGTAATCAAAGGTCAAGTGACACGCTTACAGCCGTCAACATGTTCACTGGATTTGCTCTCGACGAAATGTCGACACCTGGTGTTTACGATAACGACTCTGCTCGTTCCCCTTTCCACTTTTGCATGAAATGTATTTGTGATATTAACTGACGTGTTAACGTGTTTGTGTAATTCGCTTACATGATGCGTGCGTGGGTGTGTATGTGCGTGCTTGTGTGTGTACGCGCGCGTATGCGTGTGTGTGTGTGTACGCGTGCATGCGTGTCTGGAAATGAGGATTTCATGTACATGTGCATTTTTGTGAAGTTAGTCTTATTTAGTAATCCGTTTTCATACACACAAACACACTTGAACATAGACACACGCTCAAGCACGCACGCACGCACACACATACACAACATTATTTCGTTTTACTCTATTTCAAATAAAAACTAGTGATGATGTCGAAATGAAAGATAATCGTTGAGTTTAAAGGCACATTGACACTAGAATCGCTTATTAAAATTAGTCGCCATTAAAACTAAGTTCAAGACATATAAAACGTGATATTGATGTGCAGGCTTTTTTGTTCACTTTTGTCCCCATCATTGACAAAGACTTGTTAGTACAAAGACGATCGACTTTGCTGCATGTTGCTACCTCTTTACTGCAGAAAGTTTTGCTCGAAAACATGAAAAGAAATTGAATTTTGCTGATGTCAGAGGGTTTAATTGTTCCAACTAGATGCACAAGGTTCGACTGAACACGTTCTTTGTTGCTCACATTTCAGATGTAAAAGTTGTGGAGTTGCAACTGCTTTAAACCTAAAGTACACATAATAAAAGAAAAAAATCAAGGCAGTTGGAAAGACCTGTGCAAATAGCACATGGATTTCAACATATAGAACAGAAGAAACTGCTGGGACAGAATGGGCGATGTGGTCGATAAATTTTTTTTTTAATCTTTACCACCTGTTTCTCGTTTCTGCGTGAACACTAACGCTCAGCCTTAAAGGTAAACCATTTTACGATTTGCTTTGCTTTGCCGTGCGAGTCTACTGTTCCTGCAAAACCTTTGGCTCACTTTGTGAAAATTAAGCACTTTTGGATTGGAGCTTGGTGGATTGCGAGGTTCGAGTTAGCCTCATTTTGATTTCCCACCAGTGTGACTGCAAATAGAGATGAAGAGGCAGTATACAGAAGGGCTGTATCTATTATTTAAAGACAAGTCTGCAGCAATTTCTTCTATCATGACGGGAAGGTGATAGAGAACGGGGGACAGGAAGGAACCTGGATTACCCAGAGAAGCCCCCACCTCCAGCCCGGGGCACATGCAGAGAAAACACGTTCACCTGACGTGGGATCTGAACTCACGTTACTGCTGTGCTATGGGGTGCCCCTTTTGTGTACTACGGACGGTTAGACTTCTGGAGATCCACATTTATGATATAATCACCAATCTTCAGAAAGAGTCCAACACTTTTTTGCGGGGGGGGGGGGGGGTGAAAAGGGGTGGGGTGTTAGTTAATGGCGTTCATGTGTACCGCACGAGAGGGAAATGAGGGCAATGTGTTGCGCGCACCAGCATGCGTCTATAGTTTTTTCTGCTTTGTTGTTGTCTCCCCCTCCCCAGAAAGGCCAGATTTTCGGTGTAGATTTCGCTCGACCGAGTGGGACTTCCATTATCAGACAGAGGCGTGCATCCAAGATAGCACCGATACTTTGCTTTTCTCAGTGATCATATGCAGAGTTTCCGCATGACTGCCTACCACCTGCGAAAACGTCAGGAAATATTAACGTACTTAAGTGGCTGATATTAAAAGTACGACTCTTCGCTCCGTTACATCGGCAAGAGTACCGCGTGCTTAATGATTCGCAGTATTCTAAATGAACCTCAACTGAATTATGAAGATCAGATGCGTCCTTTGAAAGTCAGTTGAACGAACGAACGAACGAAGGAACGAATTTATTGGTTAGGCCTTCGGCCCATATCAAGGGGGTGACAATACCATACACAGTAATCAAAGCAATACATGAAACAAGTATACTCAGGTGCACACGCGCACGCACACGCGCACGCACACGCGCACGCACACGCGCACGCACACGCGCACGCACACGCGCACGCACACGCACACGCACACGAACACAACACGTGACTTAAAAAGCTTGTAGAGGTCTAAGTAAATCCGTCTCTCTCCGATGTAACGCCTTGTACAAGGCCAGGCTTCGTGTAAGTCTTGGACTGCTATCTGCCATAAGCACAGAAAATCGAGACATGGAGGGATATCGATAAAACTTCATAGGGATGTACTCCTTCCGCAAGTCGTCATAACGCGGACAAACAAATAAAAAGTGCAGTTCAGTTTCATCAGAATGACAATATGGACAATCCATAGTATGATGTACATATAAACTTTTTTTTATGACAATTCAGACTGGTAATTCCTAGCCTAAATTTGGTCAGAGCATCCCTAAAGCCTACATGTTTGAGGTATAAAAGATAACCACTAAGAGAAATATCAGCTTTAAACAGGGTGTAAGTGGAAAGTCAGTTGAGAATGCCAGTGTTGCGATCAGTTTTCCATGCCTGGGATAAAGTTTAGACGCAGATTTATTTGGAGACCATAGCCAGGCTAATATAATATGCTTTTGACACAATAAGAAGACGTTCATACGTTTTTGCAGATAAATGTAAATGTCTTTGGTTACAAAAAAGCGTTACAGTGATACACACGCACAAAATGCGTCTTCACAACTGTTGTTGCCACGGCCCCATCGTTAGACCCGTTCAGAGTTTAAAGACTGTATTCCCGTCGGACAATGCCAAGCTCTCTTGTCCCCCCACCACCTGTCTTCTCCTTCTTGTCTTTTCATGAAAGTCACCGATATCTGTCCATTTCCTGCCTGGAATCTTGTGCTTGTGCTATTTTCCAGCCAAGGTTTATAATCATTATGAACATTATTATGGGATTTATTATCAGTGTTGTGTGTTCCTATGTGTTGTCTTATTTTCAATGTGCCCCTCCGGAGTAACCAATAAACATTGCCTTACACGTGCTATTTGGGGATGATAGATCTGGAGCAGAGAGAGAGAGAGATGGTGATAGGGAGGGAAAAGAATAGCATGTGAAGGGGGAGAGGAAGAGAATTTTATTTTAATCATCCTCCCACTGCAGTCATGGAGATGATCGAGCTGTGGAATAAATATTGTGTTCAAGGCCCTTAAAGTGAACTCATTAAACTTTCTTCCCAGAAATTTTTTTGGTTTGGTAGATGTCTGTGTCCCCTGTTGCCTCCGGTCTCAGTTTTGAGCTGACGCTTGTTTCTGACATAAAAGGTCCATCATGCAGCTTTGCAGAGTGTCATGTGTCACGCTAAGTGACAGCGGGGTCGTTTGTGTTTTACGCTAGGTCACTGGGCAGGATGGAAGGGGAGGTGCTGTGAATGACGCTGGTGTTTATTCCTAGCAAACTACAAATGTCAACATTCTAATTTAGACCGCTCTGTGTCGGCATATCCTGTACCCATCAGGACGAGCATGTTCTTGGAATAAGCACTGCCTTTCTATGGCCGCAATTATTCTACCAAGTTTTCGAACAATCAGGAGTAACTCTTTCTCAAACTGGCAACCCTAATGAAAAAGACGGAAAGCAAAAGAAAATCTTACCAATTTTTGCTAACAACTATTAATATTTCAGAAAATATTTTTAAATTGGTTTAAGATTTTAATGCTTAAGCAATCTTTATGAAGTTCCTTTGAAAGGTACATAAGCAGTATTAAGCCCATAGATGTTTGATCTTTTTAAATTTTTTGAACATAGGACAGAAGAGCTGCGATGTTTGTTTTTGGTCATAATTATAATAATTTGCGATCGTGCGACATCTTGTACATAATCACGTTTCAGGGTAAGTGCTTTTCACTTGGTTTCCTTGCCAGACTGCCAGCTGACGTTTCAGTGAAATCGTGGGGTGCTGTCACCTTGGGCTGTGAACCGTCCTGTCCGTGCGCCGCCGGTAACGACTCTGTAATGTCCCTATACAAACCAAATCTTCCCACACAGGATAACGTGTCAGACGAAAGGAAAACGAGCCACACACACACACACAAGGTAGAGAACTTGCGCGATAAGAGAAAAGGGAGATAAGAGAGGATGTTGCGAGAGACAAGAAGGCTAGGGACGCTGTCACCTGGCCGTAGACGATGGTCAAGGAAGATAAACACGGAAGGACGAACAAGTGAGCGTGAAAGAAATGAACGTGGTGGCTATGGGGTGCTATTAGAATAACAGATGGAGCGAGTGGGATGGCTTTGGATGGATGCTGCGGGATGTTGGCGACTTCGCTACACACGCGGTATGAAAATCTACACCTCCAATTATCGAACTCACTCATCACGCAGATTCTTTTAATCTTTTCCAGCAATTGATTCACAGCTCACACCACTCATTCCATTCATGGAGAAAGTGTTGTAACATTTCAGTTGTTTATGCAACAAACTTTTTGAAGACAACACGGTACTTGGTCATGTACAATAACATGACAATGGCCGAGATGGCGATAAGAGTAACGACGTAAAACAAGAGATTAAAAAAAACAAAACTAAAACAAACACAATAGAACGGAACTGAAAAAAGCCGAAGAAAACAAATTAAAACGGAACAGAAAGACGGGTAAGGAAAACCTCTTGACGATGACGTCATGAAATGCTGTTGATTGACGTAACTTGCACGTGATCCTCTTATTACTATCATTACAATCTTTCACGTTGTCATCTACACCACATGCATGACGCCGGGAGTGTCCAGGAGCAGCTCAAATGACGAATCATTCCGCAGAAAAACAAGACACTAACCCTGATGGACTCCGCCTGCAG
>SMGT01013362.1:141364-166943 GCA_004794575.1 Lanistes nyassanus
CCACTGTACCATTATAAACTAACTGACACTAACCCTGATGGACTCTGCCTGCAGTGGGGGACACCACTGTACCATTATAAACTAACTGACACTAACCCTGATGGACTCTGCCTGTAGTGGGGGACACCACTGTACCATTATAAACTAACTGAAGGCCGAAGAACATCGGAAACCTAAATTATCAAATCCTGGTTGTTTGGTTAGTTTAGAGAGAGACAATGGTTTCAACTCTCGGTGATTTCGCACAATGGGGTGCATAGGTCCTATTCCTAACATAAGTCCTGAAACAGTAAGCTGGACATTGCGGACGGGCAGTTTCATCGTCGGGTGGCTGAGGAGTCTACACAATGTTGAGCTCCTGGATGTAATCCTTGGTCACCGCGGGATTCCAGCCCGTAACTTCTTCAGACAAAGCCCCAAGATCTACCACAGATCGAGGTATGCATTCCCTCATCTCCTCCAATTTAAGAGTTTTGTTGCTGTTGTTGTTCATGTTGTTGTCGTCGTTGCAGTCTGTTGTTGGGGTTCTGTGGCTGTGGTGTTCCTGACTGGTAGTCGTATGGTGCTGCCTCCTGGCACGCTGCTGCTGCTGCTTATGATTACCACGGTGGTGCTTTGCCTCATCCGCACGAGCATGGGGTGTAGCCCCTGTTGACCGATCCTAGTACTGTCCCAAAAACAAGTTCATCTTTGCAGTCATTTACGTTTCAGATTTATTGTTATTTTATTTTAATGCCCAGCACTACTTGCAAATTATACTATTTTATTTCCCTAGCACTGCTTCACAGATATGTTAGGTATTTTACACAATATTTCTATTTTTTTAATGTGTCTTACAGATTAGGTGGCAATTATTAGTTCCATTATATATTGGATTTGGCGAGCTGGTAAAAGAGAGGATTCCGGGAAGTATTTCACATTTAGTGTAAGGCTGTATTTGTACATAGCTTTTTTTAAGGTTTACCCGTTCCTGGCTATTTATATTTTACTCTAACAAGACACGTCGAGTAAAACGTTTGTCTAATGGATTTTTATAAATCAGATGGTATTAACCATTTAATCTCATTCCTGCTACACAGATTTGGCTAGAGCTATTGGATGTAAATATAAGAAGATCATTACTTGAACTCTTCTAGCTGTTTCGCTCATGTCTTTTTCGTTCTACCTTTTCCCACTGCAGTTTTAATGCTGGTTTGTAGCCGTGTATTTTCCTTCTGAAGAAATGGATGGATACATCTTGACGGCATTTGTGCGGGTTTCAGTTTTATTGCTCTTACCTCTATTGCTTTATATACTGTTTCATGTGTGGACTGTCCTGATGTCCAGTCATTCATTGTCCATTCACGCGCTTGTCTTCCTTTCCACCGTCACCTGGGAACTTGAGATGTGGCCGCCGTAAACTACACGGATTCTTTTCACCTCCTATGCTCCCACTGTTATATTCTAAAGGAGTTGTCTTTTCTCTTGTCACGTATGCAGTTCGTGAAATTTGAAGCTGGGCGGGGTTGGGTGGGGGTGGGGGTGAGAGAAAGGGAAGGGGAGAGAAAGGGGGGATGAAAAAAAGTTAGTATCGGGTTGGTGAAGCAGATAAGCCATTAAGCTTGTGAAAATGCAACCACCTGATTTTACTGCGGGGGAGGGGGGAGGGGGAGGGGGCAAATCGAACGGCGAGTTCTCTGTCCTCAACATACTGAGCGTCACGCAGTGGCTCATGCACAGCTCTTGGTGACAATTGCAATGCCCAGGTAATAAAACCCAGTAATTTGCACCTACACGTTATAAGAGAAAAGTATAGCGCACATTTTTTCTCCTTTCCAAAGAATATTAACGAGCAGTTTGTGACGTCACCACTGCGATTAGGGACGATGCCGACCGGCAAAAATAGCAGGGGAGCGAGAATTGGAGTCGAGCATTTCCCGTGGACTTGTGAAGTTACCAGGTGTGTTTTATCTATGAACGTCCTGGTTTGTCTGGACTGTAGGTGATAATTTCACAGGTAAAAGCCCGTTGATCAGGTATCCTGTGCTGACGCATGTTGTCTTTCTCCTTACCCTCCCTCTTATGCCCTTCCCTTTCTGCGTGCCTCCTGCACCCACTGCCTCGCCTTTCGCTTCACAGATCTACATATTCAGCCCAGGGACCATAACCGTGCACTTACTTTGTTGGTTTCTTGAATGCCTGAACATGACGTACACTGATTGCTGGATTTTGTAAGTTATCACTAATGTCAGCGTTGTGCAATGACTTGCATGCATGAAAATAACTTAATAGAAGCTTGGGAAAGGCTAAAGAACGAAAGAAATTGCCTTGAACATGGCCCCTGATTCACTCAATATTTAATGCCGGAAAGCTTTGTAAATGCTTTTCGTGGGTTTGTGTGTGTGTGTGAACAACTCAACTAAGCCAGCGCCACAGGAAATATATAGCTTTGTGTATTAACATGTATTCATAAATAGAAACATCTGTATATATATATATATACCTAAAATAAAGGCGTCCTGTTTAGAGACTGCTGAACAAAGAAATGTATAGCTCTTTGTATTAATAAGAACTCATATATAGAAATTTCTGTATATATATACATAAAATAAAGGCGTGCTGTTTCGAGGATGCTGAACAAGGAATGCTGCTAAGAACCATCCTGTCAAATAAACGGTCAGAAAAGGGTAAGAGCAGTTGGTAATTGTGCTCAGCAGTACAGTAGAAAACTCAGCAGTACGGTGGAAAACTCAGCAGTACAGTGGAAAACTCAGCAGTACGGGGGAAAACTTCAGAGTCAAAATGAAAAGTATGTCCTAGTTTTTCTCAGGGCATTTGAAGATATCGTTTGAGCGACAACCAAGTATGCAAGGTACGATGACACAAACAGCTGACCGATAATGTGCATAGTGCTAGGTCAAAGGTCAATAGCACGGTGCAATTCTGTTTTTAACAAATCAAAATATAGTGTCCCAGATCTCACTTTGCCAGAGGACAGTTGGACAACGAGGTATACAAAACACCTGACACAGATAGTTGAGTAATAAACAGAATGTGTTGCATATTCGAAGAAATGGTTCTTTTCACGGACAGTCCAACGATAGGTTCACAGTAGCAACAAATGTAAATTTTTCCACAGGTGGTCCGCTGACTGTACACCTAGTCCTACCAACGTTAGGAACACACACACACACACCATTTGCTTATACAGTCGGAGTTAGATTTTAGTTTTATTAGCTGATTTTCTAATTACTTCAAAGTAAATAGGTTTGAACATACATTTTGAAAATCTGATTGTTATCAGACACTGGTCAATAAATTTTTACAAAAGTCATGTTACTGAAACAAAATTAGTCATTTCTTATCAATTTTTATGTGCTCAACACGACTATGACAGTCAAAATGCAAATTAGGCTAGAAAGTTTTTGTAATCTGCAATAATTATTGTTTACATCACGAAATGCATGCCAGTAGTAATAGGCCTGTGGTTAATACCTGTAAAAAATCAACTCATAGACTACTTTGATTTCTTTGCCTGTCTCTTGTACCGCTGTTCGGAACGATCTCTGGGGAGTGTCCAACAGCAGTAAGCCAGCATGGTAGTGGACCATTTTCCTGATATCTTTGTTTCATTGTTGCGATGCCTTGATGAAAACGTTCGCCATGTTCATCACTAACCATACCACAGTTGTCAGGAAAGAAATCCAGATGGGAATGAAGGAAGTGGATCTTTAGAGACATATTGCAGCCAAGTTTCTGATACTGCATCAGCATGTCTTCTACTAGTTCCTTGTAGTTTTCTGCCCTAAAATTCCCGAGAAAGTTTGTAGACACTAGAAGAAAAGCATTCCATGCTTGTTTCGCATCACCCTGCAGCAAGTTATTCAACCGGTCATCTTTGAAGAGCTCTCGAATCTGAGGACCCACAAAAACTCCCTCTTTAATCTTTGCCTCGCCGAGTTAAGGAAATTTTTCATGCGGGTATATATCGGAAAGCTGGCGAAGTCCGGTCCATGGGTTTCACGAAGTTCTTCGTCAAACCTAGTTTGATGTGAAGGGGTGGTAGCAAGATTTTGTGACCCTCGACCCGAGCTGGGTGCTGGATATTCTTCTCTCCAACTCCTACATTTTGTCTGCAAGTCCATTCCTTCAGCAAGTAGCATGTAGCACAGCATATATGGGGGGCCCAGAGCTTGTCTTGGTCGCCAATCTTGCATCCGAAGTAAAGATGATAAGCCTTCTTCACTTGATAAGTGATAATTTTTTTCTGGTTGGCAAATGTCACTTCCCCACAAATATAGCAAAAATTGCCCACGGTATTAACGCACTTTCAAGGCATTAGTGTTCTGTATTGTAACTAAATGGATAAAATAATAAGTTTTATGTAACAGTAGCTTAAACTGTATCGCACAAAGTGAAATATTTTACATGCTCAACCTTTCCGACTGGCCTTTATATAGAACACTGCTGACGTCTTTATATAGAACACTTTATATAGACGTCCGCTTACTTCAGCAGCCGCCTGCATTAGTACTGCATTGCATCAGAAAATGATGCAATCAACTCTGGATGATGTGTGCATGATGGTATTATGCAATCTGATGCAATATTACATCATTCCAGGCTTATTTAGGATGTTGTTACAGTCCTACTGGATAAACTTACAATGTGAAACAGAAAATGATCTATATGAAATGTCTTCAAAACGAGAGCAAATAAAAATGTTCATAGTCATATTCGTGTTCGGCACACCAAGATACTACAGATTAGGACCTTTTGAAGTCAGTAACAATTTCAGTGTTGACCAGTGTAATTTCTGCACCTTTGATGGCCTTTGACATCTTTTCGCCGTTTTTAAATCGCGGTCGAATCGATCGCTCGCATTTCTCATGAAATCAGCCACAGATGAGAAAGTCGATGTAATAGAAAGATTGTATCTTGAAATCGATAAAGGGCTGCTCGTTTAAATTCGTGTGTTGTAATATACGCAGCACTATGCTCAACCACATTAAGGAGGAAAGAACTCAAATTTTTAAGCATATAATTAAATTCTGTGAAAGAATGCTTGATACAAGACGAGTGTGAGTGACAAAGGAAACGCGGAGAAGGAAAAACAACCCCCAGAAATCCAGGAATAGTCTTAAAGGAAGAATTAAACGCGATGTTAATGAGCGGCATTTGTTTGTTAATCTTCTTCTGTGGCAAATCTCGATTTGAACGTTTTAGTTCCCTTTAGCTAAGGAAAAATGAACCTCTAGAAGCGCACAAACATAGCAGGGACCAAGCACAAAGCATAAAGCAAGGTAGCTTGCACAAAAAATGTTTTCCCCTTTGTCACGCATCAGGTCTCTTATTGCATCTGGGGACCTTATGTAGTACACACTCATTCTCGATTGGTGTGGAGTACCTAAATAAACGGTTTTTCATGGGCGTTCTCATCTGTCTGGTTATACGTTAAGGGGCTTTTTACGTTTTTCGTAACATCTGTATATACAAAGGAGATAACAGCTAATGTAGTCTAACCCAAAACACGATGGATTTTAAAGAGAAAAGAAACAGGTGACTGCTGCTTGGAGTAATTAACGTAACAAACAGAACTTGGCCAAGCGAGACATAGAAAGACAAGATGCATTTTGTCTGATTAGTTTAGAATAGGTTATATCGACATTTATCTATCCGTTGTCTTATGAAATATACCTGTATATTTCGTAAAGCCTGTGAATCCTTTGATGTGCAAAAAGAGAAACGAGAATATTCGCAACTGAACCCAAACCTGGAGACATATTCCAGGGCCGGGCAGCATGGGCGTTGATATCTCCACTTCCGGTAACAAGAGCAGTCTTAATCCTTTATCTGCTTTTGTATTTATGTATACTTTTATATAGGGAGTACTTTATTTCGATTTCTTTTGTCCTGTACTGACGTCGCAAAGAATACGCGGGATATAAAGCTGTGGGTTTAAGGGCCCCCTTACTGAGAGCATGACCAACCTTTTTTTCTGTCATAACCCCTCTGTCGCTTGTTATTATTCTTTCTGTTGTCACCTTTACCTCAGTTGCCACCTTTACTTCTGTTGCCATCTGTACTTGTGTTGCCATCTGTACTTCTGTTGCCATCTTTTCTCTACTGTCACCTTCGTTTGTATTGCTACCTTCCAATTAATTTCTACTCTCCGTAAATGGCTTCTTTCCAACTCTTAGCTTTTCCCGGGCGTGGATTATCAAATTGAAAAAGAATATTCCAGAAGGCGTTGTTCCCCAGTCTAGATAAGTGGGATAGGGGTGGGAGTGGAGAAAGAATCGTCTGAATGTTTTCTTCTAAACGTTCGGGGACACGGTAATTTTCCTGAAGAAAAAATTGACCAGATGTTCTGTAGACCATCTACATCAGGGACACCGGAAACTATCCAATCGGGTAGAGCGCCTTTTTAAAGCTCTTTAGTGAGAATATGCAGTATAAAACGAAATTTTAGTTTTGTGTTACTTTGTATTACTTCGAATACCCTAAAACGGAAACGGGTATTAGTAAAAGCTGCCCATCCAATCTTTAAAGACTGTTTTGCAAGAACTACACTTAAAGGGGAAAATGGCTCTTCATGAGTTCATTGATCCCATAATGTTACCTGTTCAACTGAACCCCTGTCTTCCCATGCAGTTACAGAGAGAGAGAGAGAGAGATTAGAAGGGATAGAGTGGTGAGAAAGAAACAAGGACCCACCGGCAGACAGGCAGACAGGCCGGCAGAGGCAGAGTTAATAGGAACTAAGAGGTGGGGGGGGGGACTTTGGAAAGACGGTAAGTGAGGAGTTTTTTTTTTATTTACACTCTTCAGGTCAGTGGCATGCACACGCGCAGAACACGCAATGATTATTTCTGTGCCCGACTCGTCTCCGTCTGTGTCAAAGAAATCATTTTCAGTCAGTTGAGAGAGAGACGGGGGGGGGGGGAAGAGAGAGACGGGGGAGACTAGGTCACGGGGTCAAGCCTGTTACCTTAAATGTTACTGGTGAGGAAGTATAGTGGTGCAGCCAAGCACGAGCTTTTTAGAAGTCCCACAGTTCCGCCTGACTAGAATTATTAAGCCACTTACCGAATTCCCATGCATTATTGAGGGAGGGTTGCTGATGCATGGCGAGCTGTAAAAAAATCTCCTAACGTATGTTTGAATCTGGCAAGTTCTTAAATCATGTCGTATTCCAGTTATCTGTTTTAATCCGATTACACAGATGTGTTTGAGGCTTTTTCCTAAAAACAGACTACAGTGTATTTACAAGAACCTAATCACAGTGTATTTACAAGAACCTAATCACAGTGTATTTACAAGAACCTAATCACAGTGTATTTACAAGAACCTAATCACAGTGTATTTACAAGAACCTAATCACAGTGTATTCACAAGAACCTAATCACAGTGTATTTACAAGAACCTAATCACAGTGTATTTACAAGAACCCAATCAAACATTACTACTTTTCACCGTAATCGTGTACAAGTACCTACATGACCTTCATGAAAACTCTGTATGAGTTTATATGATTTTGATGAAACCCCGCTATATTAACTCAGTACGCGATACATTATTGCAATGAATACTATTTTTCATGTTTGTGATGAAATTCTACTATTTGTTCTACACTAGTACATGATACATGATTTAACTCAATCATTTATAATTTACATGATTGTGATGAAGCTTTTTCGTTATGGGCACAGAGAGTGTCTTGCCTGCATGTTACGGACACGCATTGTCTGGACATACTGCAGAAGACAATATTCTAGCACCAGACGTTTGGTTAACTGGTGGGGGGGGGGACTGCAGAATCAATCCCCAGTTGTATTAGTGTACTATTTTAAAAATCTCGTCTCCGGGTCTCTCCATCCCATTTCTGTACACCTTGTCTCTGTGCCTGTTTGTGTCTCTGTCTCTGTATCTCTTTGTACACCCACCCCCACCCCCGTCTCTCCGTCAGCCTGTTTCTCCCTGTCTCTGTCTCTTGGCCTGTCCCTGTCTCTGTCTTTTTGTCTCTCTCCATCTCTTTCTCCATCTCTCTCTCCGTCTCTAGCTCTTGTATCTGTCTCTTAATCTGTGTATGTGTCCATATTTAAGTATGGTTATGTATCAATGTAGAGTGCTTGCTATGTGAATGTATACGTTTACGTCGGGCAACACCTCGGTAGGGTGGGTGTATGTACGTATATATGTATTTTGTTCCGTGGGACTGATCAATAAAAAGTGAATCTGTGGATCTGAATCTATGCATCTGTATGTCTCTGTGTCTTTGTCCCTTTCCATCTGTCTCTGTCCTTGTCTCCTGTCCATCTGTGTGCGCGCGCGCGTGTATGTGTGTGCTTGATTATATCTGTCTCTGTGCACTTCTGTCTACCTGTCTACCTGTTAGCCTTTCATTATTTTCTCTTGTCTGTGTATTCTTCCTTATCTTTTTCTCTTTCTATCTTGTCTGTCTTTATTTTTGTCGTCTTCTTCGTCTCACTAAATATCTTTCAGTCCCTCAAAGCTGTAATCGAGTTTTTTTTTCTCGACCACTTTCCTAAATTTCCTTCCCAATGAACAGTCCTTTTAATTTCTGTGTGGCGCGTGCGTGTGTGTGGAAAGAGAGAGAATCAAGGCATGAAACACTGGCTGTCTTTCAAACGACTATAATTCATTTTGTAGTTAAAGTTTCCGTTATCCATACTTCAAAGGTTCTAAGGAGAGAATGTGGTTGAGCAATCCACACTTGGAAACGTTCATTTTAGGAATTCTATTTAATCCAGTCTCCCACAGTAGTTCTAATCCAGACCAGCAAACCCTTAAAATTATATTATTGAATTCATATCCTTTATACTTAAGGTTAGTTTAACTATTAAATATTGTGTTAATCCAAAAACAAATTTCAACTAAATCAATATCGGAAGCCAAGAAATATTTTTCTCTCAGATATGGCTATCTAGCTTATAAGAGCATGCCGGCTGTCTGAACGCCGTCACACGACAGCAAAGCAGCAATCGACCAAAGCAAAAACCGTAAAAGCTGCGCGGCTGTGTCTATGCTGTCATGAGGCTGACTCAAGTACACAGCAGAGCGACCTTTTCGCAGCCGGTTCTCTAACTATGACCTGCTTTAACTGCCGTAGTTACATAACTCCAACAAAGATACCGTAGATACAGCTTTGCTGGCATTACCCAGGGAAAGCCTGTGGGTCACTGCGTACTGCCTTTGCGCATCCCACCTCATCTAGGTCATGGCTGCCCGTGTGAAAAACACTGAATTAAACCTACCTTTTGAACCTAACTTCATAGGGGTGTAGACTACACAACACCCGGTGCGCGCTGTCCTGTGCTTTCACCTTTAGATACTTTTGTCGAACGTCTCTCAAGGCGCGCCGGTGGTAGTGATCCATGTCGTTGTCTGGACCTCAGAGAACGTGACCTACTTTCCGCTTTTTTTTCCGCCAGACCATTATCGTCTGTCATAATTATTCTGCTGACTGACCCACCTTCACAGCTTCAACAATGCTTTTGCTTTTCCCACGCTAGGCATGTCTCTTTCGTCCGAAATCTTTGAGAGGCGGAAACACAACTGCATTGTCTGCTTCGCTGGTGGTCCTCTGTGTGTGTGCAACAGCTTGCCGTGCTGCCTTCTTGTTCTCTCCCCAGTGGATTCTCATAACAGAATGCCTCACCCCAGGAGAGTATTGTCGTCTCAGTCACTGACGGCACGTCGCAACCAAAAGGATCAGACCAATGAATAAAATTCACTGTCATGCGGAATGTAACATTCATGTATTGAATAGTGACTTGTCTAATGTTACCTTGCCTTTCATTGCGTAGAATGAATGCGTTTTGTACTGTTATACCTTTCTTTCATCCAGTTCATATTTTTGGAAGTGTACAAAGTAAGCGATTGTGCTGTATATTATAGGGCTGTCTCATTGTAACGTTTTACGTGTCGTGTTTTGCACCTGGATGTGCGCCTGTGCACTTACAGCGGCAGTACAGTGGAACAGGTAGAAGCCTGCAAAAGCGACTGTCGCACCCCAGATGCACACACTCTTTTTTTCAACAAAAAAGTCGACCATGTATAAACAAAACCACATTTAATTAACTCACGATGAATGGGTGATGTATGGTTGATGTGAATGGCAACGAAAATGTAATGTGAATGTTTTGTTAAAAAGTGTTGTGTTGTGAAAAATGTTCACACCGACCACAAATGTCAGAGTCACCACGTTTGCGTCAGCACAGAATACACGACTTATCTCGCGCGTGAGATGGCACAGTCCGCGTGCGTACTCGGGCTGGTGACACTGGTCGATGTTCCTGATGCGATGACAGATGGGGTGTTGACGGTTGTGCAGTGCTGGAGATGCTGATGAAGGTGACGGCGAACGAAGGACGAAGCGTTGAACTTGACGAAGAAGAAACGAAGAACGAAGAACCGGCGAACGTGGAACAGCGAACAGAAGAAGCGAAACAGAGAAATTGCGAAACGGTGAAAAGGCGAAGCAGTGAAATGGCGAAATGGCGAAATGGCGAAACAGTCCTTCTTAAAAACCAGCAGAACTGTAACCATCAGCGCGGGAGCTTTTGTCGGTCGGTCGTGCGACCCCAGCAACCCCGACAAAAGTGGATAGCGCAAACACTTTCACAATTTTTCAACACGTAACATATACAATTGCAAAGCCACTAAGTGTTTTACGGTAGGCGTAAGCAGAGGGCACAACCAACTGACATGCATGCGTTCGGTAGAAAGGAAATTCTTAAGCATAATTCCATTCGCACACGTTGCAACTACAGTGAAGTTACGCGCTGGCAATGGATGGACAGATGATATAATGCCGTGAACTAGATTCGTCACACTCATACCTAATTTAGGAACGATACTTTGAAAACGCTTGTGATTGTCATTGTTTTGGCGGTGGGAAAGTCAGCAGACGACCGTTGAAAAAACTGACAACTATTGAGCTCTCTTGAGCTAGAGACTCGATTTGTATCGCTTCTCTCTTAAGCATAGCGATAAATTAGATTTCAATGTCGTCATACTGTACCCCGATTCAAAGTGCTAAATGGGGAGTTATGAACACAAATTTAGGGCAAAAATTTGGATCTATTATCCTGCATGGGAGATTTTGATAGGAACTATAAAGATATGATTTAAGGAAGTGGAGACGGGACTCAGTCTTGGGATTATAGATCTCAGTAATGAAAAGACAATTGCAATGAAAAAAATCTAAGAAGATGGGCTGTTCCCATGGCAGTAAAAAATGTTGATGCGTCAGTGATGCCACGGTCCTAACTTACTGCATGAAAGCAAACCTTCTAAAGTAAAACATTTTTTCTCAAAACTGTAGTGCACTCTAGTGGTGAAGGGATTTGATACTTTAATAGTCTGGTAGGTTAAGAACTATAGTTCACATCGCCTTATGTATATAAATAAACACAATATGATTTTACCCCATCGTAAAGCATGCACCTCTGATTGAGAAACAGTACTGGAACTCGAAGCCTAGAAACACCTGTGTGTCCCACGTGCTTTCTTGGTTATAGACATGCGTGCGTGTATGCGTGCTCACCCGTTTGTGTGTGTGTGTGTGTGTGTGTGCTTGCTAGCGTGTGCGTTCGTACGTTCGCTTTTCCTTACACACGTACATATATGTGTGCAATCGATAAACTTTCCACGTATCTCGCTAATGCTTTCATTTCTTTGAATCCAAAGGATTGAGAAGATAAAGATATGTGCGAGGTGTTGATGTTCTCTACTGTCTGTTCAAGTTCTCCGAACTTCTTATCCTGAGAGGATGTCCCTTAACACTTCCTTATATTATTTTAAGAAAGAAAGATCTCTTTCTTTTAACTTCCGAGAATCGTAAGATATCGCCTTATATAAGCAAAACGAGAAGTCACACCTCAGACAGAACCGAAGGTCTGATATAACAGGTGTAGATCAAGAACTTGGCATTCAGGTAAGACATATGTAGGTTGTGACTGCTTATGTCTAAAGTCAAACATTTTTTCAGGGGTAAAATTGCCGGAGCTCGACTCTTCTTTCTGTAATCAAGTGAAATCCCAAACGGGGCCTCCAGCCAGGTCACTGACGTCATTCGTGAGTCCTCCGTTCAAGTCGACTTACGCCCGCCATTGGAGCCCTGTCCCAAGGTAAACGTGCACAGGAGGGGCGCAGCCCCTTTCCTGCGCCTGGAGTGAGACGTCGCCTGTACCTCCCCCCCCCCCCCCCCCCCGTGTATATTTGCATTGGCGTTTTTTTTAAAACTTTGTGGTAGACTTTCTTAGCGAGTGCATAGGCTGGATTTATTTTCAACGGCTTCACGGTCAGATGGGGTCTGTCGGCTGAACTTTTACCACCGTTCACTTGACTGCTAAAATGTCGAAGTCGGATATCGAATGGATATGTGAAGATCATTAGGTGTGAGGAACTATCAGAGGTCAGTAGAAAATGATTGCCAGCTTAATGTACAAAGTCTGTGCAAGGGTCATGCATTTGTTTGGGGCTTGTTATTTTATTTATTCTACGAATTAAAGTACGATACAAAAAGAAAACTTTGGGGCAAAAACATTTGGGTTATTTTTGTACAGTGTCTCAAAATAAGCTTTACAAATGCATAACCTGCGACAAAATATTACATTTTAAAGACTTGTCTTTTATCCATGCGGCACCCTTCACGTGCACACACGTGCAGCTACAAGAACATTTCCCACATTCAAACGCTGTTACTCGTTGTTCATGTTAGATATGAATAGTTCTGTTTATTATTCGGTATCAAAATCGTTTTTATTGGAAAAAAACTTGTATTTAACGAAAAAAGGAATTGTTCGGCAATGTGCCTGTTTAAGTTATTATAAATATATACATATTTATATATTAAATCAAACGTGTGGGGTTCTTTTTTAAATTTTTCTTTGAGTTAGGTCATCATTGCTGACTTCGGATTCCAGTTAAAATAAAGTGTAGGAAAACAGCATTTTTCAAGTTTAGGCCTACTATTTATTCTCTTTGTGTGAAGTAACGATCTAGTGAGTTCAGCTGCAACGATGCAATATTCGTTTGAAGCATCTAATGTTATGCCAAACCTTTCTCTCTGTGTCTCTCCTTCTTTCTCCCTCTTAACTCTTCAGTTTCTTTGTCCTATTTCATTCTCTGTAGTCTTAACTAATATCTTAGCGATACCATCTGCAGAAATATAGACGTAAAACATAACGTTGCATAAAAAGGAGACGGGCGCTCCTGATAAGAATCAACACAGCTTGCAGTCTGTATGTAGAGGAAATAAGATAAGCTAAGGTTTGCCTGTTCGTTTTTATGTATCCACAATTTTTTGTCTTTTGTGTCATGATTTTGAAATCAGTATCCCATAGAAGGTCGTACTTATTTGAAAAAGACACAAACAATCATGTCATAGTAATGTTTACAGACGTTGTTAAGCCAACTTAAGCAAAGATTTTCCCCCCACAATTTTCAATCTCAATAGCTCTCCGCGGTTTGATTGAAATGTATTTGGAACACTAATGCAGACTTTTGCAACAAAGACTTTTAAATAAGTACTGATGTAGAAACTCTTTTTATCATTTCTTCTTTTTTTTTTAAAAAAAGGCTTCATAATGCTTTGTGTCTGGGCGAAAATTTAGTTGCTTTTGACCTAACAAAATTGACTGTTTTTACCAGACAATACGATTGGTTCTGTGCAGTTGTTTTCACTGGACTGAGTGGATCCATTTGGTATTAATTGCTAGCATAATATCCAGCTCCTTCTCGCCTTCTCGTTTAATTACTTCTAGTTTGTGTCAGTGACGTCATTCTTACTGACTTCAGTATTCCTCCTACCAGGGGCGCCATGTCAAAGGAGATTATCGTGTTTCTCGTTCTGCAGCTTCTGAACTCAACACCGTGGGCCCAAATAATTGGTTAGTACCTTTTATTTGTTTGTTTGTTTACTTATCTTGGCATAAAGTACTACAAACGCTGCTTCCATATCAGAGCTGAGCATAGCGACAGAAATAATACTCCTTTTCAAACACCTCTACGGACTGTTATTTATTCTGTTCTTTGTGTCTATATTCTGCTATTTAAGGCCGATCGAAACAAATGGCTACCTCATTTCTAAAGAAATCGCCCTAATGTTTATAAATTTCATCGCCTGTTCTCAACAAAAAGCAAACGACTGCTTACAGGGCTATCATCTTTTATTAAAATCCTGCTCAAAGACTTCGTGGAAATGGATAACTTGTGCTGTATGTTTACTGTTTCTGTTCACTTTATTGCTAAGTCTTACGAGCCTCTTGAGATAGGTTGTTAATTCTTTGCTTATCCTAGTGAATTTCTGCTCACTTTTCTGTTGCTTTGTTGTACTGTTGCTTATGTCTTGTCTTCATACTCCATCGAGGGTGAAGAACGAATAAATGAATTGAAATTGAAATTAAAAGAATCACGCGAGATACTGAATACGCGGCAGGTCGTATTCTACAAAAACACAAAGAGCTTCTCATTAACGTCTTAAAAAGCCAGATCTTCACAATTGCAGTCATCAGAAGATCGTCTAGTGCTGAAATAAGTACAGTTTGTTTGCAAGCATCTATACTTCCTCTGCATCCTATTTATTGTTTGTTCAATCCATTTCATTCGAGCTGTGTTTTCTTAAAGTGGTCCGGTGGCCGAAAACCCGTGTTTCCGCAAACAGTAGATGCGCGATTCAGTACTTCATCGAGTCACACCAGATTCTTACGCAAGAGAAAAGAGTCTCCATGTTCTTGTAGAATTTAAACAAGAACAAAGATGCGTGTACACTTAGAACATGGCATATCAGCCTTTTCTGTAACCAAGAACGTCTGTGTAGCCTCTTAGTTATTTACGTCACGAAGCGCCACAACTTGAAATTTATGTACGAGGGTCATTCTGAAAGTCTTAGAATCCAGGAAGCTAAAAGCAGTACAGACAATCCATTTATGAAAACTCCACGAACGCCAATGCACCTGGACATCCTCTCAAACCAGGCTAAATGTTACTACTTTTTAGACCACGTGGCTTCCTGTATACGCTCACGAAGGCTCGGACGGCAAACCATGTTCCATGTTGTTCCAATAAGACTATCAAACCATGTTCGATGTTGTTCCCATAAGACTATCAAACCATGTTCCATGTTGTTCCCATAAGACTATCAAACCATGTTCCATGTTGTTCCCATAAGACTATCAAACCATGCTCCATGTTGTTCCCATAAGACTACCAAACCATGCTCCATGTTGTTCCCATAAGACTATCAAACCATGTTCCATGTTGTTCCCATAAGACTATCAAACCATGCTCCATGTTGTTCCCATAAGACTATCAAACCATGCTCCATGTTGTTCCCATAAGACTATCAAACCATGCTCCATGTTGTTCCCATAAGACTATCAAACCATGTTCCATGTTGTTCCAATAAGACTATCAAACCATGCTCCATGTTGTTCCCATAAAACTATCAAACCATGTCCCACGTTGCTGCTTCTTGACACGTAGGAACAGGAAGACGTCACAGTGGGAGAGGTCTGAAGAACACGGTGGATGGGATAACAATTACATTCCCTCTTCTGCCAGAAACTCTTTTGTCGCGAGGGCAGTGTGGGCTGGAGCGCTGTCATGATGCAGCAACATTTTACCAAAAACTGTGTTTGGATGGAGTCTGCATCAAGTCTCGAAGATTTGGGGCAAGCAGTGGTGGACGTACGAATTAGAGGGAACTGTACAGGTGACGGTACATCTAAGCAGTGGTGGACGTACGAATTAGAGGGAACTGTACATATGACGGTACATCTAAGCAGTGGTGGACGTACGAATTAAAGGGAACTGTACAGGCGACGGTACATCTAAGCAGTGGTGGACGTACCAATTACAGGGAACTGTACAGGTGACGGTACATCTATCCTCAAGACCCACAGCGGCAACATGTCCTGATTTGGCGAAGAAAGAGACCATCATTCCCCTCTCCCCCACCCCCGTGATTCTTGTTCTTCCTCGGGGTTTGTGGGTGTGTTTGTGTGTGTGTGTGGGGGGGGGGGTTACCTGGAAGCGCCCACACGGAGCGATGTGGCGTCATGTCTGGGTCGAACACCCAAGTTTTGTCTCCGGTGAGCATTTACCATTTCTGACTGTGACAGTCCACTGTTAAATTTCTTCAGCATTCTCCAGCCCAATTCGACCCTACCTCTCTTCTGTTAGTCCCTCAAATCATGGGGTACCCAACGAGATCAACCCTTGTGCACGTCAAGATATTTATGTAAGATGGTGCCTGCTGCTGCTTTTCCAATGCCAGTGGCCTCTTCAGTCTCTGCTAGTGGATCTTTCAGCAGTTTTCCCCGGGGTAACGACACTAACGGGCCAACCAGTACGGGTGCGGTCTTCGAAGGTCCTTCTGCTGCCCTTGGACTGACTGCACCATCTGTGCACACTGGCCTTGCATGAAGCAGTCTTGCCAAGTTTGATCAAAGCTTCAACGGAATCTGTCACCGTTAACCCTCTTTTGAAATCATAATAAATCATGGTTCTAAAGTCACCATTGGTAGGTTCCATCATGCTGTTTGAAAATTTCCTTGGACACAATCTTCAAGAATCGATTCTGAGAGACCCACTGCCTTTAAGTATTTGATGTCAACATCATCGAAAACCTATTCTCATTTCGACCTTTAGATTGTTATATCATAGTGTGATCAGTCTGGATTCTACGGACTTTCAAACTGGGCTTCGTATTGTGAAAGCTCCTTTTGGAGTCGTCTGAACTGTTCTGCAGATGATTCAGTTATTGTGAGCAGACGCCGAAATGGAATCAGCACTTGTCCACGACATGAGAAAACTTTAGGTATTCATCACTTGCTGATTAAAACAGTGTGTCTTCTTTCCGCATGGATGTCTGCAAACGAAAGGTAGCAATCTTTGAGAGGCATTCCGAGGAACTTCGTCATCTCGAACTATAGAAGCGAGTCAACGTTTTCACCGTTTGCTTGTTCTATTATCAGTCTTGCTTTTTTTCGTAGATGTTTTTCGATGACAAATACTTTAGCTGATTTTTTGTTGTCATTGTTCGCATAAATTCTCAATATGTCATGTCACTCTCAGAGAGTATTACACAAATAATGGATTTTTATCCTCAGTAGCTTAGCATATCCCATATCCCGTTTTGCCGTTTACAAGACATGTAGAGTAAATAAATACCCATTCGTTTAGGATTTAAACGTCACGCTCTCCGAAAAAAAGAAGAAATACATTTTGGAGAGGGAGAAGAGATTTTGAAAATTACTAGATCGCCCTTTACTTTCATACCTTGAGAAATGGAGGCTATAGAATCTATGCAGTCCATTAATGCCGAGTTTCAAAGGAAAAAAGTAAAATACCTCAAGTTAATCTTTTTATGCTAAACAGAACACACCCAATCTTCTATTATTACGCCAGTTAATACTGACATGAGGTCTGCATCTCCATTCACCCACCCACCCACCCACCCCCACACAATCGATATAATGTCCCTGTGAATGCGGGCTGTCTACCAGTATCTACCATTACAATGCTAATAAATGATTTTGCGTAAGTTATCCGATTTATTTTTGCCGCCTTTGGGAAGAATTTCCGTCGTGTAGCTAATGCTGCAGAGGGTAAAATGTTTTAGTTAGACGCCTTGTGTCTGTTTTTGTTTATTTTCCAATTGTGCTTGTATTTAGCCTTTCTGTTCGAACACAGCTACTGACTGTCCAACGACTAAACTTAATGTGGGAGGGGGTGGGAACACTATACTAACAAGATGCTATCACATTTGTGTGTGTGTGTGTGTGTGTGAGCTTTCTTTAGTTAGCTATCGAATCTGAAAATATTGCTGCCACCCAATCACACAGCCAAAAATTACTTGGCGAAAGTTTTGTTTTGTTTTTGTTTTCTTTGTTTTTTTTTCATTCTATCGAATGTTTTTCCTTCTTTCCTTTCTTCTGTCTTTCTTACTTTCTTACATGTTCACCAGCTGTATTTGTTTTTCTTCATTTTTTGTTTCTCCTTTCTATCTTTCGTGGAGGGTGGGGTGGGCTGCATTTCGGTATTGTGGCAGGTTAAATGAATTCGACTTGAATTTTACTTTCTGCTGTTTCTTTTTTGTTATAAAAATATTTTGTTTTTGTAACTCTTGTCCTATGAAGACTGCCCGCTAGGTTGGGTAACCTTTAACGACCACTGCTACAACTTTGTCTTCTACCCCACTGCAGCATATGAGCAGGCTGCAGCGGACTGCGAGGTATGATTAATCTGGACCAAAACTAATTGTAAATTCCTATCATTTTGCTCAGCGTTGCTTGCCTTGTTATTATCTTTCTTTGATATTTGATAATCTCTCCCTATGCCTCCACCCTCCAGCTCCCCCTCCCTCACAGTTCCGAATCTCTGACCGCTCTATTTCCTCTCTAAATCCCTCACCTGACAGACGTGCTTTCTCCAGGTGTGGTGTCTGTTTCTGTTAACATGAGCTGTTGGTCTGGGTTTCTCTCGTAACCGTACGGTTTTCAACCCCTCCCTCTTCCGTCAGCACTTTTCATTCCCGTGTCTTCTGTATCTTACATCTACTGTGATACAGCCCTTGTAGCTACTAACTTGTCATTAATTAACTAATCCACTTACTGACAGCTCGAATAAGTCGAATACAAACACTGGTAAACAATCATCCCACGACCACTCGAACAAATAAGTTGAATACAAACACTGGTAAACAATCATCCCACTGACCACTCGAACAAATAAGTTGAATACAAACACTGGTAAACAATCATCCCACTGACCCCTCGAACAAATAAGTTGAATACAAACACTGGTAAACAATCATCCCACTGACCACTCGAACAAATAAGTTGAATACAAACCCTGGTAAATACAGCTTCCTTCAAAGAGATCGAGTGTAGCAAAACGTGAGCGCGCGCACATCTGAACACGTGCTAAAGCCTCATTTTGGTGTAGACTTTGAGGCGTTTTATCTATTAACTGTTTCCTTTCGACCTAGGTAATCCTTGGGAACTCGGCGAGACTTCGCACACTTCAGTCTCGCTGCTCTTGCCACAGAATAAGTCAAAATGGTTGGACTCGATTCAGCTCTTTGGTCGGGATTAGCACGACATTACTTTAACAAAACCCCATTTTCCAGCGAAAAAAAGGCGCCTACTAGCTTCTGGTTATACCTTTGCCTTAAATGTGTCACATGGCCTCTTAACAATCCATCTTTTTTAAATTGCCTTTTGGAAGTGTGAAAGGAAGAAACAAACTGTCGAAATTCCTTGTGAGTGTTTTGCTGCTAATCTTTTTCTAATATCATTGTGCAGAAACAACGAATGTTACATATTAATCTTAAATTATGAAGTTGTCCCTCCTGGGCTACAACTACAGAAGTTGGATCTTCTCCCCCTCCCCCCCACACACACCCCACCTCCGTTACAGATTAGCTTGTGAGTATGTATATGCGCGTGCTGGACGTTCAAAGCCAAACCAGCTCCCTCCACCAAGCATAACGAGTTATTGCAAACATCGTGACTCCTAGGTAAATACGCGATCCCTGGGGTCGGACCGAACCGACCAAGTGAATTTGTATTCTGAGCAAATATTAGACATGAACTTCTTAAGCTTTCCCACGACGCTCTTTACCGCTTATTTTCAACCTCCCACAACTCGCAGCTCTTGTTGACTGCAGGTTAGTGTAGAACGCGTGTGTAATATAAGCCCGCCTCGGTGGTCTGACGGTCAAGGCGCCCCTTCGGAAGAAGGGGGTCGACGTTCGCGTCCCGGCCAATTCATACCCAAGACATAAACTGGCAGTCTTGTAGGTGCCCTGTCAGACGCCTGACACTATCAAGAACAGTGCAGGGACTGGTTGGTCCGGTGTCAGTATAATGTGACTGGGTGGGACTGAAGCCAGTGTTGGGACATCAGTCCCACTTGTGACAGCACGTTAACTTGTCTCAAGCAACACCGTCCTGATATGCACGTAGTTTGCAATAGAAACCCAAACCAAACCTTACGCAAAATAATTATATTCATATATTTAAGATTATATATTTACGATTATAATTTTACTGGTAATTTAACAACAGGTTCGATGATAATGGGCAGGTTTTCTCACAGTCATCATTTTCGAGAGGATGTCATCTTGTTCTGGCCCACTCGCTTCTTCCAAAAATATTGCCGACACGGGCAGATAATTCTGTGTGCTTTCGCTGTTCCCAGCAGGTTGCGTTACATAATTAACGCCAGCTTTGGGTACAGTTCTTTCAAAACTGTGTTCAAAAGATAAAATCCGGTTCTTTTATTCGAAGCCACCCCCCCCCTTATTTTGTCGCTTCTATTCAGCGATCTCTTTCTCTGAAGACTGTAGCTGTCCCCGCACCGTCTCTGTACTCTTGCCACACAAAATACATATTTTTAAGTGCATGCAGGCACGACTACTTACCATGGAGAGATTTTGTTTTCATTCAGAGTTTGCAGATGACATATTTCTTCACCCGCTTTTGGGAAGACACGTGCGTCAGAAAACTACCGAAAAATGTGAATTTAGTTTGAGACGTATATGTGTTATACGTCAATACTGTGAAAGTGATTTGAGCTTAATAATAGTTCAAAAAGTTCATTCCCTCTTGATAATAAATTCATCTGTTTGCATCTTGTATTAATAGAGTACTGTGTAGTTACTGGAACCCTTTCCATGGATAGAGTTTGACTATCCCCCTTTATGAACTGTTGGCAGCAAGATGGTGCCTACTTGGTGAGCATCAACAGCGAAGCTGAATTTGACTTCATCTCTCAGTGGCTGACCCGCAGCGAGCTAGACAGGTGAGGAAATGGGCTTCAGAAACTGGGATTAACAAAACGTTAAATTCGGTCATCTTAACTGGCCGCGTTTACAGATAACTCACGAACGAACAGGGAACAGAACATGATATCACATAGGGTATACTTAATATGTGACTGGCCAGTCCTGACCTCCCTTACTGGAAGCTGAGGCAGTATGGAGGATGTCGTGTGGTAATAAATATTAGAAGCACGGGTAAGCATTTCCTGTTGATGTCGTGAACATTATAGAGATCGTTCAAATGCACACAATGCTTGGTATTCATCCTTTCATATTTGCAAAGGTAGTACTGAAGATCTGCTCAACCATTTACAGACCCAAATGACCTCAAGTACATTACTGCATGTTATCCCTAGTCAGGAAATCCAATGCCCTCGTCTGCTGACAGCCACACAATGGAGGCACTGGGGAAGAAAGAGAAGCGGGAAGAAGGAAAGAGGGAGAGAGGCCGAGACAGGGAGACAGACAGGAGACAGACAAGAGACAGAGGATAGGGGAAGGAGAGAGGACACGAAGATGAGGGGTGGTGGATTGATCGGAAAGGGGAGGGATATTCAGGTCTAGTTTGGCGCTAAAGCAACTACAGTTCCGCTCCAATTTCACTTTAATTGGCGTTACCAAAGAACTTCTGAAAAACATGTTCAGGTGGCTTGTTTTATGGGGCCGGTAAGCAATGAATCTATTCCTGTTTTACAATAAACGCTAAGTCCTTCCTTTCTTTTCATCTAAGAATAGTTCTTTTGACCTGATAATATTTCAGATTTATTCTAAGCATTTAACAACCTTTTATCCTCTTGCTGGAAACGTGGATGAAACAAGGAGCTTTTGCAGAAGTCCATGCAGTGAGCTGAAAACAACATTAAGGCTAGATTTGCGTGTTCCGAATTGACATTGATTTAACCGGTTTCAGACCTTTGGACTTAGTCTAACACAGCAATAAGTAGGAAGATCCCCAAGCTTCTCCAATGAAAATGCGGCTTAACGTCGTCACAATCAGATCCCGTACTACTGTCTTGCAAAGATTTGTGGTTGTTGATTTCCAGAGAATTTCTGCAGTGGGAATCTTGCGGTCGAACCTGGGCTAGCTTGCATGGGCGGTTATATTAATTCCGGTTCATACCTAAAGTGCACGTCAAATACATAGGGCTAGTGGGTTTTACGAACCTCTTTTATTAACGGAAGGGCAGATAGAAATGCTAATGCATGCCAAGCCAGGATTAAGTCTTGCAAACGGTTGAACTAATCACTTACCTCTGTTTTCATCATGGTGCAATATGTGAAACCTGCATAGAATCTGACCTCGCACAATGGAGTTATCTTGGAATTATCTTTCGATAATTTAAGCGCTCTGTCCTCATTGGTTCTTTATTAATTATAACTCGCACAATGAATTAGCGCTGAGGGGAAATTACTGGAGCACAGCAAGGCATTTCGTATCTTTTGGAAGACCAGATCTCGCGTAATCGAGCCCACACCCATGGAGTCAAAACCCTCCCACAGTCCCCAGCCGTGTTGCCCTGCTGATCTCTGTTCCCATCACCACTCTGTTTTGACATCGGTTTCGTTTGGACCGATGCCTATTAAGCGTACACGGAAAAGACGCGCTCTCTGGTACTCAGCGGTAACAGACCATGGTCTAGATTAAGGCTTTTGACATCGTCCGCAATGCTCAAGTACCAGTGTACTTGGACTGTAGTTACTAAACTGGCGTGTTTACTTCAATGTTAATACTTCAGGGGATTATCTTTTCTTCAAGTTAAAGAATTCCATACTTCATAACATATTTAGGTCTCCAAGCGTAAAAGAATATATATATATATAGTGAGAATCTAAGCAAGCATTATGTTTTTAGATTATGTGTTGATGCTGTTGTGATATTGTCGTCTGTGGATGCATAGACACATAAGCGAACTGGTATTATATTAAATTCTAATATCAGTTTCGGGTCCTTGGATGCGTGTTTTATATGCCCGAGCCTCAGCCCTGATAAAAAAATTAAGAAAGAAACAAAATATTAATATATATATATAAAGAAGAAAGATCTCCCGTCTCCTGCGTAAGGGGTGAAGATAAAACGGAAATATGGCCACAAAGTCCACATAAATTTAAATATTTTGACAAAGATGATTTTCCTTGTTAGCCTTTGGTTGTACATTTATAGCCAACTGGCAAGCATCACACCTTTAACCGTTCTATAAGGTGTTGTCTGGACATTATAATGTAGTAACAGGTTATAGAATTTTTTAGCATATCTAATTTTGGATGGATGGATGGATGTGTACAGGTCCCGGCGATGGTGGACATCAGGGATAGGGGCTGGCCAGGCGTTGCATTTCGAAGGGGATGGAACAGACCCGGTGCTGGACATGTCCAACAAGTGGGGTGAAGCAGGTGTAGGTGACAAGGCCAGCCTGTATATCGTCTACGCCTTCACCAGTAGGTAACACTTCCACGGGTTCTCGTTCCTAACCCCTTGTGACACGCTTCGTTGCTCATGTCCCCTTTTTTCTTCACTCACTTTTACGTCGTGTCAGGCTGCTATGAAATTCTAAAACAATAAAACGCTGGAACGCTAAAATATTTATATCTATATCTAGAAAAGCTAAGGCTTTCCTTCTTTCAGAACCTTCTGTGCACATCACCCTCCGCTGTCACCAACAAACTGTGTTTTCGGAACGATTAAGCACGTAAAATGCATATAAAAATGTCGAAATCTGGAGCATCTTCACCTTCAGAACGAGCATTGAGACTGGGTTACACGGACGCTATTTACTTTTCTCTCCTCACATAAAAGTGCCCATAAAACTTAGAGCATTAGTAGTCCTTGCAGTGAGTACAGAACCAAGAGCAAAGCCAACAGGAGATTTTTTTTATAAAAAAAGAGACTAATACGGGATTTGCACGAAACACAAGGGTGGGAACACAATATTCATTGCTATTCCCAGGACAGGTTTCAACGGACAATCTAAGGCCTTTCTCGTGTTCAAACGCAAAAATATGAGCAGCATCGCAGACAAGAACGCGTATGCAACCCAACGCCTGTCCGCTTGTCTCTGTCTGACGTCATTCTGTCCATGATGGGGGTGGGGATGTCGCGACACCATACCTTTCCTAACAGTATTTGTGTAATCCTCGCTTTACTTCCACTTCACTAACATCAGTGAAAAACATCCCCAGGTGTTCCTTCATGTATCAGAGGGTTGGGTGGAGGTAGGGGTAAGCTTTGAGTTTCAACATGTTTGTCTTTAGCGATACCCAGTTCCGTTCCCAGAAGTGTTCTGACAATCAGAGCGTGATGTGGCCCAGTTACAGTCCTTGACGTCAAGTGAAATTTCTACCTTTTTTATGGCCCTAATGGGTGGATAAGGAGGGTGTAAGGAAATTTGTTTTCTCATGAAAAGCATATACTTTGACAAGAAAAAGGATATCTATTTCTATTTATGCAAAACTTACACTTAAATTTTGGTGACAAACAGAACTACTCCTGGTTATAATTTCAGTTTTAGAATATTTTCTTCTAAACAATGGTATCATGTCTGTTCTGAAGAATGTTCTTGAAGGTGTCTAGCGTCACGATGAAAACAGCTGTTTCAACTATCAAGATAAAGTAGATAATCTTTCTGTTTACAGCCTATTTCTAGGGCATTGCATTACATGGGTTACACATCAAACAATAATTTGTCCTTGTAACGTCTCAGACTTCTGAGAGTTTAAACAGAAAATAAAAACAGTGACATAAAATTCGAAACGTTTGTACTTGACAGCACGAAGCTAGTCCTGTACACACATTTTACTCTTTATTAAAAAAAAGAGTATTGAATGAACAGATCGAAGTCTTCAGAGTCTTCAGATATGTATAACCGCTCTAGTCTGTCTTCAGATATGTATAACCGCTCTAGTCTGTCTTCAGATATGTATAACCGCTCTAGTCTGTCTTCAGATATGTATAACCGCTCTAGTCTGTCTTCAGATATGTATAACCGCTCTAGTCTGTCCCTCCCGTCAGCTCTGACGAATTCCTTCCTGTGGAGCCGACAGCAGGCAAGCGAGAATTCACCGTACGTCTGTGAGGTCAGCCGGTCACAATCTTTCCAAGTGCACCAGGCTCAGAGAGACTTCTGTGAGTACAGCCACAGTAACGTACGCACCCACACAAGAACGTACGCGCGCATGAACACAGTGCGGCACAAAAACTGTCAGAACCACGATCTCTTAACAACAGCATAAATTTACACAAACTTTTATTAAGACTGCATAACTATATTTTCTCTTCTTCCTCTTTTCCCCCTCTCACTCTCTGCGTGCGTGCATACGGCGCGATGTCATTAACGCCAGCGCCAGGACACTCAGGGTGGCAGACATTTTAAAATAATGTCGCTTGCAGGGAATGTTTGAACATTAGTTACATGCACGAAACAGAAATGATCAGGTGGAGTTTTTCTTGGGTTTCTATCGACTGTAGCCTACGGGACCATATACCAAGATCCTCTCAGCGTGCCCCGAGGTCCTCGCTTCACTGTCCTGCCACAGCCGGTGGTTGTGGTTGGTCAGCAGAGCTCCATCTACCTGGAGTGTGTCGCGGACAGCAACCCTCCCTCCTCCTATACGTGGTAAGCACATTGATTTATGTATTACACATTTCCCGATTTTCTTCTAGTTTCATTGACTGTCCACTGGCATTGTTCCTAGGATTATGACTTTGTTAGCATCATCAGATGGTTTGCCCTGTTTCCAAGACCACCT
>SMGT01013362.1:167120-187111 GCA_004794575.1 Lanistes nyassanus
TTATGTATTACACATTTCCCGATTTTTTTCTAGTTTCATTGACTGTCCACTGGCATTGTTCCTAGGATTATGACTTTGTTAGCATCATCAGATGGTTTGCCCTGTTTCCAAGACCACCTAATTAAGTCATGCGTGAATGATGTGATGCGTAAAGCGAGAATTTCTCATGTTCGGAATTTGGATGGATGGATGGAGGGAGGGATGGAGGGAGGGAGGGAGGGAGCTTTAGCATAAAAGGATAAGACTTGACGAAAAGCGAGACACGACCAGGGACCACCGAGACAATAGCTGACGGATTACCGTTACCTCGATCAGAAGTAAGCATTTCCCAAGCTTCGTATACTCGCAGGTACAGGCAGACGCCGACGTCTGTGACGAAGATTATGCCGGAGACGGACAACCGCTACAGCCTGACCAATGGTCGCTTCTCCTTCCAGAATCCTCAGGAGGTCAAGGACGCGGGGATGTACTTCTGCGTGGCCGAAAACGAGTTCGGCTCGATCAGAACCCACGCCGTGCGGGTGTCGTTTGGCTGTAAGTGAAAACTGCAGCCAGTTTCTCACAGGCAGCGAAACAAATGATACCCGCAAAAAGTCATCCTTGTCACAGTATCAGGGTTTGGGTTTACGAGAGGCAACTTAATCTGACTGCAGTCTTCTCTCGACCAGAAACATTACTCTGTAACGATATATGACTTTAAACGGCATACCCTTTAACTGCTCATGCATATAGAGGTAGTGTTGTGGGTATTTTAAGGAAATAATTTGTTCCCACCCTCATTTTTGTCGCTGCTTATGCACTTTTATTTTTAAGAAGCATTTCTTTGAAATCGGTATGAATAAGTTTAGACATTTTATTTCTTCGCATTCAAATTCTAATATTCCAAGGGAGTGGCGACAGTGTTGTTCTCATGTATAATACTTACTTTCGCATGTTTACGTGTCTGCCTGTGTGTGCATGGGCATGCATACTTGTGTGTGTGCGTGCGTTTGTGTGTGTTTTGCATACGTTTGTGTTATCAGATATTGGCGAATTCTCTAACGACCCTCCTGGCGCTGTGCGAGCAAACCTCTACCAGGGGACAGTCATTAGCTGCAACCCGCCTCGCTACAATCCAGGTATGTCGAGCGCTTCAAATTCTTGCTTGCTGCTTGAGTAAAATCCCAAACCCAAAGAATCCCAGAATCTCATGGTGCAGGGATGGTTTCTCCTCGCACGCGTCAGACGCCGATTTGGTGTGGAAAATTATCAACAGTAGTAAAGAATCGTTTCTGTAAATCACTGTTCTCGCCTTACAGGGAGAGTTTTCACCGGCCAGCAAAAGGATCTTATAACTGGCTATATTCTGGCTAAGGCCATGGTGCGTTTAGTGTATTTTCCCATCGAATGCAGTTTGAAGAGAAAACTGGTCGATGTTACATCAGAGTTCAATGTAGCGAAGAACATGAGACGGTATGCCACGGACAGTTCTTCGGGCATCCACAGAAGCAACGTTGCTTTATCCAGGGAAAAGTAACTCTCAACATTGTGCTATTTATCTATCCCTTCCAGACCATTTACCTCACCTGCTGGCAGTGAGTGGGCTAGAAAACATCAGCCTAAAAGGACAATCGTTTACTTGCGTCTGAAGCTCAACGTAATTAGCAGTTGAGCTAGTCTAACCGTTTTGTGTAACCTTTGACCCTACTTTTTTCTGGTCCCAGGTGCGAGTTTCCAGTGGTTCAAAGGTCCAGGCGTGAACTTCGTTCGCCCTGAGATGAACACGTACCAGTTCATTTCACAGAACGGACGGCTGTATTTCTCGGAGACGCAGCTGTCGGACGCCGGAATGTATCACTGCGTCATCACGCTGACCGCGCCGCTGGGCCAGAGCATGGCCACCCTACAGCCGCCCAGCAAGACCAGCCTGGGAATCGAGCTCATCATCCGAGGCGACAGTGAGTCGTGCTCATTCCTTAATTCTTTGACTTCTTGCTTTGCAGACTTGTTATTCCACTTAGTTATGGAAATTTATTTCAGTTACGTTGGGAAATTTAGTGTTTTCTTCCGAAGCTCTACATCATTTTGTTCTGGAAAATCTTGGTCATGGCATTCTCCAAACTGGTGGACAAACCTTTGCTGATGCTCTTCGGTGTCACGGGATGGTTGGTGTAGCAGCATAGTTCTTTCGTCTTTTTCAATTGCAATTTCCACTTAAATTTTTTACCAGTAGTATTTCGATGATCGCAGCTGCTACAGACTTCGGCCCCAACATCCACAACGACTTTCCGGCTGTGTTCCCCACCCCTGCGTTGCGCGGTGAGCAGGTTCGCATAGAGTGCTTCGCTTATGGCAGGTACGTACATAATTTTGAGGAAAAATGCAGTAACATTCAAGCAACGCAAAGTTTCCGTGGTTTGATAGAGACTTCAAAGAGTTACCTGATGTTAAGAGTAGGCGTAGTCTTTCTTTAGACTAAGCATACTTATTCCATTAACAATTCCCAGCAAGCACTGTCAGCAAGCATTGCTTCGGCTACTTCTACCGCCATTACCGGCACTGGTACTAAACCTTTGTCCCAGACTCCCGCTGTACTATACGTGGACTAGAAGCAACGGACCCATACCGGAGAAGGTGCAATTTCTGGACGAAGGACGAACACTGCTCATTCCCGACGCACAACTAGAGGACTCTGGCAACTACACGTGCCGGGTACAGCAAGGCTCGCGCTCATTCGACAACAAAACCATTGCAGTGGTGATAGAAGGTAAGCAATTCATGCTTTGCTCGAAGCCAGAACCACAGGTGAGAGTAACTAAATAAGCAGCTTGAGAACTAAAAGCAATGGTGAAGGACGACAAGCAACTAATTGGGTCACCAATAGCAGAACGTAAGCACTTTCTGCATCTTGTCCAGGAAAGTTGCTATCCCACTGATAATAGCTCAGATCAAATCCATTGAAGTAGTTAGAGTATGAGCCCGCGACCGCCGGGGGGAGGGGTGTTTCGGGAGGCTGAAAACGGCGCAATGAACAGAATAAAACAATAGAAGAATCCAAAGTAACGTGAGAAATATTCTTAGTTTCAATCTGTGAAACTAACCTGGGGGTCCATACACAAACTGCTTGACATCGTAAATGTTGGGCGTTCGTTCTTTTGTTGATATGTCGATTTCTTTCATTCGTTCGTTTGTTCATGTCTACTCTTTCATTTCTTCGTTTGTTCTTTTATTCATTTGGTCCTTCCTTCCTTTCTTCTTCCAGTTCTTCCTTCCTTTATTCGTTCGTTTGTTTGTTTCTTCTTTCCTTCTTTCGTTCCTTCCTTCATTTGTTCATTCGGTCTGTCGTTTGCAGCGGCGCCGTTCTTCATGTTCCCCCTGCGAGATCAACACGTAGACATAAACAGCGATGTGACCCTTCGCTGTTACGCTGGCGGGGTACCCCGTCCAGTCTACTCCTGGTTTAAGAACACACAACCTCTGACCTCTGAAGCTGGCGACGTAGAGGTCTCTGGGAACGTGCTGACCATCAAGAGAGCCGACCCGTCACGTCACAATGGCATGTACGCCTGTCAGGCCGCCAACCTGTACAGCACGCGCGTGTCCACGGCGCAGATCCGGGTTTTGTGTGAGTGACGTCACACTCCCAGCATCTTAGGTTATCTGCCCCAAACGACACTTCATTCTCCAGATTTCGAATTGACTGTTGCGTGTATCATGCTAACCATGCACCTTTCTTTTCCCTGCCCATCTCACTGACTGCCTGTCTTTGTGGTTATTCTATGTATTCTTTCTTTGCCTTTCTCTCCTTCTTCGATTCCACCCGCATTCCCTGTCTTTCTTTTAGCCTATATCCAATCCATCTTTCTTTCTCCTTCGCCTGTTGTCCGTCTTCCACCCTGGCCATACTCCGGCATATATATGTATATAATGGCCCAGAGAAAACCTTTGAAAACACCATATACGGTTTTTCGGGTGGGGGAGTGGTTGTTGTTTTGGTCTTCTATTCTGTTTTCTATTCTGTCTTGGGCATTTCTGGTTGTACATCTATTCTACCAGCCTTCTAGGGAGATCAGTCTGAAATAATACGTTATCTAAACTAAAATTAACCAAATCATTTCAACAACACCTGTTTGTGTGCGAGCAAAGGAACACTACGTGAGCGTTCGGAACATGTGTATATGTCATGTGTTACTGGCATGTGTAGCGTTTGCCCCCAACTTCAGCAAAAGACCAGTGGACGATTCTCAGATGGCAACTGTTGGCGGGAATACAACCATCATCTGTCAGCCAGAGGCCTCCCCTGCGCCGGAAATCACGTGGTCTCATAATAATCAACCTTTGAACCTCGTGCGGGGCGCCGTCGGTCGGATTATGATGCTGGACAACGGAAATTTAATGATAACTCAGATACAGACATCGGACCAGGGACAGTACACATGCACCGCAAAAAACATGGTGGGCGAGGCTTCGAGTGCGGGTTTGCTGACTGTAGTGTGTAAGTACCAATCGTTTAATGTGTTTGCAAGAAAGTTACCTGGTAACCTGAGTGCGATTCTACTCCAAAAGTTTTCTAGTCACAGTGTTGTTGGCTAGGTACTGAAAAACCTGGAGAAGAGAATATTGTACACAAGAAAAATAAGCAGGACAATATTTTACAATTTTCAAGAAACTCCAGCATAATAATCCTTACATTGTGTTCATGGAGATAATAGCAAGGACTGATCACTTTAGATCCACGTAGCTTTCTCCGTAAGAGGGTTTTGATGCATGCGTGTTCCATACATAAAAAGTCTATACATTTCTGACATCGAATAATACTCTGACCACGTTTGCTTCTAAAAACTAAGACATTAGTCCTCATGCAGCTTAGGGCCATTCTTAATTAGACGAATGTGTATCCAGCATCCCCAAAGCTACCTCTTGGCTTAGCGTCAGGACAGCGTATGTACAAGATATAAATGGCCAGGTTAGGCTGACTAACTCGCACATTTGTCTGGTTAAGAATTAAATGTGCCCTAACCCCATGAGGAAAAACATATGCAAGACAACAGAATAGCCGACTTATTGGCGTCATGACGGATATGCTAGAATAATTTCCTTGAATTTCCCATGTTCGAAAACCGAATAGCTTATTTTTCTCTCGTTATTCTGTAATAATTAAGTTATTCTGTCGTCCCGGGAGCAAACAGCTTATTCCAGGTTCCCCGAAACAGCGTTTTCTGAGACAGAAACAAATCCGCTATTCGGGAATAAATTTAGCACTATTTACGGTGCCTTGATCTCTGAGTACTCTATATCCCAATATAGTTTCTATATGCGTAAACAAATTTTTTTGGCATTACGATCCACTTCGCCGATTTTCGGAGGCGTTATGTAAGCGCGTCTGTGTGCGTGCGTGCGTGTCCGTGTGTGCGTTTATCGAGTGCAGCGCGTGCAACAATCACCTTGCCGCCACGTGACACGAGCGTGGAAGTTAACAGCACCGCATTCCTGCAATGTCAGGCGTCTTACAACCAGCGGTTTGTGGACCTGGTGTACTCCTGGACTTTCAACGGCGTGGAAATCGACACAGCCAATGACCCTACTTTCGAAAACGTACGTAGATTGGACATACACCCCACAAGATGTGGGAAAACAGCAATGTTGATGTCACGCGGTCCGACTGTATGTCAAGCGACATCAAAAAATATTCTAGCCATCCACAACGAAAATGAGATTTAATTGGCTAAACCTGCAATCATAATCAATCAATCAATCAATCAATCAATCAATCAATCTTGTTGCAGTCTCAGAAGGAAGACCAGCCTGGACTGTACATCATCAACACCCAGTTTGAGCACGACGGCGTGTACGAGTGCCGAGCGCTCACAGTCGACGACACGGTTGTAGCTTCCGCGTACCTGACAGTTCAAGGTGAGAGAAGTTCATGCATAAAAAAGTTTCTTCACCCCGTACAGTCGCGTTGGGGCTCATTTTAAAAATAAATAAACCCACAGGTCAGTTACAGCAAAGAAATAAAGACGCGGGAAAATATAAATTTGTACAAATGGACTCGTGTGCAGGATGCACACATAGACACTCACACGCATGCACACCCACACGCAAACAAGCGCATGTAGAGCTAGCCGCAAGTGCAAATCGCTTTTCCGAGGGAGGCGGGCAGGGGGCAGGGTTGTCGTTTGAAAGTTTCTAGAAACAATTCCCTGTTACCCCTGGAGCTGTTGGTGTCGATTGTGTTCGTTTGACATCAGTGGATAGCACTTCACGGTTCTCTACAGGGAGACGGAATGTTAAGGTCGCTGTTCTGTGCCTGAAGTGTTTCTCTGACGGTATCAGTTGGCCGAGCAGTGGTGGGGGTGGGGGTGAAACGGGGAGAGCAGGCAGCGTTCATTCGTGGTGGCCTGTGGTCTGACAGAACAGAGGCGTCCTTGGCCGCTAAGGTTACGGGGAAGGGGGGAATCGACATTGACATTGACAGTTTCTTTTCGTCTACCATTTCAGTCCCACAAGGGGAGGGAGTATCCGTACATAACTACGATAAATATAAAATACAGCAATGTAGTGCCATTGACAATTCAAATATTAAGGTATAAAAATCCCTTTTAAAATAATGTAAAATCGTCATATATCCTTTTGGTAGAATTATACAATATATTCATTTAATCTTTCGCTCAAACACATACACACAGAAAGAGAGAGAGAGTGAGAGAGTACACTGTCGCTTACGCTCTTCTAACTAATTCTTTGTTTGACACGCCATAGAGAGCCACACATTTCCCATTACACTGAAGGAGGGTAAACGTTTTGCTGAGATCCAAGGAAGGTGTATAGAACGACTACCTAGGAAAATGTCAAAAAGTTGAAGCATAGCTGCACAAAAATCCAGATATATTGAAAATGGTTTGTGGGAATAATGTCTTGGTCTGTTCAACCAAAAACATTCTTATCTGTTACTTATACACCCCGAAAGTACCTTACCTCAAGCTTCCTCCACCCATGTTCACTCACACAGGCTGAACAAGGGTTAACCTCGTCTTTGATTCGTGTGGGTTAGCGTGGTGGTGGGTGGGTGGGGATAACATCTAATCCACGTGTTTCACTGGCAGCAGACGTTATTTTCGGTCTTCGTTATTTAACGATCAACAGAAAATGCTGATGCAGGCCGAAGAAAAAACATAAACTCAGTTCTTTTGTGTTATCTGTAATCATTCCAAGTATCTTTTTATGTGAAATGGGCTGAATGTCATGTTCTCCAGATTGTCACAATATCATGGAAATAGAGAGGCCTCGGTTTAGTCCCGAGCACTTTCACGTCGTGTAACAGTCCTTTAGGGGTTCCAGCTGCGGTCAGCTGCATGGGCTGTGTGGAAGTCTATACTGTTTCAATTACCTAAAGTGCTAACGGAAGAAATTTTAGGCGAAGCGTGGGGTAAGATTCCCACCTTTGGTTTACACATGGGGTAGATGCTGATCATTCCTGGATCAATAATCTCCATGTAATGAATGAATGAATGAATGAATGAATGAATGAATGAATGAATGAATGAATGAATTGTATCTCTGAGAGATACCAGAGACCGCAAAGGCGCAAAATCTCATAAGACATAGAGCGAAAGCACTGCTGCGGACTGTCCCGTCAGTTGTAGCTGGAAGCTCAAAAAGTGATTTTAGGTGTCGACAAAGCACTGACAAGTAAAGCTAAAGGTGCCGCCATGTCCTTTCGTCTATCGAACGAGCTGTAGAACTCATAAAGCTGGCCTCAATAGAAGATTTTTTCCTGACGCTTTCTGTCGCCTTCCTTCAGGACCCCCGAGCGAACCTGCCGGCCTGTTTGGTCAGGTGGCTGGGGACAGCTCGGTCATCCTGTCCTGGACTGTTGGCGACAACCACGGGGCAGACATACTCTTCTTCAACATCGAGTACATGACCAACTTCAATCCCATATGGCGCTATAAATACACACGTAAGTGTCGAAGACATCATCGTCGTCGTCATCATCGTCGTCATCGTCACCACCTACAACAACAACACCCTCACCACCACCACTCGCGATGTTATCTTCCACTAACGTTGGTCATGTCTATGTCAGTCCTTTCTGTCAGTTCACACCCGTGTTATCTCCTCCTGTTCGCAGAGCTCAGGAGTGCTGATGTTATAGACAAGGAACACCCAGACAAGCGCACGTTCGAAATCACTGACCTTTCACCTGGGTCATCTTACTCCTTCCGGGTCTCGGCAGTCAATCGCTTTGGTACCGGGCCGCCGAGCCAGCCTTCACGTAAGACTGGCGATGAAATGAAGACTCGGTCACTGAGACAACGAAGACGGCGACGACTTTGACATCCCTCCCCCCCCCCTTTTTTTTTTGTCATTCGCTTTCTGAGCTGGGTTACTGGGTAAAGACTCTGTCTTTGTTTTCTTTTGTTTGTTGTTGTTAATGGTTATATTAAAGTTACTACCTTCTCAGAAGAGCTACTGAGTAAAGACGCTACATACTAAAATCGACTAACCCGGGTTGTTTCCCATTTTTCTGAAAAATCCCTATTTGCCGCTAGGGCCACTTATTATTTTTCTTACGATCTGTCGCCACACAGCGTACTTCAAGATCCCCGACGCGGCCCCATCAAAGGCTCCCGAAAAGATCTCTGAAATGTCCGGGAGTGTGGGTACACTGGTTTTCACCTGGACGGTAGGTTGTTTTTGCATTAACTAATCTGTTCAGCAATAGTGTCAGTCGCCAACATGGAAATCATCCTTCGCCTTTCGCTGTATAGTGTCTCCATAAAAAGCATGCATTCTTATCATCCATCTTATTATCAGACTCATAAAAGAATTTGTCTTGTAGCCTATTTCCCTAACAAAGCAACATTATCTTTGATAAACTATAATTTATTCTCTGGATTTTTTATTTTGTCCTTTCCATAGATATGCGAGTCCTCTTCCGTTATCAGGAAATAACATAAAGTGTGAAGACATGTTGTTTTCTGTTTAAAATGCCACTTTTACTGGACTGTCTACAAATCATACTGCACGAACACACTCTGCTTAAAGCAATTTAACAAACACTCTGTTACGCACAGGAATTAAACCCAGAAGACCTCACTGGAAGCAATATTGGCTACAAAGTGTTCTGGAGAAAAAAGTCGGGTGGAGATGGCCGGTGGGAAAAGGTATGTACAGAAGGCATGCGACTTCGCTTATGAAGGCTGTTTTTTCTTCCTCTCAGCTAACCACTTTCAACAGCACGTCTTCCAATATACGACAGAAAAAATATGTTTTTCAGAGTAAGAAGAAAAAGAAGAAGAAAATAAAAAGTTGTAGTCCTTTTGTCCAAGGGACGCTACCCTGTCTCTAAAGAAACTTTTACTGGGACTGCATTTCTTCCCGTTTATCATATCACCTCTACGGGAACTGACACTCTTCTGCTACAACTCTACTCCACTGCTGCATTGAGATTGCATGTACTGCATTTCTGTTCCGACTTCAGTGCCGAGCACTGAAATGGAGTAACCGCTTTGAAAGACGATGTCATTATCTCTGGGCAAAAAAATTGTTCCTGTTTACAGTCTGCACTTCTGCTTATGCAGTGTGCGAATTTCCTGCGTGCAAAACGTTTAAAAAAATACGCGCCCTGCTTTTGGAACACGTAAAAAAAAACTTCAATTCTCTGGAGCCAATCAAATGACGAACTCTGTTTCGGAGGTCTTTCGGGGTGGGGTGGGGGGACGGGGATGAGGAAGAGGGGGAATGTTTCGGGTGGATGGACGGTTAAGGGGAAACGGAAGGGGTAGGGGTTAGGGGTGGGGATGGATGTAAGGGGCGTGGCAGGGGGGGGGCAGGCTGGTATAGGCAGTGCGGTCTTCCAGGAAACTGGCACGTTTTCATGCTCTTTGGTTCAGGTCTAGTGGTTTGGGTGAACGTTCGTATTTTCACTTCCATTTATAACAGCGGTCATTAGCCCCATTCGCTGTGTATATTACATGCACCTTTACTTGTGAACAGAAGAAAAGAACTTCGTTTTTTATTGAAATCTCGCCAATGTGCTCTATGTTTTATCGTCAGTGCTTACACTGGGCTCTTTGTTTCATAGTCTGTGGTTACACTGGGCTCTATGTTTTATAGTCTGTGGTTACACTGGGGTCTATGTTTTATAGTCAGTGGTCACACTGGGCTCTTTGTTTTATAGTCTGTGTTTACACTGGGCTCTAGTCCTTACAGATTTTATTATGCAGTCGTCGTTCATATGCTTTTGTTTCAAACAAACCGTGTTGCTGATCTCTCCCTGTTCCACCAAAACAGATAAAAAATTTACCCTCATGACTGCATGACAGATTTCATCCAATATTCATTGAAAATTGTCTCTCTTAAAGTGTGCACCACTAGGCTGTTGCAAAATTCTCATTGTATACAGAATATCCCATCCAGTTTTCACGAAATTAAACAGTGTTTTATTAGTAAGCCGTTGGATTCAGTAGATCTTTGCGAACAAGAACAAATGAGGACAGAGCGCTATAAATCGTCAAACGATAACCACAACAAAGTACTGGCAGCGCTAGACACAACCGTATGCTGACGTATGTGACCAAGGGAGCCTACCGTACCCAAACACGTAGCAAGATCTGCCACGTTCCTTACTTTCGACTCTCTCTTTGCTACGTGTTTGGGTACGGTAGGCTCCCTTGATTGCATACGTCAGCATACGGTTGTGTCTAGCGCTGCCAGTACTTTGTTTAGATCTTTGCGAGTGAATCAAAGCGTGTTTCGCGGGTATACGACCAGGTTTTGTTTGTAAGTTCAAAAAAAATTGAAAAGTAAGAAACGCGTCATTTTACATTTACGCTTTTTACTTTAAAGGAAATTCTAGTCGGCCACAAGAACAGCCACGTAGCCCTGGTGGGAGTAGAGAACTTCTACCTGGAGTACGAGGTGAAGGTCGGAGCTTTCAACAGTCTCGGCGACGGCCCAAACTCTACGGTGTTCACCATCATGTCGGCCGAGGACAGTGAGTAGCGTTGCTTCTTCAGGGCAGAAGGGCGGGAGAGGAGGTTGAATGCGAGCCATGGATGAGGGGGTTGAAAATTGAATCGCTAGCTGACATGAGGGACAGATGAGTGGAGGGACCCACGGATGGGCTAAAAATAGGATTTGGCGCATGCGAGAGTAAGCTTGAAGTTGATTATATACACACCGCCTTAAGCACAGACTATAAAGACCTTTCTAATCCTATTTCAGTTCTTCCTCAACTTCTTCTCATGCCACTTTTTAAAAATCCATCTTTTGGAAAATAAACAACAGGGAAAGAGGCCTCTATATTTTTATATCGCTGGTATACCCGCTTTGTGTCTGTATCTATACCTGTACGGGTGTGTGCTTCTGTTCATGAAACCGAATAAGGTTAGATTACAACTCGCGCTGAAAGAGAGTGTGAGGTTTAAAGGCAACAGAAGTGAGTTAACAGCATCAGATCAGATTCCGAGGAAAAGGTAGTATCTTGTAACAAGCAAACCTAGTCGCTGTAGGAACCTGTACATGAATTGTCTTCAAATATAGAGATCAGGTTGCAAAAGTTCTGATTCCCCTCTTCCTGTTGGACATCATTGTTTGTCCACAGTACCTCTGGCGACTCCTCGCAATGTCTGGGGCCGAGACTACAACAGCACTGCCATTCATATATTCTGGGACGCCGTAGACAGTAGCCGGGAGGCGATGAGAGGCAAACTCAAGGGCTTCAGGGTAGGATAGCAACTATGTATTGTTGTCTTCAGGGTAGGATAGCAACTATGTATTGTTGTCTTCAGGGTAGGATAGCAACTATGTATTGTTGTCTTCAGGGTAGGATAGCAACTATGTATTGTTGTCTCTCGCTTCTGCTGTTGTCTGCCATTGTATTGTTGTCTGTTGTTCCGTTGTTGTCTCAGTGTTCTTGTCTGTCACTGTGTTGTCTCTCATTGCCGCTAGTATCCAGAAATGTTCGGGCGATAAAGAATCCATTATTTTTAAGCTGTGGGTGTTGTTTGCAGATCCTCTGCTGGTACGACGGGAGACCCAGCGTTCAGTACTGGAGCTACCTTTGGTGTGAAGACTGCACAGAAGGTATCTTCATCGGCCTTACACCTGACAACTCCTACTGGGTCAACGTGCAGGTGTTCAACAGCGCTGGCTTCGGCCCCAAGGGAGAAGACGCCTACATGACCACCTTCATCTACCGTAGGTCATTGACTACGACAGCAAAAACGATGATGAAATTTCGTGCATTTATTCCTCGAGCACTCGGCTGTGAATGTTATTGTTACCGGTCTTTTTTCTTCATCTTTGTTTTGGTGGTGTATATTTGTAATCTTCTGTCCGTCCTGTGTCTCAATCCAGCCATAGCCCGCTACCCGGAGTACGTGCAGGTCGCATCTCGGGGCCCGAACAGCGTGTATGTCGAGTGGAGGGGCGTGGCCTCCGGCAAACACGAAGAAGCGTTAGATGGCTACAAGGTGATCTCCCTTGACAAAAGATGTTTCCTTTGTTCAAGCTATAGTTTGCGTTTGTTTATTTTCTGTGTTCGTTTGATTGTTTTTGTTTGGTTTGCTTTGTTTGGTTGGTTGGTTTTGTTTTGTTTTCTTTGTTGTTAACGGTTCCCCTGTCCGTTATTTAACCCTCCCATCTTCCTACATTAAAGTCCATCAACTGGAATGTGACTATGTGCAGCTCTCTATTTAACCGCATTCAGTTAATTATGACGCACATTCAAACGGTTAAAAACACCTTTAGCTACCCTAACCATCGGGCGATCACGGAACAGTCATTTTAGTGGGAGACAACAAGCGAGCTCTCGCACACACTTGCAGACTGGAGTAGCTTCCCTTTGGTGACCTGACGAGCTCATTCTGACACAAGAGCGCGGTGCCCCCTATCCTTGCATGCGTCCGTTTTCCTATATATCCTGATAGTCAAAAATGCTGACTTGTTCTATTCGAATACTTTTCGTGATCGCTGAGTAAATACTTAATTCTCTCTATCGTTGAATCATATTGAATCATAAACTTGGTTTTGTCATGTAAAGTGTAAACGTCAGATAATAAATGTCATGATGTATCTTTTCTGTGTACCTTACTTTCGTCATGTCTGATTACAGTAATAACATTGACCATAGTGTGAAGAGGCCTTAAGAGCTGTAGACGTCAGTCGTATGACCTCATTCCTATGACCTCATTCGCGGTTGTGTTGGTTGGCAGCTCCGGTGGTGGCCAGCCACTGAGGACATCCATGCCGCACAAGATACAGTTATCCGCACGACGCGCAGCACGTGGGGGGTTATCGAGGGGGTCAAGTCAGGAGTCGTTTACGCCCTGCGTGTGGTTCCCTTCAGTCGGGCCGGCGACGGGGCCAAGTCCCCTACCATCTACTTCACACTTGGTAAGGCCACCATCACACGATTAGACTTTGTCCGTCGTAAGCAGTGGTACTGAACTAATCTACTTGCCGGCTCCCAACACTTCATGTAGTTACGTTGAAAGACTAATTCGAGTTTGCCTAGTTTAACGTTCTTATCCCACACGTCTGGAAATGTATGTTTTTCTGTTTAATTATTGTTTGACTCGTTTCGCTAGGCCTGGGTCACAAAGCTAGAGCCTTTGCACTGTGAATTGAAAACACGTTGATGTTTGCATAGGGAAAGTGAACTGCGCTGTTTGCAGAAAAAAAATGTAAAGGCAAGACGCTAACGCAAGTGACAGCATGGCGTCTCATTTTTTAAAAATGCAACGCAACAACGCAGCTGACGTTATTTCGTACCCAACAACAACAACAACAAAATAATTAACAACTCAACGCCATACAAATGTCGTGCGCATTTTCGTTCGTTCTTGTGTATGTTGTGCAGTTTTTATTTTGTTGTGTGATTTTTTTTCAAATTTATATACTTTTGCACGACCTTCACCGATACATGGCCCTAAGAAGGGAAATTTAGCTCTGTGATTGGCTGTTTGAAAACCACAACATCCGGTTTCCAGACTCATCCAGCCATTACAAGCAAACAGCGTGAAACACGAGGCACGCGAGAGTCAGCAGTGTTTGGTTTATTTTACTTGTAAACAAACTTGACCGGACCCGAAGGCGCAGCGTAGCAAATGCCCTGCGCACGCGCATGTCAGTTGCTAACCACAACAACCTATAATTATAGGTCAAGCCATGGCCTCTACACAGCGTGACTTCTTATAGTTACAGCGAAGAGCCAATCCGCGGTGATTCGTGGCCGAGTTGGTAAAGAAAGTGGGTTTCACGGTTAGGTTGCAGGTTCGAAACCCATTATTAGCTTACGACTTTTGGAGGGGAGGGGGTTAGGGGTAGAGTTAGGGTTTGGTATTAAGTTTTCATGTTTTCATGTATAAGTTCAAGCCTGTGTCTTTTGCGCTAAACGGAATGAAAGGTGGCCTGCGCATGCGTGTCCGGGCTGGGGCAAAACTCAGTTGGGAAAAATAATTTCGCGACCTGGCTAGGTATTGTTGGGATCGCACTGTGCTGTGATTTCTTGTCATTTGAACTACTGGTCAATTTAAACTCAGCAGCAGCTATTCGTAATCGTCAACTCTGATGACAACAAAAATATTGCCTGGACTTAAACTTTTACTGCGCATGCCCACGGTACCCTTCTCAAAACTCTGCACTCGTCAGCTGATAACCCAGTCTTCACTTGTCTGTTGATGTAGAGAAGAAATCTGAGTTTTGAAAACTGCTTTACGGCATACCTAAAGTTTGTTGTTAAAGTATATAATTCAAATTGGAAGCGGTTTTTTTTCTTTTTCAGAGGGGATGATTGTCTACAATCCAGAAACTGCGGACATAATCGCCGCCTCTTGTCACGTGACCTTTTCTGTGTGGATAACTGCAATCGCGTGCTTTATGTGTTGGCTGCTGTCGTGAGACACGTGACATTACTGGATTACTTGGGTCACACTGAGCAGCGCCATAAAGATGAATAGTCAACACTGAAAACATTATTGAGAAGACCTGCACTTGCCATCCGGCTGTGAAATTGCGCACAAAAGCTTCGTTGTTAAATGTGATCGCGCCGGAAGGTTCTAAAAGACAATCTAACGGATCAGCAAAACGAACATAAAGAGAGAGAGAGAGAGCGTGAGATAGAGAAAGCATAATGTATTTGTATACATGTCTGTGATGCGTGAATCTTTGTGGGACGTGTAGATGTATGTTCGTGATGTGTGTGTGTGTGACGTAAGAATCTGGGCGTGGTTGCTTGCCAGCGAGCAAGTGAAGGGAACGAATGAGCGAAGGAATTATAAATGAATAATAAAGCCTAAAGAATAAATTTACAAACAAACAAAGGAATCATCCATTTTGGCTCTCTTCGGATTGGGAGCCTTGGAGCTTTTCCTTCTCTTTTGATGAGGGGATTATCCTGGCAAATAACGAGAACTCATATCGATTTGAGCACTGTTGTGTTTTCCTGTTTCGGGGATCAGACGTGTTTTATTACAGTAGAGGAAATTTTATGTGACTGTGATCACAGAAAGATAGCTGACGGCAGCGGGCAGTATAGTTAATATCCTGTTTTTAGTACGCTTTTCTTTCATTTATAGTACATAAACCTCGAACCTTTCCATCTCATAAAGTTGATATACACTGTCATATGTATCTAAAGGCCACGTCAGACGATGCAGGCAAATTCAGGTCTGGTCACCTCTGAGACACTCGCCGTAGTGCTGTATGTCACATGGTGTACATCACGTGATACCAAAGCTGCAAGCGGATGTGCCAAATGACTATCAACACACGAAGGTGCGAATGACTATCAATACACGAAGTTTCCCTCCCTTGCCAAGACGGATAACTTCGTCAGCAGCACTGGAGAAAAGAGAATTATCTAATCTCTGATGGAAATAGGAAAACGCCAGCGCATGCGAATAAAGGGAATCTTTGGGAAGTGACCGGTGTCATATGACCTCTGACCTTTGCTCCATCGGGTCTTTAAATTTCATTGGCTTCTGCCCTCGAGCAGCTCGACAAATTAAGAACCCGTACTAGCCAGACGAGCGTCCAGCCGCCGAGTTGCCTGCAAACATGACGCACGGCAAGCAGGACACACGCCTCCTGCTCCCTGCTTTGCTCGCGATCGCTTGGCGCCGTCTGACCTGGCCTTCCAGCGGCGAGCAGACTTTTCTCGACAGCTGGGTGACTGTCACGCATCGTTCGCTCGGGATATCAAAGCCTCATTCAAGCGAAATTCCAGATCATTTCCATTCATATGGCTTGAGTTCATCCGTCGTCATCACCTGAGTGGGGCTGCGTGGGCGCTTGTTTGCGTACGTAAATGGGAGGGGGGGGGCGGGGGAGAGAGACAGTGGGGATCTCGTGTGCACTTTCACTTGTGATGTGTACTAAGGTGTGTGATGTAAAATCTTGCATTTGGAAAGAACTTCTGGACATTAACACATGCCAGCTTTGGAATAAAATGCCTAGCCTTTTAGCCAGTTACAGGGCTAACCTGAGTTAAACTGAGTCAAACTTCACAGTAAAGGGCAACTAACGGCTTTATCAGTCTGTCAGCGGCGTACGTAACAGTAGATTTCCATCAGGAGGCGCGGCATAGTTATCCTACCCTTGAAGTTCTAGAAAATGGAAAATTTCGTGCAGGAGAAACGGCTCCTTTTGAAACGAGCACGTACCTGATCACATGACAAGCGTATTTGGAAATCGGAACTAAGCTAAAGGGTCTCAAATCATTAATGACTTCCCCCACTATTTTGGCGACCTGCTATTTCTATCAGTCTAATCTCAGTCTGTCAAAGTTGGGTTGTACGAGGTTTCCATTGTGTTCTTCCTTTCACGAATAAGTTGGGGGTGGGGGAGGGGTAGGGGTTTTAGTGATGACCTCTTTAGCCTAACGGCTTGCACAGCGAACAATGTCTCCGGTGACCTCAAAGTGTCCAACGCTACACTCCGACTGCTCTTTGCGTTTTAGAACCATTTTCTGTTGTCAGCCTGCGCTTCGTAAACACAGTGAACTTCAACAGCATTTGCAAAATCGGAACCATCGACGTATTCCAGTATTGCATCACAGTCTTCATCGCACTATCATCTTCACCATCATCATGTTCTTGTGTATACATGGGTCACGTAGGCTGACAAATATACGGACAACTAAGACAATACGGGAAGCCCGACTTTATATCAGCTTAATGAGCCCTTCTTTTTCCTTTTTCTTCTTTTTTCTTTACCGTCCTTCCTTCCTTTCTTTCTCTGTAGATCCACGAGATCTCAGACCTGATAGATTTTTGGTACTTCTACCTTGTCATACTACGTCCAGTATAAAGTCACTCGACTTCAAATGGTGCGATGGCAGTGCAGAGTATGCACCACTGCACCCCTATGAATGTAGGAGGATCGCTGACGCAATGTTTTTATTTAACGGGGGCGAGTAGTGCATCCTAGATCTTCCAAACAGCCATGTATATACATTCTCTTGGCAAGAAATGCCTTGAGACTAACGGAGTTCAAAAATAAAATTCACATTTTTTTTATTCTATTCGTTTTGCCTTGCTTCTGACCTAGCTGACATGGTTAAAATTCATAAACACATTAAATAAAAGCCGACGGCGCTGGTTGTTCTTTTTTATGAGGGATGTGTGCGCTCGCTCGGTTGTACCAGGTTGTGTGTTTACGTGTGGTTTACACGTTAAGTGTGCCTGGTTATTAGGAATACTGAAAGCAATGTAAAATACTTGTGTGTGATAAAAATCTGTGTAACTTGGGTCGAAATTCGTGAGCGAGAAAGGGTGAGATATCGAAGTCTTTTGCGGCTGAGACTGTCGGAAAGAAAAAAACCCCACAAACATGAAAAGGGTCGCATCATGACAGTATACGAGCATTTCATAGGATATTATTCGCACATCACTGAATATTAATGGCGTTTACAGTCAGCATATTGTCTCACAGGAGCGGTATGTTATGACCGATAGGGAAAAAAGGCGACTTAGGAAAGGGTCACTGAACGAAGGATGAATAATCACCGTCAGTAGAGATTTGCCAAATGTTGACTGTTGGCTGAAAGCTTTCCAACGCTGCCAACAAAGAGTCATTCATCTTTTGTGACTGTTTGCAATGACTATTTTGTAACGTACTAGAGGTACCCAGAAACAAAATAAATAATTAAAAAGTGAAAAATTTGTAAGGTCTTGTTTTGCTTAATCCAGAAAACTGTCGTGCATCAATTAAGGAAAAAAGAGACAAACAAAACAGAATTTTGGAATGTTTATAAGGACCTAACAATGACTTCAATGTGTGAGACTAAAATACATACTACACGTCTTTCTGTTTCATCATCACCATCATCATCGTCGTCGTCGTCGTTGTTGTTGTCGGCGGCGGCGGCGGGGGGGGGGGCGGCAATAGAAATGAGCACAATTATAAGGAGAAGAACAGACAGAAATAAAGAAGGAAGGAAGAAGAAAAGAACGAGAAAAAAATAAAGTACAAAGAAAAGGGAAAGAAAGAAAAAACAGTATAATATCAATTAGCGAACGGGCAAGGGTGTGGGGAGCTATGTGGGTGAATGGTCAATGAGTGCACACAAGAACGAATGTGATATGGAAAAAACCCGTTAGAAACTCATTCACACATTCACACGTCTTCCTTTCACAAAGAGAACACATATTCCGTAATGTCATCACGTTATCGCCTGTAACGAAAAGTTTGCCGCGAAAGATTTATTCTAGCGAAACAAGAAACGCTCCTTTGTGCGCCGTGCTGTAATTTTCTTGTAGCTATGAGGCAGACAAGCAAGGGACTTATACAATGTGTGCGAACCACATATTTAAAATAGATGCGGCAATCTCTGAGAGGAGAAAAAGGGGAAATAATCCCTCCCTCTCTTAAATGCTTAGCTGGTCAATCGAAAATGTGTCAGATGATTAATTGACTCAGTGCTGGGCGATCCATCTTCTCAAGCAATTTTGCAAGTCTCGGGTGTAGCTTTCTGACTTGATGCTTGATGGTGTCTTTTTATTCATGGCATTGAGCTGATAGACAGAAAACGATTTCCAAGAGTTGAGTACAGAGTGATGCAAAGGGTGTGACAACGATAAGAATGAGAAAGGATACAACGCAAAAGGTAAGAGAGAAAAGACAGAAGGGGTTGGTTGGTTGGTTGGTTGGTTGGTTGGTTGGTTGGTTGGTTGGTTGGTTGGTTGGTTGGTTGGTTGGTTGGTTTCCTAAGAATACCATTGGACGTACGTTAGAAATATTGAAGATTGACGACAGTGACCCTCCTCCCCCCTCCTCCAGTCAACGTCCTTCACCTTGCCTTCGTCAACTAGAAATTGTGGATGCTGACGTCACGTCGTCTGCTGTGCAGTCCTTTTAGTGAAAGATTGCGCGCAGACTCAAGAGGCCGTGGAGGCTTTCTAGGGCAGATTCGTGGCGCGCACAACAAAAACTATGAGTTGATGAGACAAACAAACCTGCATTATCAACACACTCTGTCACTCTGTCACTCTGTCCTTCCAGACTGCAAGTGAATGCTCGCCGGGTTGTTGTTCGTTACGAGCTTTACCTTTGCAGCAGGTTTCATCGAGTAGGTAGGATTTTCTTTGTTTTTTTCTTTCTTCAGTCAAACGTCTATGTAACATTTTCATAAAATGACTATCAATCATTTGGGAATCACGAATATTTTTTCCATTGTTATCATTTCATCTGTTTTCTTCTGGAGTTTAATTTGGTTATACAGCCTATCTTTCTGCCCGAAAAGAACACGTTCGCTTGCACCATAAACTACGTTTGACTCCAATCACTGTAATGAACTCTGACATACCTGTCCGTAAATCGTGGGACATGCCTGCTTCTAAATCAGATCTTTTATTTCTGGTCTTTCGGGGAAAATATGCTGTTAAGTGCTGTCATGGTTACAGGTGGTGCATTGAAGAAATTGTGTTAAGATGAAGAGGTGACGCAAAGACGCACACCTGTCTGTCTGTCTGTCTGTCTGTCTGTCTGTCTGTCTGTCTGTC